>CAMZMU010000064.1:52183387-52256325 GCA_947311845.1 Poa pratensis
AAAACAAGTCAATGAAGAACAAAGTGACTAGCATAGAAATGCAAAAAAGTGTAACTTCAAAAATTTCAACATAAAGAGAGAAGACTTAATATTATTGATATATGAAATCGTGTCTCCCTCTCTCATAAGGACCAGTAGGTCTTAAAGTACCCAGCAAATAAAAGCAAATCAAGAGAAAGCTCAAAACATTCATCATAAAGAGAGGTGTTTTAATAATATCAAAATTTCCACAACCATATTTTTCCCTCTCAAAATAATTTTCAGCGGCATCATGAATAAACTCAACAATATAGCTATCACATAAAGCATTATTATCATGATCCATAAGCATAACATACCATTACCTCCACATAAGCATAATCATTAATAGGTGAGTAAAAGTATCACATCCATCATTACAATCATCAAAATTGGAGGCATAGAATAATCATAATGAATTTATCCTCAATAGTAGATGGACTGAAAATACATATTCATCATTGTAAACATCATATATAGGAGGCATATCATAATCAACATAAACTATATCCTCAATAGTAGGTGGACTGAAAATATCACAATGATTATAATCATCATATATTGGAGGCAAAGTAATCATACAAAAATTTCCTCCTTAAAGCTTGGGGGACTAAAAATATCATATTCATCACAACTAGCTTCCCCAAGCTTAGACTTTTCCATAGCATTGGCAATAATGGTGTTCAAAGAATTTATAGTAATACCATTGCTACCATCATGCAAACAAGCCTCCATAGGTTTTTTAATTTTCTCCTCAAAAGCATCATGTCCTAATTCAATATAAAGTTCATAAAGATCTCTAATTTTTTTGTTGTTTTCCATTAAGCCTAACTAGTGAAAATAAAAAAAAGAAACAAAAAGATATAATTGCAGAATCTAAAGGAGATACCTTCCAACGCTTACCTCCCCGGCAACGGCGCCAGAAAATAGCTTGATGTCTACGCACGCTTCTATTCTTGTAGACAGTGTTGGGCCTCCAAGAGCAGAGGTTGTAGAACAGCAGCATGTTTCCCTTAAGTGAATCACCCAAGGTTTATCGAACTCAGGGAGGTAGTAGGTCAAAGATACCCCTCTCAGCAACCCTGCAATTAAGATACAAGAAGTCTCTTGTGTCCCCAACACACCCAATACACTTGTCAGATGTATAGGTGCACTAGTTCGGCGAAGAGATAGTGAAATACAAGTAATATGGATGATTATAAGTGGTAATTGCAATCTGGAATAAAAATGGCAGCAAGCAAACATGTAGCAGAACTTGTTGTAAACGGTGTTTCAATGCTTAGAAACAAGGCCTAGGGATCATACTTTCACTAGTGGCACCTCTCAACATGTTAGCACAACTGAATGCAAGTAAATGATACTCGGGATTATTCTCCTTCTTGATAACACAAGAGTACTATGTGTAGGGCTGCAAAAGCACTCCTCAAAGTCTGAGTAAACAAACACCACAATTCCCAAGAACAAGCCATGATAAATATCTAAATTATTCATAGAGTCACACACAAGTACACACACTGTCACCTTGATACCGTGTTGTCACAATGACTCCGGAAACTAGATACAATCACTTGAGTAGCATAAACATTACATATGAATTCAGCGATACTAGCAATACTCATGATCACATAAAGATCACACCATGGGAGAGAGAGATAAACCACATAGCTACCGGTAGAGCCCTCAGCCTCGGGGAGACTACTCACACATGGTCATGGTGAGCACACTTGATGGAGAGGTTGATGAAGAGGTGCGGCCCGGAGAGGAGACGGCGGCCCGCTGCAGCCACGCGCGGCGGCGGCGCTGGAGATGGCGATGGAGTCGATGGACATGGCTCCGGGGGCACTTCCCCGTCCCGACGGCGTGCCGGAACAGAGATTCTGTCCCCGAAACTTGTCGTCGATGGCGGCGGCGCTGCGGAACTCTTCGTGGAGTATGATAGGATTTTTTAGGGTTTTCGCGTCTGAGGGAAAAAGGCGAAGGGGCGGCGTCGGTGGAGTCCGGAGGGGGCCACACCATATGGCGGCGCGGCAGGAGGTGGGCCCGCGCCGCCAGGTGGTTTGGCCGCCTCCTGGCTCCTCTTCGTCTCTCCTTCGGACTTCGTGTACGTGTTGGAAAAATAGGGACGTGGCCTTTTGTTTCGTGCAATTCCGAGAATATTCGCAGAAGTACTTTTCTGAAACCAAAAACAGCAGAAAACAGGGAACTGGCACTTCGGCATCTTGTTAATAGGTTAGTCCCAGAAAATGCATAAAAGTGATATGAAGTGTATATAAAACATGTAGCAATTGGTATAATATAAGCATGGAACATCAGAAATTATGGATACGTTGGAGACGTATCAGTGCTGCACCTCCTGGACGTGGTTTTGCGCCTGTCGGTGCGTGGCGTAATCTTGTTCATGCCACCCCTGGTGATGATGATGTTCTGGGCAAACCCAAATTCACCATTCCCAAATTTGAAGGTTCGATTGACGTTGAAGAGTTCGTCAATTGGGAGCTGAAGATGGAGAAGTTATGGCGTTTGCATGACTGTACTGAAGATAGAAAGATCAAGCTCGCATCTTCTGAATTTGATGGTTATGCTTTGCTATGGTGGGACGGACTTGTGACTGCTAGGCGTGAGGCGAATGATGTGCCTATTCGGACTTGGCGCGAGATGAAGGAAGAGATGCGCCACCGTTTTATCCCTCGTAATTACATCCGTTCTTTGTATGACAAACTGCAGAATTTGAAGCAAGGTACCTTGTCCGTTGACGAGTACTACAAGGAGATGGAGATGATTATGCAGCGTGCTAAAGTGCGAGAAGAACCTGAACAAACTATGCAGCATTTTCTTTCAGGTTTGAGCTTTAATATCAAGAGGATTGTGCGTCATCATCAATATGGCGATGTGCAAGATTTGTTGCATCAAGCACGTGAAGCTGAATTACAGTTGGCAGAAGATGCCAAGTTGGCACCTTGTTCTTCTTATGGACGAGGAAGTTTTACACCACGGACTACACCTAGTGTGGTATCGCCTAGTCCTGCTTCTAGTTTCCGTGGTCCGGCGACACCCTCCAAGTCAGTTTCGGTTGCCCCTCCAGCTAAACCGTCACCGCAGCCAGCCGCTAGTGGTACGGTTCTTCTGAATCTACAGCTCGCTCACGTGATATGAACTGTCATACTTGTGGCGGTAAAGGTCACTTTAGGCGTGAATGTCCGAACAAAAAGGTGATGTTGATTAATGAGGAGATAGGAGAATATGAGAGTGGTGATGAAGCTGACCCGAATTCTGAATTGGTGGAGGACGATGAGCCTCGTGTGCATTTTGCGGATGCTACACGTTTGCCGTCTATTGTTTGCACACTCGAGCATTGAGTGTTACACCTAGTCCTGCGGAGCAGCGCTACAATTTGTTCCAAACAAGAGCTGCTGTTGGTAATGGGAGGTCGTGCAAAGTGATCATTGATGGTGGCAGCTGCCACAACTTGGCTAGTAAAGAGCTTTGTCAAAAACTGAATCTGAAATATTTGCCGCACCCACATCCATATTATATCAAGTGGTTGACTGATAGTGGAGAGATGAAGATTAGTCACATTGTGCGCATTGAATTTCAGATTGGGCCATACAAGGACACCGTGGAGTGTGATGTTGTTCCTATGACGGTGTGCCATTTGTTGTTGGGACGTCCTTGGCAATATGATCGTGATGTACGTCACAATGGGCAAACCAACACATACCAACTAAATTGGGAGGGCAAGGAGATTATGTTGCGACCTTTGACACCACAAGAAATTGTAAATGATTCTCGTCAAAAGGGTGAGGTTCACCGTGAGGATGAGTGAGAGATTAGTTAGTAGAGAGACCCCACCTTCGGTGAGTGAGAGCCACCAGCCAAATTTGAGTGGTAAAAAGATAAGTGAGGGAGTGAAGAAATTAACCATGTTAGCCACCAACTCTGATTTGAGAGAGTTTCGTGAGGATCCCACTCTAGTACCCATTGTGCTTATGTGCAAGGGGGAAATTCTTGTTTCTAACGACATGACTCCTCTCTCTCTATTGGTGTTTCTGATGTTTTGCAGGAATTTGGTGACGTGTTTCCGGAGGAGGTACCCGCGGGTTTGCCACCCATGCGCGGTATTGAGCCTCAAATTGATTTGATTCCCGGCGCTACACTTCCCAACCGAGCTCCCTATAGGACCAACCCCGATGAGACAAAGGAGATACAGCGACAAGTACAAGAGCTTCTTGACAAAGGGTATGTGCGTGTGAGCTTAAGTCCTTGTGCTGTTCCTGTTATTTTGGTCCCTAAGAAAGATGGTACTTGGCGCATGTGTGTAGATTGTAGAGCGATTAATAACATCACTATTCGATATAGACATCCTATTCCCCGTTTGGATGATATGCTAGATGAACTTAGTGGTACTGTTATTTTCTCTAAAATTGATTTGCGTAGTGGATATCATCAAATTAGGATGAAAGAAGGAGATGAATGGAAAACTGCTTTCAAAACTAAATTTGGGTTATATGAGTGGTTAGTGATGCCTTTTGGTTTAACTAATGCTCCTAGTACCTTCATGCGATTGATGAATCATGTTTTGAGGCATTTCATTGGTAAATTTGTGGTAGTCTATTTTGATCTATAGCCACAATGAAGCTGAACATTATGATCATATTCGACAAGTTTTGCAAGTGTTGCGTGATAATAAGTTGTATGGTAATCTTGCTAAGTGCACATTTTGCAAAGATAAGGTCATATTTCTGGGATTTGTTGTTTCTAAGCATGGTGTAGAGGTTGATGAATCTAAAATTGACGCCATTAAAGATTGGCCTACACCCATGAATCTGAGCCAAATTCGAAGCTTTCTAGGACTTGCTCGTTTTTATCGGTGTTTTGTGAAAGATTTCAGTACTATTGCTGCACCTTTGAATGATCTTACAAAGAAAGGTGTTGCGTTTGTATGGGGCGCAGCCCAAGATGCTGCTTTTGATGAGCTGAAACGTTGTTTGATTTCTGCACCGTTACTCATGCTTCCTAATTTCAATAAGCAATTTGATATTGAATGTGATGCTAGTGGCATTGGAATAGGGGGTGTGTTGATGCAAGAGGGTAAACCAATTGCATATTTTTCTGAAAAATTGAATGGTGCACAATTGAACTATCTTGTTTATGATAAAGAATTGTATGCTTTTGTTCGTGTTCTTGAGGTTTGGCAACATTATTTGTGGCCAAAGGAATTTATCATACATTCTGATCATGAAGCTTTGAAATATTTGAAATGCCAATCTAACTTGAATAAGCGTCATGATAAGTGGGTTGAGTTCATTGAATCCTTCCCATACATTGTTAAGTACTAGAAAGGCAAAGAGAATGTGGTTGCTGATGCACTCTCCAGGAAAAGCATGCTTTTGACACACTTAGATGTTCAAGTTCCTGGATTAGAGAGTTTGCGTGATTCATATGCTAATGATACTGATTTTTCCATGCCTTTTGCTAAGTGTTCAGATGTGAAAGCTTGGGAAAAATACCATATGCATGATGGATATTTGTTTAGAGCTAACAAATTATGTGTGCCATAATCATCCGTGTGTTTGTTGTTGTTGCAGGAATCACATGGTGGCGGTTTGATGGGACACTTTGGACGTGAAAAGACGTTGTTGATGTTGGCTGATCACTTTTTTTGGCCAAGGATGAGGCGTGATGTGGACAGGTTTGTCAAGCGTTGCATTACTTGCAACAAAGCAAAGTCCAAATTGAAGCCTCACGGTTTGTATACCCCTCTTCCTGCTCCTACTACATCATGGGAAGATATAAGCATGGATTTTGTATTAGGATTGCCTAGGACTGGTAGAGGACATGATTCTATTTTTGTGGTAGTGGATCGATTTTCTAAATGGCTCATTTTATTGCCTGCCACAAAAGCGACGATGCGTCGCATATTGCTAACCTGTTTTTCAGGGAGATCGTGCGCATACATGGAGTACCCAAGACGATCGTTTCTGACCGTGATGTGAAGTTCATGAGCTACTTCTGGAAGACACTTTGGGGCAAGTTGGGAACAAAGCTGCTGTTTAGTACCACTTGTCATCCCCAAACTGATGGCCAGACGGAGGTGGTGAACCGCACACTTTCGGCGTTGCTGCGGACAATGGTCAAGAAGAATCTGCGTGTGTGGGAGGAGTGTTTGCCGCATGTGGAGTTTGCCTATAACAGGGCGGTGCATTCAACCACGCAATTGTGTCCGTTTGAGGTGGTCTATGGTTTTAAACCCATTACACCACTTGATTTGCTGCCGCTTCCACTACATGAGAGAGTCAACATGGAGGCATCGAAGCGTGCAAATTTTGTGAGGAAGATACATGAGAAGACTAAAGAGGCTATTGAGAAGAAAGGCAAGTACAATGCTGCTCGTGTTAATCAGAAACGCAAGGAGGTGATCCTTAAGCCCGGCGACATGGTTTGGGTACATTTTCGCAAAGACCGATTTCCTGTTCAGCGCAAGTCTAAGTTGATGTCGCGTGGTGATGGTCCTTTTAAAGTTCTTGCCAAGATAAATGACAATGCATACAAGATAGATCTTCCAACAACTGAGGTTGGCATGAGTAATACGTTCAATGTTGCTGATTTGACGCCATATGCTGAAGAAGACCTTGCTGCGTCGAGGTCGACGCCTTTTCAAGGGGGGGATTGGTCCAATGACAAGGTCAAGAACCAAGTTATTAGAACAACAGGTGAACTCACTCTTAATTGAATATGATGTTTGTGATTATGAGAATTTTATACTACCTAAGTCTATGCATTTATGTATGATCAGGGTTATTGATAACACAAACATTATCAGAGGAGAGGAGCAGCAAGACATGGAGGAGGACATGGACAACATGATGAACAAGTCGTTCAAGAGCTCGAGGGAGGAGAGGTAGGCAGGAGCACTTGAAGAAAAGAAGTTCTGGAATTACTCGGAATATCCGAGTTGGCCCTGACCGGAATATCCGGCCCATCGCAGGAGTGTGCCCAAAAAAACAGTCTGGAACCACTCGGATTATCCGATACACTTTGGATCAGATAATCCGAGTTAAAGGGATTCCTGCGTCGGAAGGTTCTGTAGTTACTCGGATTATCCGAGTCGCCCGATACTCGGAATATCCGAGTAAAGTCGGAAACGCGTCTTCTGTATCTTTTTCGAGTCCGTTTCGTCCTAGGTCGGTTTGGTTCGGATCTTTGGGCGTGGGAAAGTCTCCCCAGCCCCCATATATACTCAGGAACCCTATTGTAATAGGTTAGACCACGTTTAAACATAAACCCTAGATTGGATTGCTAAGCATTCATCTATATCAAATTCCTCTTTGTTGCGATCAGGAATTCACCCCCTCCACTTTGTTTCGATCTGGAGGTTATTGCTACCAAAGTTTGAGTGTGATCTGTTGTTCCATTGGGAATTAGTAGATTGTAGAAACCGCTTCGTGGTCGGCGGCTACGTTGCAACGGTGTGAGGCGTCGCGAATATCCATTGGGTTGAAGAGCTGTTGCATTGGCAACAGGGGAGCAGCCGGAGAGTTCGTCGGATTCTCGCAAGTTATCCTTCATCATCAATCATCCACCCACCGCTCATCGAGAATATCGGGCCACCCCTTATCAATGAATCTCTGCGTCGGAAGGTTCTATAGAAACTCGGATTATCCGAGTCGCCCGTGACTCGGAATATCCGAGTAAATCCGAAAATGTGTCTTTTCGAGTCTGTTTCATTTTAGGTCGGTTTAGATCCGGATTTTGGGCGTGGGAAAGTCTCCCCAGCCCCCATATATATACCCAGGAACTCTATTGTAATAGGTTAGACCACGTTTAAACATAAACCCTAGATTGGATTGCTAAGCATTCATCTATATCAGAATTCCTCTTTGTTGCGATCAGGAATTCACCCCCTCCACTTTGTTTCGATCTGGAGGTTATTGCTACCAAGTTTGAGTGTGATCTGTTGTTCCATTGGGAATTAGTAGATTGCAGAAACCGCTTCGTGGTCGGCGGCTACGTTGCAACGGTGTGAGGCGTCGCGAATATCCATTGGGTTGAAGAGCTGTTGCATTGGCAACAGGGGAGCAGCCGGAGAGTTCGTCGGATTCTCGCAAGTTATCTATCATCATCAACCATCCACCCACCGCTCATCGAGAAGATCGGGCCACCCCTTATCAACTCCTGTTGCTATGTCTTCTGGTCCTCCATGGCGGTGTCGTGGAGCATCTAAGCGAAGTTGTCTCACCGTCCTATCTCGTCAAGTTCGGTAGTGTGGATGGACTCTCCCAAGACCTACAGGAGCACGAGGTCGTTGTCCGCCTCCTTCGCCATGGGTCGTGGAGGTGGAGCATGGGGTCGTCCTCCTCCTCCTTCGCGTCGATTGATCGCCGTTAATGGCATGCGTGTCGCAGGTGCACCACCGCCTCGTAGTGTCTCGACTCCTTGGAATCCACCGTCCACTGGTAGCATTAACGCGGGCGGACCGTCCTCCTGTACGACATCATACATCACGCACGGCGGCGATGTGTCTAAGAAAAGTGGGGGCACTTGTCGGAGGGCATGTCTAGACAATACCCGACAACCTCGAACAGGGCCCGGCCCTCTCGGGGGGAAGGGGTAGCGGCTTGACCCGGACAACTGGGTGTGCCGCTGTGGTCGAATTTTTTGTCCGGACCCCAACAAGTTTTGGGGGGCTATTTGAAGTGTTTTATCTCAAGATTCTATACAATTATGACCTTTTTCCGAATGCTATTGTCAAAATAACCCCCACGAAAAATTGTCAAATATGACTGTCGCAACAGTGGAACATGGGGTTCCCCTAGTACTGCCAAAGTGGGTCCACCCCATGTGGGCCCAAGTTGAAGATGGACAAGACCACGACTCAAGTCAAGCTGGCGGGTTCACCGTCAAGACGCGCAAGGCCTGCATCGACTAAGGGCTCCGGTCCTGGGGACCTTCCGGGTCCCCGAATCAAGCAAGAAGGCCAGGAAGGACCCAAGAGCCCGAGTTCCCGGCAGGAGGCCAGGCTCCCTCCGGGTACCTCCTACGCACCTGTGGATAAGCACTCCACCTCACCACGGAAGACTTGGGAAGCAAGGCGAAGGCAGCGCGGGTGGGAAGCACGCCCCGTGGTGGTGTCAGCTCCTGTCCACCCCAAGGCGGACGCTCCCACCTAACCCAAGGGAGACGCTAGGCTGAGGAGAGGCCACGTCTCCCCCTAAACTAGATGAGGAGGGTCCTTCACCCCGAAGGTCCCTCACGCCCCTCACGTGACCCTGTGGCAACCCCTTAGCCTATAAAAGGAGGACCAAGGCACGGAGGAGGGGAGGTCGAACCAAGGACGAAGACAAGCTAGAACCAGAGCAAGACTAGACTAGGGCTGCGAAGGTAGAGAGGAAGGTGATCTCCTCCGGGTCAGGATCTGTCCTTCTTCTACCTCGGGCCAAAACCCTTCCGGGTACCCTGCCGGGAGGTTCCATTGTAAGCCACACTATGAAGAACTCATCAATCCAGACATGCAGGAGTAGGGCTTTTAGCCTCCGGGCGGCCTGAACCTGGGTAGCTCCTTGTGTCCCTTTGGTTGCATGCTTTGATCGTGGAGAGGAGAGCTTGATCTAGACTCCGCCCAAGAAGACGATTCTCAGCCTCCTTCGCGCCCCGTGCCGAACCTAAAAGGGGGTATCCTATACTCCCGGTGTCCGTGCAACGAGACACGACATCTGGCGCGCCAGGTAGGGGGCGCAAGTGCTGGATTCATCTTCATCAAGTTCATCGGCAAGTTCTTCGTCAAGCATGCCTCCAAGGAAGAAGGGAGATCCTGCGGCGTCCAAGCCGGTCTCTCCCTCACGCACCAAGCTTCAGCTGAACGTCGTGCTGGCGCGCGGCGGAGCGCCTCTCCGTCCCCGCCTCCCATGGAGAGGGTGGCGCCGGACGAAGTGGACGGTCGCGACAAGGACAACGGCCCTGGCGGAGCGGCGGCTCCAAAGGGCGCCACCATGCCTCCTCCTCGCTCAGGGGAGAAGAGCGTCTGCAACGGCACCGGCAAGGAGCCCACCGCTGGAGGAGGGAACCACGGCGTTCGCCCCAGCGGGGATCCACGAGCATCCAAGAGCAAGACCTCCGCGCACTCGCCTTCGGACGTGCAAGCTCGCCATGATGCTCTAGTCGCTGCCAAGGCACTGATGCAGTTCCCTCCAAGCAGCGGCGACCCCAAGGTCTACCAAGAATGGAGGACTCGCGTCGAGAGGCTCCTCGACTTCGCCGATGGTGGTCCGTGGGTCGAACCCACTCAAGCTCCCACCGTCGACAACCCCGGAGCAGCACAAGACAAAACACGTGATCCGCGAGGCCAGCCTCGTGGTGAACGTCAAGCCAAGACGGCGCCTCCTCGCACCGCGCCACCGATGGCTGATCGGCTAAACCGCGATCACGGCGAGGCCATCTCCATCGGGTCGTCTACCTCGCGCAACCCAGATCTTCGTGACGAGCTCAACAGCCGTCAGAACGAGGATATGCGCACCCGCATCGAGCGTCGCCGAGAACGTCACCGCCGGGAAGATCGGGGCATCGACCTCGCCGAAGGCTGCCTCGCCCTCGCTCCCGAGTTCCGCCACTTCAACTGGCCCAAGAAATTCAAGATCGACGTTCTCCGCTACGACGGCACCACGAACCCCCGGGACTTTCTGCAGATCTACTCTCTGCTGCGATGGTTGCCGGGGCCGACGAGGTCATGATGGCCAACTGGTTCCCGTTGGCCCTGAAGGGAGATGCCCAGACTTGGCTTCTCAACCTTCCCAAGTGCTCCATCCGTTCCTGGCGGGCACTGAAGGAGCAGTTTCTGGGGGCTTTCCAAGGCGGGTACGAGCGCCCGGGGGCTCCCAGTGATCTCCACGACTTCAAGCAGTTGCCGGGTGAAACTCTCCGCAAGTTCATCCAGCGCTTCACCCAGAAGATGAACACCATCCCGTGCATCAAGGAGGAGTTGGTGATCCAGTCCTTCCACGCCAACGTCCGCAACCCCAAGATGCGCGAGAAGCTGAGCATCCATCGCGTCGAGTCTGCTCGTAAGCTCTGGGAGCTTGCAGACCGGTGCGCTCGAGCTGAAGAAGGAGCCAAGTTCCCCGGGGAGGATGAACCCGAGGACAAGGCCGCTCCAGCAAGAACAAGAAGCGGGACCCTGGACCCGACAAGCGGATCTTCGTCACCGAGCCTCTTCCGAAGAAGACCAAGCCCGCGCCGACTTCCGAGGAAGAAGGTGAAGGTGATCCCTGGTGCCACATCATCCAGAAGGCAACCACTTGCTCAAGGACTGCCGCATGCTCAAGAACCTCGCCGTCCGGAGCAACGCCGAGCTGATGGGGTCAGTCAAGACGGTTGCTACAACTGCGGCACTGCCGGGCACATCGCTCGTGACTGTCCCACGGGTCGCCAAGGCGGAGGCGGCCGTGGATGGTACCGAGGCGGTGGCCGCGGGGGCCGTGGAGGAGGACGCGGCGGTCAAGGTGGTCGCGGGTACAACACTCCGGAGGCCGCCCACGTCGGCAACGGGGAAGCTCCGGCTCCCCAAGGAGGCAACGGCGGCAAGTATCAAGAAGTCACGGGAGTTGTCGGGTGCATCCACGGAGGGTCTTCTCTGCCTCCCTCCAACGGCGCCTGCAAGAGACTTGTCCGGGAGCTGAACGCGGTTGCTTCTGCTCCGTCCAAGCCCCTGGACTGGTCTAGCAAGTCATCACCTTCGACCCAGAAGACCACCCTGCAAACACTGCCGGGGTCGGGACCCTGCCGCTGATCGTGTCGCCCGTCATCCACAACTACAAGGTCACCAAGATGCTGGTCGACGGAGGCTCCAGCCTCAACCTGCTGACGGCGAAGGTCCTGGCTGTCCTTCAAATCCCCTGTCTCGCCTACAAGACACTGGGTGTTCCAAGGCGTGAACGGAAGTGTTACTCGACCCCTCGGGAAGATCACCCTTCCGGTCACCTTCGGCGACTCCAAGAACTTCCGCACCGAGGAAATCGTCTTCGACATCGCCGACACTCCGCTACCGTACAACGGCATACTTGGCAGACCTGCTCTGGCCAAGTTCATGGCCGTCTCCCACTTCGCCTACAACATGCTGAAGATTCCGGCGCCGTGGGGCGTGATCAAGGTCAGGGCCGACATCGACGATGCTATCTACTGCGTTCACCAGCTGAACCAGACGGTGGCAACCACGGCGGACATCCCTCAAGGTGTACAGGAGGATGATGATGGGGCTCTCCCCGGGGGCGAAGGGCACCCCGGGGGCTCCACATCTACTCCACCCAAGAAGGCGCCATTCCATGGCGATCCGCAGCTGACCAAGAAGGTGGCGCTAACCAGCGACGGAGTTCGCTCCATCACCATCGGCGCCCGCCTCACCGACAAATAGGAAAGCGCGCTCGTCGCCTTCCTTCGGGAAAACTCTGACGTCTTCGCGTGGGAGGCATCAGGTTTACCCGGCGTACCAAGGGAGGTGATCGAGCACAAATTGGCGGTCAATCCGGGGGCTCGCCCCGTGAAGCAGGTTCTCCGGAACCAAAGCAAGGAAAAGCTGGAATTCATCATCGCCGAGGTGGACAAGTTGATAGAAGCTGGTGTCATCCGGTCGGTTCCCCACCCAAGCTGGGTGGCCAACCCCGTGGTGGTACCGAACCCATGACCTTCAAGTGGAGACTCTGCATCGACTTCACAGACCTGAATAAGGCCTGTCCCAAGGACCCTTTCCCCCTGCCGCGGATCGACATGATCGTGGATTCCACGGCCGGGTGCGAGCTGCTGTGTTTCTGGATGCCTTTTCGGGTACCACCAGATCATGATGTCACTCGAGGACCAAGAGAAGACGGCCTTCATCACTCCCAAGGGCTGCTACTGCTACACCCGGATGCCTTTTGGCCTCCGAAACGCCGGCGCTACCTTCCAGCGCGCAATGCAAGCATGCCTTGGGTCGCAGCTGGGCCGCAACGTCGAAGCGTACATCGACGACATCGTGGTCAAGACCCGGTACAAGGACTCCCTCATCCAAGACCTGCACGAGACCTTCGAGAACCTCCGCCGGGTCAACTTCAAGCTCAACCCCGACAAGTGCGTGTTCGGGGTCCCCTCCGGCAAGCTGCTGGGTTTCCTGGTCTCTCACCGAGGGATCGAGGCGAATCCGGACAAAATCAAGGCAATCGAGCGCATGGAGGCGCCCCGGCGGGTCAAGGACGTACAGCGCCTCAACGGGTGCATCACTGCACTCGGGCGCTTCATCTCAAGGCTTGGGGAGCGGGCCTTACCGTTCTTCAGGCTGCTCAAGAAGTCAGGCCCCGTGGAGTGGACCTCCGAGGCCGAGGAAGCCCTGCAGTCCCTCAAGCGCTACCTCGCCTCGCCACCAATCCTCGTGGCACCAGAAGAGAAGGAGCCCCTACTACTGTACATTGCTGCCACCAACCAGGTGATCAGCGCTGTGCTCGTGGTAGAGCGTGACGCTCCTCCGAAGAAGTCAAGCAAGATCAAGGGCAAGCGACCCGGGAACTCTCTTCCGGGGCAACCGTGCAAGAAAAGGCTGCCGGGTGACCAGGGGTCTCATGATCCTGGCGTCACTAACTTCACCAAGCGACGCGGATCCCGTCGGGAATGGAGAATCTCCCTCCGACGAGACTTCGCCGGGGGCTACATCGTCCCCACCCCAAGACGTCGACGAGGGGGAAGCCGAGCCCTCTCAGGACTCGGCGACCCGCAAGGTGCAGCACCCGGTCTACTTCGTCAGCGCAGTGCTGCGCGACGCCCGGGAGCGGTACCCCATGATGCAGAAGCTGCTGCTGGCAATCCTCATTGCCTCCCGCAAGATGAGGCCGTACTTCCAAAGCCATCCCATCACGGTGGTGTCCAAGTACAACCTAAGAAGCCCCCTGGAGAACCCACTTGCCACTGGTCGCATATCATGGTGGGCCATGGAGCTTCAAGGTTTCGGTCTCAAGTTCGAGCACACGGACAACATCAAGAGTCAGGCGCTGGCGGATTTCACGGCCGAGTGGACCGAGACGGCGTTCGACGACCCGGAAGAGGAAACCTGCCTCCCCGGGAAGGAAGATCCTAGCGCCTGGATCATGCACTTCGACGGCTCCTACACCAAGGGGAAAGGAGGTGCTGGGGTTGTCCTAACCTCACCAACCGGGGACCGGCTGAAGTACGTCGTCCAGATGCACTACCAAGGGAACATCTCCAACAACACGGCGGAGTACGAGGGCCTGCTCGCAGGACTTCGTGCTGCCATCGGCCTCGGCATCAACAAGATCGTCGTCAAGGGTGACTCTCAGCTAGTCATCAAACAAGTGAACAAGGAGTACGCGTGCCCTCAGATGGCACCATACGTTGAAGAGGTCTGGAAGCTGCAGCGGCGCTTCGACAACTTCCGGGCTGTGTACGTCCCACGGGGAGAAAACACGGCCGCGGATGAGCTATCGCAGGTGGCGTCCAAGCAAGAACCAGTGCCTCCCGGGATCTACATCGAGGTCCTCAGGCGACCTTCGATCCCGCCCGAGAGGCTCGCGACAAGATCTGCGCCGGGGGCTGGCGACCCTTCTACCTCGACAACACGGGTAGCCAGCCCAGAAGCTCAAGACCCGGCAGCCCCTCCAGCGGAGGAAGCTATGCTTTCTTTCCGTCGGATGGTGCTACCGGTGGAAGGACCCACCCACCCTGGGCCCGGGACATCGTCAAGTACATCATGGAGCACGCCCTCCCGGAGGACGATCACGACGCCGAGCGGGTGGCTCGTCAAGCCAAGCTCTACGTCATGATCGACGGCGAGCTCTACCGGCGACGGGACAACGGAGTCAAGCTCCGCTGCATCCCTCAAGAACAAGGCCAAGTACTGCTACGGGACATCCACGAAGGCACATGTTCAAGTCATGTGGCATCAAGATCACTGGCGGGTAAAGTTTTCGTCACGGGTTCTACTGGCCAACAGTCCTCAGTGATGCGGAGCAGCTAGTCAAGACCTGTGAAGCCTGCCAATACTATGCGAAGAACATACATCAGCCGGCGCAAGCTCTGCAGCCAATTCCAATCTCCTGGCCGTTCGCGGTCTGGGGGCTGGACATCGTGGGAAAGATACCGAAGTCTGTCGGGGGCCATGAATACCTTTTCGTGGCCATCGACAAGTTCACAAAGTGGGTGGAAGTGATGCCAGTACCAAGACAGACAGCTCAAGCAGCCATCAAGTTCATTGAAGGGATCGTGTACCGCTTCGGAGTACCCAACAGAATCATAACGGACAATGGCTCTCAGTTCACAAGCCGATCCTTCCTCAACTTCTGTGAAGAGCTGGGAATCAAGGTGTGCTTTGCCTCGGTGTCCTACCCAAGGTGCAATGGGCAAGTGGAGCGAGCCAATGCGGAGGTCCTAAAGGGTTTGAAGACCAAGCCTTTGACAAGTTAGAAGACAAGGGCAAGAACTGGATTGAGCATCTACCAAGTGTCTTGTGGTCCCTCAGAACCACACCAAGCAGAGCCACTCAAGAAACACCATTCTTCCTTGTCTATGGAGCAGAAGCCGTCTTGCCAACAGAGCTCAGGCATGGATCCCCCCGGGTACTTGCCTATGATGAAGACGCACAAGCTGAGAGGAGGATTGATGACATCAACTTCCTGGAAGAGGTGCGGTGCCGAGCTTCCTTACGATCTGCTCGATACCAGCAAGGGCTCCATCATGATCGATAGCCGGAGACCTGGTTCTCCGCAAGAAGCAGAAGCTTGATAACATGAACAAGCTGTCCTCCAAGTGGGAAGGACCTTATCGGGTGACGCATACCCTGAGACCCGGAGCTGTTTATCTGGAGGACGAGAAAGGCAGGCCGGAGGGCAACGCCTGGAACATCGAGAATCTCCGGAAATTCTACCCCTGAATACGAACATGAATCGCAGATAGTTCGAGTCAACTAAGCACGCCCAAGGGGCTAGTGTTCTGTATAAGGGTGTAAGAATCGTCGCCAAGGAATAAAAGATAAGTTTTTCAATTCCGTGAGCCTCTCTTGTTGTCGTGAAGTGTGTTATCCGTAACAACCCCCAAGCAGGGGGCTGACATGGTGCCGGTGGCTGACAGGTCGAGCGCGAGCAGCCTATCAGTAGGCGCTGCCACCTGATCGTGCCGTACTGCCGCGGTAAGAAGTGGAACGGGCAGTGCTGTGTTTTAAAGAACCTAAACACAGAAATGCACATTCAACTTTGCTTGCGGGTTGCTCCGGATGAAACACTTTCACGACATGTAAGGGAGGGTCCATTCTTTTCCTACTGAAAGTGTGTTGTGTGTAGCGCCTCTCCCGGGACAGGAATGGATGCTGAAGAGCGGCTCAGGAGCTGGATACCCGGGAAGGACAGAGTAGATCAAGGACACGGCAAAAACCAGCTAAGTCTTTGCATGTGCATCTGGCATTCTAGGCATAATATCTCGCTCGGAGTCAATATACCACCAACCTGCGCATGCTTGACAGTTGATGAGAACCTTTGCGGGGGTAATGCGTCCTCCCCGGCGAACGGTCAGATTTCCCTTCTGGCCTAGTACCCGTGGCTGTGGAGTGGACTCCCGGAAGGCATAGTGCTCTTAGGGGTGCTGCTACTGGTGCGGGCGGTCAGAGCACTTGTCACCTAAGAGATCTCCTCAGAAAACTTGACGGCGCGTTAGTGCAAAGGAAGGTTTGGGAAATGACCCCGGGAGTTGAGCCCTAGGATTGCATTCATCTGAACTTACATTCTGAGTTTACAAGATCTTCCCAAGGGTCGTATTGCCAGGATCAAGGCGGCCTTACCTTGAAGACATCGTCCAGATCGCAGAGGAGGCGGATCAATCTCTGATTGCCTGCGGCCTCCTTCCATAGCTCCATCTTGATGGTGTCCTTCCGGATCGCCAGCGCTACTGATGCCTCCATGGCGACAGAACCGGCGATGTTCCCCACTGCAGGGAAAACCAAGGAGACTCGAGGGCGAGGATCAACCTCGTCCTTCCTAGTGGCTCGGGCTCCAGCTTCGCTGGGTGCCTCCGCCGCTCCTCGAAAGACGGACTCTGCCGTCGACACATCGGACAAGGCCCTCTCTGCTTCGCCGGACATTGTTCTGCGGGACGAGGGGAGGCAAAGGAAGAAGAGGAGCGGAGCAAGGCGAGAAGATGTGGCGAAGGGGTGGAGTTTGGATGGCCTTTTATAGCCTCCCCCGCTCCACCTACCCCTTGACGCTACGACTGCTGCAGTAATGGGAGCGCGTTTTGCAAAAAACTCGTTCTCATTCACACGGACGCGACACGAAGACAAGGAGAAAAACAAGATCTTCTTCATTTACAAGGACTACAAGGGGACAATCTTTTTTACAACAAAAAGGTTGGCTCCCGCCGAACAAGGAGCACCGCCGTACAATGGAAGACGCTACTTCCAGAAATACGACGTCAAGGCCTCCAGGGAGGAGGTCAACGAGATCTCCATGGCGCCCGTCCGAAGCTCCTCGCCTTCAGGAAGACGAGCTCCCCTCGACCTTGATGTCGGATGAGTTTCCTCATCTTCATCCCTGTCGTAGGAGCTCGAGCTGCCGCTGCTGCCCTCCATGCAGCACTCCACGCGTCCGCCATCGACACCGAAGATCTTCACGGAGAGCGTAGCATCTCCGTCGTACCGGAACACCAAGCATTGCCCCCTGGACAGGCGGCGGGCACGGGAGAACGACTTCCACCCCGGACCCAGAAGCAGGGCGCCGTCAGCGGTGCGCTCCGCCATGGCCCAGGAGGGGCCATTGGGGCAGCCTTCCACCTGCAGCCAGAAGCCGGAGGGTCCGATGTCCTCCGTCGCCATCGCGAAGGAATCCGGCAAGAGAAGCCGGCTGCGAGGCCTGCGGTTCAGATCCACGGCGAACTCGAATGGCGCGAAGCTGGTATGAACCATGCTCCTAGGAAGAGGGGCAGCGGTGCCGCGGCCTCCACGGCCGCCGCGACCGCGAATCCCACGACCTCGCGGAACAGCTCGACCACGAGTGGAGGGGCCACTCTCCGCAGCAGCTGAAGAAGTACGAGGGCGTCCAACTCCTCTCTTCGCTCTCGCCATTGGCGCTGGCAGCTTGTGGGGAGGCCTGGAGTTGGACCAAGGAAGAAGATGACCGAAAAGGCTAGGGGTGCGCCTCGCTTTTATAGCCGCGGCAGTGCCTCTGCCACGCGTCTCCTCGGTTCCTCCGTTAGTGGGAATCGAGGGGGCCCACGCAGTTATTCCCCCGAGCGGAGTAACTCCAAGACCTTCAAGGCCATCAATGAAGCGAAGCCGAGAAGACCAGGTACCCGGGACCCACTTTGACCTATCTTTAGGCCATGGCCCCGGCAGCTGAAGTAAGAGCCACCGGGACCATGCCCGGGGGCTACTGTCATAACAGTGGAACATGGGGTTCCCCTAGTACTGCCAAAGTGGGTCCACCCCATGTGGGCCCAAGTTGAAGATGGACAAGACCACGACTCAAGTCAAGCTGGCGGGTTCACCGTCAAGACGCGCAAGGCCTGCATCGACTAAGGTCTCCGGTCCTGGGGACCTTCCGGGTCCCCGAATCAAGCAAGAAGGACAGGAAGGACCCGAGAGCCCGAGTTCCCGGCAGGAGGCCAGGCTCCCTCCCGGGTACCTCCTACGCACCTGTGGATAAGCACTCCACCTCACCACGGAAGACTTGGGAAGCAAGGCGAAGGCAGCGCGGGTGGGAAGCACGCCCCGTGATGGTGTCAGCTCCTGTCCACCCCCAAGGCGGACGCTCCCACCTAACCCAAGGGAGACGCTAGGCTGAGGAGAGGCCACGTCTCCCCCTAAACTAGATGAGGAGGGTCCTTCACCCCGAAGGACCCTCACGTGACCCTGTGGCAACCCCTTAGCCTATAAAAGGAGGACCAAGGCACGGAGGAGGGGGAGGTCGAACCAAGGACGAAGACAAGCTAGAACCAGAGCAAGATTAGTCTAGGGCTGCGAAGGTAGAGAGGAAGGTGATCTCCTCCGGGTCAGGATCTGTCCTTCTTCTACCTCGGGCCAAAACCCTTCCGGGTACCCTGCCCGGGAGGTTCCATTGTAAGCCACACTATGAAAAACTCATCAATCCAGACATGCAGGAGTAGGGCTTTTAGCCTCCGGGCGGCCTGAACCTGGGTAGCTCCCTGTGTCCCTTTGGTTGCTAGCTTTGATCGTGGAGAGGAGATCTTGATCTAGACTCCGCCCAAGAAGACGATTCTCAGCCTCCTTCGCGCCCCGTGCCGAACGTAAAAGGGGATATCCTATACTCCCGGTGTCCGTGCAACGAGACACGACAATGACCATGGCGGAAAAAAAAGCAACACGTGTCTTCCCGCCAGTATATTTGGCAGAAAGCCACTTGTCGCATGTCCAATTGGCGAAAGGTGATTTTGTGCTGCAACAAAGAGCATGTCTAGACAATACTCGACAACCTCGAATAGGGCCCGGCCCTCTCGGGGGGAAGGGGTAGCGGCTTGACCCAGACAACTTGGTGTGCCGCTGTGGTCGAATTTTTTGTCCGGACCCCAACAAGTTTTGGGGGGCTATTTGAAGTGTTTTATCTCAAGATTCTATACAATTATGACCTTTTTCCGAATGCTATTGTCAAAATAACCCCCACGAAAAAATTGTCAAATATGACCATGGCGGAAAAAAAAGCACCACGTGTCTTCCCGCCGGTACATTTGGCGGAAAGCCACTTGTCGCCTGTCCAGTTGGCGAAAGGTGATTTTGTGCTGCAACAAAGAGCACCGTTGCGTCAGCTTTCCGCTGACTCAGAAAGAGGCACGTGACTGTCCGCCAACTTTATCGGCACGAAGTGAGTTTCCGCCAACTGGTTTTGACAGGAAGACACATGTCGACTTTTATACTTCTCCACAGGGTTAGATTTGATTAAAAAAAATAGGTGGGTTAGTTTTGAAAAATATCGTTGCGTAGGGGAATCACATTTGTAAAAAAATCTCATCTTGATGCTCCTTGCGTGCCAGGCTCGTTTCAGTGAATAGCCATCTAAAAAAAACCAATAAATAGACTTATTTAAAAGGGTGCCAAAGTAAATTTCTTCAAAAGATAGCTCTACTTTCTCAAGTCGAGGAAAAAAACTGTACTTTCTCTCTTTTTTTTTTCTGCCCGCCTGAGGGACTGTGCGCTTAAAAGGCTGTATCTGCCACGTGGCGAGCATGCATGCCCCCATGATCACGATGCCGTGGCCCAGCTTGCAAAACACGGAGAGGGCCGGAACATGCGTGCATCGGTGCAGGACCTCCATCCAGCGCTAGCAGCCATGGCCCGTCTGGCATCACACGTCAAACGGCAGCCGGCGTCGGCAGACCAGTCCGAAACCACGACCACCAGCGGCGGCGGCGGCGGCATCCACAAACGGGCTAACAGGGCTCCACTCCAGATGTCGCGATATATACTTCTCCTTGCAGATAGATTCTCAGGTTCTTAAAATCAGTTCCATTGTGCTGCACGATTCCCGTCACTGACGCTCCACGACAGAATCATTCCGCCATCCAGCGCTTTGGAGGGCCCTATGATATGCTGAGTGATTCACGGCGTGACTCGGTTTCAGTTCACTCACATAAGAGCATCTCTAGTCGGGGCGCCCAAATGGCCGCCCAAAGGTTTTGGGGCGTGTCAGACACTTTTTCTCCCCACTCGCGCCGCCCAAATCTGATTTTGGTCCGGCGCGGCCCAGTCTTGTGTCCGGCACGCCCAGCCCACGCCCCTAACTTGGGGAGGCTTGGGGCGGCCCGGACACTACGAAACGGCCGCCTCCGACGCGCGGGCCACGCCTGGCAGTGAGACACGGCCACAAAGACTCGTCGTTTTCTCCTCGCCGCCCTCCCACTTCTCGTCGCCGTCTCCACGATCTGGAACGACCGCCGCCTGGCCGTTGCCTCCACCCCCGACTAGACGCCGGCGCCGCTGTTTGATTTTCCTCCTCTCCTCGTCGCGCCTTGCTTCTCGGCCGCGCCGCCGGCAGTTCGACGACTCGAGCCGGTACCGGCGGCCTCTCCTCTCCACCCCGCCTGGAAGGTGTTCGGCGGAATTACTGGTACGCCTGGTTTTGTACAGAATTGAATCCGCCGGCTCCGACGACTCCAGCCGGCACCATTGTTCACAAACTTGCCGTCATGTGCAGATGGACAGCGACGACGAGATGATGGCCGTGATGCTGTTGGAAGAAGAAGCCGTCATTGCCAGGGAGGAAGATGAGAACATAGCGATTCTCACATGTCTTCTCCAACTTCAAGCCGTCGAGGACGCCAATGCCGCACCAAAACGAGGAGGCTCGCCGTTTGGAAGGAGGACGAGCAAGCCGAGGCAGAGAATGGAAGGCCACTGCATGTTAGTCTCTGACTACTTTGCATACGTTCCTGTCGCTACCGTCAAAGATTTTCGTCGACGCTTTCGGATGAACCGTGGATTGTTCAACCTGATCGTGCAAGGTGTGAGCTCGTATGATCTATGGTTCAAGTTGAAGAAGGACGTCGTGGGAACTATTGGTTTCTCTTCACTCCAGAAATGCACTGCAGCCATAAGAATGCTTGCATATGGAGCATCTGCTGATATTGTAGATGAGTATCTACGGATGTCAGAGTCGACAATTACCAAGTCGATGTACAGGTTCTGCAGGGCGGTGGTTGGTGCGTTTGGCCCACAGTATTTGAGAGGACCAAATGAAGAAGAAACAGCCCGGATCCTGGAACAAAATGCTGCAAGAGGATGGCCTGCGATGCTTAGAAGTATAGACTGCATGCATTGGAGCTGGAAGAACAGCCCTTTTGGTTGGCAAGGATTGTACAAAGGAGGCCACAAAGGATACTGCAGTGTGGTTCTTGAAGCTGTGGCCGATCATGATCTATGGATTTGGCACACATTCTTCGGCATGGCAGGATCAAGGGTTAATTGGATAGATGCCACTCCAATTTCCACCTATTTGAGAAACGCCACTACAACTTTCATCTTTCGAAAAACGCCACTGCAACTCTCTGTACATTTCATAGATGCCATTATGCCCACTTTCACTCATATACCGGCCAATATACTCATGTATTTATGTTGTATATACGTATAAAGGGCGGGGCCCACCCATATAAGGCTTAAAAATGCAAAAATGCTATAAAATCGTGATGGAACAAAATCTAGAAAAGCATGATATTAAATTGTGACAAGTAGAAAATAACTCAGTTGCATAAAGTAAGATGCGTGCGGAAACACAGATCAATGAGGTTCATAAGCTAGGTTCAACATTAGGCAGATTCAATATCAGGTTTGGAGCTCTCACTGTCTCGCATGCATACACAAACACTTCACATGCGTACAGGAACAACATAGCTCCAGATTCAATGGCCATAAGAAACATTCAGCAGTTCTCTAGATTCAAATGGCCATCACAAAACATCACAAATATTTGACATGCATGAGGCCATTAACTAGCCCCCAAGCCAGTACATTAGGCCTCGCTTGGTTCCAAGTGTTGGCTTCAGAACAGCCTCACTTGTGGATGGTGCAACAATCTCGGGTTTCTTTTTCTTGCTGTTTTTCACCGGAGTCTTTTTCTTCACAGGCGACTTCTTCTTCTCTTTGCCTTTAGCTTGTTTATTCACTTGAGTCGCCTTCTTTCCTGGTGTCACCTTCTTCGCCGGTGTCGCCTTCTTTCCTGGTGTCGCCTTCTTCGCCGGTGTCGCCTTCTTTCCTGGTGTCGCCTTTTTTGTAGGTGTCGCCTTCTTTCTTGGAGACTTGCTTTTGGTTGATGTAGTCTTATTCCTATAGATACATGGAGAACAATATTATTGGAGCAATCTTAGGCAACATTCATTAACTACTGTTAGAATAAGAAGAGTTACCTTTTGTAATTCTTGTAATTAGCTATAGGCTCGTCTTCTTGCACATCTTGCTCCTCAGCTACAGTAGCAGATCGCTTCCTGCAATGTAACACATAGAAAATTAGGAAATGTGCATCGATAAATAGTTAGGAAAGAAACAAGTTATTATACCTTTTACTCGGGGTGCGCTGCTCCTGTGGCTGCTCTTGTTGATGCTCCTGTGGCTCCTCTTGTTGATGCTCTTGTGGCTGCTGCTCATCAATATACTCAGGATATCTTGGAGGAGGGACTTTGCAAGTTTTTGTGAAGTGGCCAGGTTGCTTGCATCTCTTGCATTTCACCACCTTCCTACTCTAATATCAGGTTTGTCAGGATCATGCGCAATACTGTACTCCAGCGGATCCAAGTCTGCAACCTCGGACTCATCGTTGATATGTTGCATTACCTCTGCCTCATCCATATTATCATCTTCTTCAATAATTATTGGGCCTTCCGGTTGCTCTGTGATAGTAATAGGTACGGTAACATCATACATGTTCTCATCGTCAACTCCAACATACTCCTCTTCATTGTCAAATGGGTCAGCTAAAGCATATTCAGGTTGGCAGTCAGCATCTACACCATTGGTTTGGCGTTCAACATCTGCACCCTTCGGCTGGCTTGAACTAGGAAGCAGAGATGCGGAACACTCAATTGCTTGAGCAAGCAAAGGAAGCAACGGACCAGCAGGAACTACACGTTCAGCTTCTCCCAAAATTAGCATAGGTGCATCATTAGCTAGATAATTTCCCCAGTCTATCTCAAATTCTTTGGCCCCGCTGCACCTACCAAAAACCGGCAGGAACAACAGTCAAGAATGGGAGGGCCAGAGAACCAAGTCGAACAGATTCCTATGCTAGAATCACGAACTGGATTTGGGACAGAGAACCAGAAATTGGGGATTTCTAGGTTACTTACGGGAGATCTTCAATCCGGTCGGAGAGGATGCCGTTCTGCTCGCCGACGTCCGCTGCTGCCTTCAGCCGCCAAGGGGAGGGATGCTCAGAGGGGGATTCCGTCCGGTCAGAGAGGAGGGGAGGGAGTGCGGGAAGAATGAGCTCGCCTCCCCCATGCTCGCCGCCCTCCACCGGCACCAGCGCCGTCGTGCTCGCCGCCTTCTGCTTCCAAGGGGAATGGGGAGTTGGGGAAGCTTCTGTCCACTCGGCGAGGTGGAGAGGGAGTGCGGGAACCAGGCTATCTCCGCCGCCGGGATCGGCGGCATCCGCCGCCGCCACACCCATCCTCACCGCCGGCCGGCGCCACGATTCTAGGGTTAGGGATTGGGGACGGGAGCGAGGCAGGGAGCACGAAGACGACCTCGGGAGTCAAAGCTAGTCGCCCAGTCCACATATAAGGTTGATTCAGTTGGGGCCCACCCTTTATACGTATATACAACATAAATACATGAGTATATTGGCCGGTATATGAGTGAAAGTGGGCATAATGGCATCTATGAAATGTACAGAGTTGCAGTGGCGTTTTTCGAAAGATGAAAGTTGTAGTGGCGTTTCTCAAATAGGTGGAAATTGGAGTGGCATCTATCCAATTAACCCCAGGATCAAACAACGACATCAATGTGTTGCAGCGCTCTCCTGTGTTCGCGAAGCTAGTTGAAGGTCATGCCCCACCTGTGAACTATGAGATCAATGGCCACCAGTACAACAAAGGTACTACCTTGCCGACAACATCTATCCAAGGTGGGCAACATTTGTGAAGAGCATCACCAATCCTCGGGGGAACAAAGCTTGTCATTTCGCAAGTGAGCAAGAGAGTGCCAGGAAGGATGTCGAGCGGGCATTTGGAGTGCTGCAGCAAAGGTTTGCTATCGTTCGGTACCCTGCTCTGACATGGTCGAATGAGCAGATGTGGGAGGTGATGAACTATTGTGTGATTTTGCACAACATGATCATCGAGAGCGAGTGCAACAATCCAGTGCAGGATCATCAGCCATATGACTTTGAGGGTCCTAATGCACAGGTTGATCACAATGTGCCGGAAGATTTTGCTGATTATCTGTCAATGCATTTGGAAATTCGTGATGAAACTACTCATAATGAACTCCAAGCTGATCTAGCGAACCATTTGTGGGCGCGACGGGGCATGGCGGCGGCACCCCAGGAAGTGGAAGACGTTTGAGCTCCCATTTTATTTTTCGATAACGTGTAAAATTTAATTTTATGTGTTTGAACTATTAAATATTTATGTCTTTTCGATTTGCCGACTTTAAAATATTTGAATTCATGTTAAAAAAACAATTGGGCGGCCCCTTTAGACGGCGCGAGTGGGGAGCGACGGCGCCCAAATGCGCCAGCCCTTCCGGACAGCAGCCAAAGGGCTTGTCCGGAAGGCCTTTGAACGGCCATTTGGGCACCCCGACTGGAGATGCTCTAATTCTCCCAAGGTTTAATTGCCGAAACTCGCGCGCGTATGTCTACGGCCCACCAATGCTTTTGGAGTACTTGGTGCTGCAGCTTGAAGCTAGAATTGTCCCGGTTTATTACGTCCCTTTCGTTGATGACACAGGCTAGGAGAAAATTGCAAACAAACAGTGCACATCGACATGGACAATCGTCAATCGAGCGGGGAGAGAAAGTCAGACTAATTAATCTGCAAGCGACAGATTGTGATGGGCCATTCCATCTTTACAATCCCCGGAATTGGCCGGGAGCAAAACCTTAAAATATAGGCCGTGGGTTTGAACATCTGGTTGGATAACGTGACGACGTACGTTCAGAACAGACACAAGAAAAACAACACCGTGGTCAAAATAAGTTCCTGCGGATGAATAAAATATCTTCAAGTGACGTTTCAAATCTTCCGCCAACTGATTTAGATAAACTTCAAGCAACGATATAGACATAAATATATATGGCAATGACATGCAGTGTACCAGGACAATTTTTAGCGGGTGCAGCAGTGTATTTGAAGATAATGCCAATTTTTGGTCCTTTTGTGCGGAGCCAGAGGCGGCTTGTCTTCCTCCTCGGAAAACCCAAACCACAGTTTCTCATTCCCACTACCAAAACCCCTGCTGGCTGCCTGGCTCGATCTGGAAGCCGGCCGGAGAACCCATAGCAACACGCTTGGTTGCTTCCACCTCCAGAGGTCCATGCACCGACGATCTATGGACCAAGTCTCGGTCTAGTTTTGATCCGTTCACTATTAATCACTGTTTCCTACTAGACCGCTCCATGACCCGGAGTCAGAGAAGGTAGTTTTTCCGTCGCCTGCCGGCGGCCAGTCGCCCTCCGCCTAGTCAGTCACTAGTGTACACAGAGAGAAACTTCGCGGCCTCCGAGCGCACCATTGCTAACCGACGCCCTCCATAGCTAACGCGCGTCAGGACCGGGGCCGCTGAAAGCGACGCCGCACGCAGCGCACTGGTAGCTCGATCGTGCTCCTGTCAGGAGCAAGGAGATCTCTCCGTTCCCTGCAGCGCACGGCTTTGCTAACTCTTGTTTGTTTCTCGGGAGGGCTCTTGCGGCTGCGAGCTTTGCTCTTGTTTCCTCCTGTATCATCATTCCTATCTGCGTGTTTGGTGTGTCTCGTAGCCATGTTTGCATATTTCTCGCGATTGTCTATGGAGGATGTGTGGGGTTGGGTGTCCAACGGATCTTATCGGATCTAATCCGTTTTCGTGTTCGTTCGTGTGGTTGTATATCTATTTTTGTGATCTACGATTGTCATCATTGGCGATTATTATTGTTATGATGCATTAGCTCTTAAGGATCTTAGCACAACATATATCACAACGGCTTAATGTTTGTCTACTATAACAAGCTCTTATACGAGAAGTTTTGCCCACCTCCAGCGAGGGAGGGGTGAGGACGGCGTCGCGCTTTCGGCTCGCTTCACTGCTTGTAGTCAACCACTAAGGTGGTTTGAATACCTATTTATATAAAAAAATTACTTTCGGTTTTCTCTATACCCTTCTTGATAATCAATAGATCAGTTGGTCTTTCCATAAAACAAAAAAAAAACTCCAATGTTGCTAATATCTGTGTACTCACTCCAACCACCAATCAAGGGGCCAGATCGACGACGCCATCTTTAGTCTTCAGCATGCATGGTCATATGTTGGATTCGTCAAAAAAAAAGGTAGGAGTAGAACATGACATGTTGAATCCTACGGATTTAAAAACACAATTATATCACAGTTATATGTTGGGTTGGAGGAAAAACACATGAACTAGTCTAAAGAATTGTGTGGACGTCATAAATTTCATGGAAACAAAAAAACAAGGTCGATGCATATGAGGTTAATCCTAATTCGTAATGGATATTGTTCTATAAATTACTCCCTCCGTGTCAAAATACAAGGCACACTATTTTTAAGGTTGTCTTTAACACTCAACTTTAATAACCAAAATATAACAAAATATACTAAATGAGAATTTCTATATGGTACCGTTGGATTCGTCTTGCAAAATTCTTTAATTTCATATATATTTATAAAAAAATTGGTACATAATATAAGTACAAATTATGGTCAAATTTACACGGCGTTGACCAGCGAAATTAAAGGGCGCCTTGTATTTTGAAACGGAGGGAGTACAAACAAAGTAACCATCGATAAAAACCATATGGTTTCAAGAGAGTGGCGTTTTAGAGCTCGGGCTCCATGGAAGTAATTATCGAATTTTTCAAAATCTGCATGTTGATGGTTCAAAAAATTCAAGAAAATCATATTTGTTGATTATAATACGATATATGAGTTTGCAAAAAATCAATCTAAAATTCTTAGTATTTTAGACAGCGAAAAATGACAAATGTGTAGATCTGGGTCGGTGAACAACACATCTTCGAAAGCAAACTTTGTCACGTTTGTTTTTTTGGTGTAGACTAAAATAATATGCATTTTACATTGAGATTTTGTACAATGGTAGAGTTTGACATTATCTACACCTAGCATTTTTGTATCATGCTGATTTTGATTTCTTAAAAAAAAAGAGCTTTGTGGAGCCCGGCCACCATTTGCAGTTTCCGGTGCTTCAGATCATGCCAACCAAGCAATCTCTATATAAAAAGTTTCAGAAAAAATCGATGTGAACCAATAATGCCATAAAAAGAAGAACGAGAAAACCCACCAAACAACAACATGCCGAAAATTGCAGCTAAAGCAAATGCGACTTTACACAGGTAATTATCAAGTGGTACATTGTCATGATAGTAAGACGAATGTACTACAGTAGTACACGCGTAGATACTGTTATATTTGACCCGACACAGGTAGGAAAAGACTGCAGGTGGTGCGATGATGCGAATCCGAAGCACCCCTTGCCAAGCTGCCATCAATTTCTCTGTTCGCTAGCTAGCGGCCGGTGAGGGACGATGGCTTGCAATGGAGAGCAGTGAGCACCAAACCCTGCACCAAAATCGCCGCTGGGGGAAAGGGATAGATCAGAGGAGAATGGGCACGGGCACATAGGCAGGCCGTGTCGTAGCATAGCGGAAGCACCAGAAATGGAGGAGGGAATAATGGAGGAGAGAATTCCTTTCTTGGCCCTCTCTTAAATTTGGATGCCTTTTTTGGCCCCGGACAAGTTTCGTGTCCCTTTTTGACCCAAAAAATTTAGACGACTTCCTTATTTGGCCCTCTAGTTCATTTTGGATGTTAAGATGACTCTTTTGCCCCTGCTGCTGAAAAACTAATCTCAGATTTGAAAAAATCGAAATTTTGACAAAATTTTGGATGTTGATATTTTGACAAAATTTTGGATGTTGATATTTTGACAAAATTTTGGATGTTGATATTTTGACAAAATTTTGACAAAAATCGAAATGTTGACAAATTTTTGACAAACTATATATATGTTGAACTGTGTGTACGGATATGGCATCCGGTTATAGGGGAGGTTTTGTCAAAATTTCGATTTTTTCAAATCTGAGATTAGTTTTTCAGCAGCAGGGGCAAAAGAGTCATCTTAACAGCCAAAATGAACTAGAGGGCCAGATAAGGAAGTCATCTAAATTTTTTGGGTCAAAAAGGGACACGAAACTTGTCCAGGACCAAAAAAGGCATCCAAATTTAAGAGAGGGCCAAGAAAGAAATTCTCTCATAATGGAAAGGCTGATACTGCTTGTCCCCATGCTCCCCCAGCTCACGCGGGCAGGGCAGGAGGTTTCCTTTGCTTGAAGTGGCAAGAACTACTGTAGTAAAGAAGACCGTACATGCATCGCCATGCATGTGATAAAAGTTCAGCGTAGTAGTACCACCACTGCACCCATCGCACGAGCAGCAACAGTCCAAGCTATTATATATAGGCGAAAAAGGGAGGAAGGAGGAGGGAAGTTGTGTTGTCTGCTTCCCTCGTGTCCGCTTGGTAGATTCCCTAGTCAGTGTAGCAGTGTAGGGGATCCCCATGCTTTCATCATCATCAAGATGTGAAAGGCTGAGGAGCACTACTGTACGGGTAAAGAAAAAGAGGAAAAGAAGAGGGTTTTGTCAGCGAAATTGGTGAAACAAAGGAGTAAAAATGGGGCGTCTCTTTCTCGTAAAGGCGTGATGTCGTTCTGCCTCTTTTCGAGGGAATTTCCACGGATCCCATCATCCAGCTCTGCAGGAAGTGAGGAAGAATGGTTCCCGTATAATTTTAGCTGCGCTCAAGCCTCAAGGATTCTACGAACGTCGATGGTTTAACTCACCGTGGAAGTCATATGTCATCAATGACATTCAGATCCAAACCCGGCTGACAACTAGGAAGTTTTATTCAGGATTATACCGTTTGAAATGAATCTGAAAAAGTTCTACCCCTTGGCCTTAAGTGTTTTTAATGCAATATACATATTACACTAAATAAAGTTATAATTTAGTGCTAATCTAAAGTGTAAGAGAAATCTCAAATGACTTAGGATTACCAAAACTAGATTTCCCACGGTGAAAGGAGAGCGACCACCACCATCGTTTCCGCCCATCGCTACGCCCAACCGAGGACCTAGGATCAGATTGGTGGTGGTGCCAAGCTTTGAAAATATTCTCTCTCGGGTTTATTGGACTTCACATTTAGGAACAAGTGTGGGCTTTCAGTAGTTTTTACTCCCTCCGTGTCAAAATACAAGACGCGCTATTTTTAAGGTGGTCTTTGTCGCTCAACTTTGACCATCAATATATAACAAAATAAATTGAATGAAAACGTACATATGGTACCGTTGGATTTGTCTTGTAAAATTCTTTAATTTCATATATCTTTATAATAATTTTGGATACATATTATAAATACAAATAGTGGTCAAAATTACACGGCGTTGACCAGCGAAATTAAAGGGTGTCTTATATTTTGAGACGGAGGGAGTAGTTTTTACTAGACATGAGTGTGCTGTTCAAGTCGACGGCACATGACGGCCCGATTGTGGCTGTCTTCGGCGACTTACGTGGAACATCAGGCTGCAAGTGGAACGACCTGCTGGTGTCCTGCAACACGCCCGCATATGCATTTAGATCAAACATGCAATTTATATTTTTCTCATATACCATTCACATCCAATCAATTGGGTAACTAGCAAGTTTGATCCATACCTGAATCTAATTTATATTTTTGACGCACTACGCAAAAAGGAATAAATCAGTGGGCAAATGGCATTTCAAGAAAATAGAGCACTATTTTTTTCTACATGAAACCACACATGTCATGCCACCACGAAACTTCGCACATACTTAAAAACTTGTACTCCCCCCGTCCAAAAATAACTGTCTTAGATTTGTCAAAAAGTGAATGTATCTAGACATGAAACATGTATATGTACATTCATTTTTGTACACACTTGAGACAATTATTTTGGGACGGAGGGAGTATATGTTCTCTAACAACTTTTAGTTTTTTAAAAGTCTTACTATTCTTATATTTGGAACAGTAGCATATGACCTCGGGATCGGCAGTCATTTTCATTTCATCTGAGTAGCTGTTCGGTGCCACTTGAAATCAGTAGAAAACACCCGGCCGGCTGTACAACATTGGGTGCCTGCGTCCGCCCGGCTGTCACGCACATTGATGAGTAGCCAGCACGTACAAGCAGGTGATGCTCGCGGTTGGAACTTGCGTTCGACCTTTTCCCCCTTGTCTTTCTTGCAAGGTTGCAACCTGTTGTATACGGCGAGAGATCAAGGTCCCCATGGAGATTCAGATGGTGTAGGTTATCGGAAACCTTTTTTCTACTCGCGTCCGTTGCAAGAGGTTCTTTTTTCATGAAGACCACCCCGATCTATTGATCGTCACCAACACTATAAAAATATCAAAATAATATAAATAAATTAATATGTTTTTTATGAAAAAATAAACAATTAGGTAGTTGGACAACTTAGCGACCATTAGAGCATCTCCGCTCGGCCAAGCTTGCGGCGACAGGTCTCGCTCCGCTCCGTCCAAAGTTAGCCCTTATCTTTGTATTAATTTTGATCACAATAAAATAACAAATATCCTCGAACAGCTATTGTATGCAGATGTATTTGGACATAGTTTTGTCTATATACTCACTTCACTTTAGTATACATATCGGCAAATTTCTAAAATATTAATATTTAAAAACGAAAAGAGTAGTTTACATTGCTCGATGGCGCTTCAATATAGACAAACTTGAGCCGAGCCGTGCCGAGCTCGCTTCGGGTCGAGCCGCTTGACATGCTTTAAGAATGCCGCGTGTTGTTCCACTGTCTGTCCTGTTCCCAGGCCGGCATGTGTACACATGGCATACGCCCTTCAACCACACTAAACTATCCATCTGAGAGCACATATTTGACTCCAAAACTCGCAGCCGTAAACCAGCACACAGAAAACTCCATCCACTATGAGAATTCCCACATCCACAAATACCAGAATACTTAAAACACATTGCAACATGCTACAAAAGTTGGGAATTCCGCAGAGAAGAGACCAAAGTTGGGAACGCACTGCAATATACTACCACGACGCAAGAACAGGACAAGTCGGATTAATTAACACTAAACAATAGAGATATGCTTAAATTGCCCACATAACCTAACCACGCCATCTCACACTAGGGCCGCTTATAAAACACGGCGTGACAATGCCACAAGGAGCCATCAAAGACGTCCTCGTCTCACAGGCTAATCGATCACCGCACTTACCACTTCTCCATCGAGAGATAGTAAAACACAAACCTGCCTGCCCTTTGACAGAAAAGAAGAAAAAGATGGTCGTCGGAAGCGAAGAGGCACCATCTCGAAGCCTCGGGAAGACGAAAATGGCAAGCCACCGATCAACGTCGATGACCTCAGGGCAACAGCGACGCATCACCAATTGATGGAATCGTTAATTCAGCACCAAAGAGGCGATTATATAATATTAATTGATTTGTAACTAACAAAATTTCATCGATGGATCGTGGAACAATACATTACATTGCAGTACACGGTGGCCTCACTGTCGTCATTTACATGGCTGCTAAATTAATCTCAGTGCGCTGATGCTACGTAACTAGCTAAGCTAATGGTGGACTACACCCGCTAAACCCAAGGCGTGGTTTTCAGGTTTGGTACAGCGGCGACGAGGGCATGGCGCCCGGGCTCACATGACTGAGCAGGCGTTGGGGTTCTCGTCGCTAAACATCTGGGGCGCGTGTGCAGGGTACGATGCGTACGGTGGTGGGTAGTAGGGCCCGGCGTTGGGGTAGAACGCGGGGTTGGGTGGCGGGGCGGGGGCGCCGTAGTAGCCGCCGGGAGGAGCCGCCGCCGCGTTATACGGCATGTGGTACCCGTACTGTGGGGGCATCTGGTACATGCTCGCGTCCGCCATGGGCATCGGCGCCACGGACGCCGAGGCAGCCGCGGACTTGTCCTTTTTTTCGTCGCCGCCGCCGCCGTCCTTCTTCTTTTCGCCGCCGTCGCCAGTACCCTTGTCCTTCTTCTTTTCGCCGTCGTCTTTCTTGTCACCACCGCCGTCTTTCTTGCCGGGGGCGACGACCTCCACGGGCCGACTGAGCTTGTCCCTCAGGTAGCCAGGCAGGGCTGCTGCGTCCATGGTGCCGGTCACCTTCACCAGGTCCTTGGCGGCCTCTACTTCGACAGCCTTCACTCCTGGTAACAGAAGAAGAAAGAGTCAGCTCTGGGAAATTAGGAAATCCGAACCCTCCTAGTTAAACCGAAAACTCACCTTTGATCTTGAGGACGCGTCGCTTGATGCGGTCGATGCAGCCCTCGCAGTGCAGCCGTATCTTTAGCGTCACCGTCTCCTCTTTGGGCTCCTTGGGTTTCTTCTCCTCCTCCTTGGGCTTGTCAGTGGCTTCGGCCTTCTTCTCCTTCTCCGGCTTTCCCTTCTCTTTCTCCGGCTTGCCCTTCTCTTTCTCAGGCTTCTTGTCGCCACCGTCGGCCTTCTTCTCCTTCTCCTTTTCACTCTCCTTGTTCTCCTTCTTTGGCGGTGGGCCGGCGCCGGCGGAAACGATCTGCACGGGCTTCTTGGCCCTGGCCTCTATGCGTTCCTTGAGCTCCGCCGCGTCCGCCGGACCGGTGACAACCACCTTATTCGCCGCCGTATCGGTCTTAACAGACTCGACGCCTGCAACATCACAAAAAGGCGAAGAACGGTCAGAAAAACAAACAGACAAGCCGCACGGCTGGGTGGACCAAATCAAAGAAGGCGTGCACATACCGGGGGCGTGCTTGATGGCCCGCTTGACCTTGCTGGCGCATCCGGCGCAATGCAAGTCGACCTTGAGCACAATGGCGGCATCCGCCTTCTTGTCGCCGCCGCCGTCTGCTGCCTTGCTGGGCTTCTCCTTCTTCTTCTCCTCTCCCATGGCGACCTGAACCGAACTCAACTCCGGGGAGGAGGCAGTTAGTGCGGGCGTGGGCGGGTGGTCCGAGGAGGCAGGTGGGCTTTGGATTGGAATGAAAGGGGTGGGAGAGGCGGGGTAGGGTAGGGGCGGTCTTAAATAGCAGGGCAGTGTGTACCTTTGTGAGGTGGGTGAGCCGGGTGATGAAGGAGAAGGGAAGGAGGAAGGAGTTTGAGTGCCAAGGGCGGGCGGCCGGGTCTGGATCGGTGCCATTGCCAAACGGGTTAGACCCACCACCACCATCACTCCACCAGGGCAGGGAAGGCTGCTGCTGTGACAGGAACAGAAGTGCTGACCCGGCTCGGCTCTGGTTGTCAAAGGAAGGGTCGTTCACTGCCCTCCATCTTCCTCGGTGGTTCGTTGCTTGCAATGCGCAGTCCAACCCGAGAGTCCTTGTGGCTGGCAATGGCGTGGTTTGAATACATTTTCACGTGCGCGCTCGAGGAAAAACAGTTTCCGTTGCGTGAGACTAGAGCAAAACCTGTAGACAGACTGCGGTGCTGTGTTTTCCTTTGGAGGCGCCAAGCAGCGCCGTGATCGCACGCAGGCGGCAGTTTCCTTGCCGGAATCCAGGGAAGCCGTCGGTTTTGAAAATATCCCCAAGAACGGACTGTTCGTTTGTGGAGGGCATCCACGTGTACAGGCTCATCGGTCATCGGCACGAGTGGACAGTTTTTTCGGGAACACAAAAAAGTCAAATGCTCGAATGCTCGCGAACGAAACGGGCCCGCGGTTGACGAAAGGTGGGATGATGGGCTGGATGCGTCCACCAGATGGGCCCGCTTTGATTGTGCGCATCCTGGGTATGTGGCCCTTCCTTGCTTCCTGCAGTCCTGCTGCGGAAATCACTAATTAAAGGGTTCCCTTCGCGAAGGTAAACACGCGCGCGTTGTGGTCGTGACAAGTGTCAGTTTCTCTTTTTACGCGGTCCCGGTGGATGTTTGCATGTGTGACAAGTGGCAGCATGAGAGAATTTTGGTGGGTTTTCTTCCCTTCTCCCCGTGGGTTTGTACCGCATTTATTTCGTGATTCGTTTTTTAAAAACGAAATATCTTGAAAACCGTTTATCCGAATTACGAACCGTTTTCACTGTTAAGCTCCTCGCGTCGAGATCTTCAAAACTAGATCTCATGTTGATAGATTTCGACGAACTTTTTTTTTGTACAACCGGTTATGTATAGTTGTACAACCTGTTCTGTGTAGTTGTACAACCTGTGTTTGTACAAACTGTGTTTGCGTAGTTGTACAACATATGCCTATGTAGCTGTACAACATGTGTCTGTACAACTTGTGTCTGTCTATTTGTACAACCTGTGTCTGTACAACATGTGTCTGTCTAGTTGTACAACCTGTGTCTGTATAGTTGTACAATCTGTGTCTATATAGTTGTACAATCAGTGTCTGTACATATAGTAGCAACATGCTCGTACATCCAACAATAGCAGTGTGTACATTCCCTAACACCGTGGTTGTACATTTAGTAGCATCATGTTCATCCAGTATTAGTATGGTTGTACGTGTACATCTAATAGCATTCTGTACATGCAGTAGCAATTTCGTGTGCACTAGCAATAGCATTCTGTACATGCAGTACGGGGCTTCGTACGGACGTCGGCCAACGGATCAAGAAGTTCATGCGCTTCGTACGCGCGCACGGCAGGACGTACAACGCGTGACCGTGGCCAGCGTACGCTCGCGGCACCATGTACGCACGGGGGCTTCGTCCCAACAAGACGTACGGGGGGCTTCAGGCGGCAGGCCAGCGACGTACGCGCGGGGCTTTCCGACGCGGGAGCCGAAAGCTACGTGCCGTGCTCAAGTTGCTAACCACGTGCCGTAACCAGATTTTCATTTGCTGTCCATCGAATACGTGGCATCCTGTGTGCTCACTGGTCCTGCAAAAAGTGACCTTTAGGAAGGGAACCCTTTTCTTAATCGCACCCTCCTGCTGCGCTGCGCGCCGTGCTTTGACCACACGCTGATGGGCTGGCCCTGGCCGTCGCAGGTTTAAAGGCTGGGTCACGCTGTGTGCGTGATTGCAGGATCAGCATGGTTGAATGGTTCCCTACCCGGCTGGTGTGCCCACCTAAAATCCTTTCTCCTGCTCGGCCTGTCTACAAGGCTGGGTCGGGCTTCATCCTTGGGTTGCAAATTCTGCTAAAGTTTCTAAACCAACTGGACCTCGCCCTGATATACGATGGTCTAGACCTGAACCTCGCCAAGTTAAACTGAATGTTGATGCTACTTTTTATGCTGATGGAGGTGATGGTGCGACAGGAGCCATTCTACGTGATTACCAGGGTAATTGTATTGCTGCGAGCTGTACTTATGTCTCCAACATTCCATCAGTGGCGATGGCGGAGGCTATGGCAATGAAGGACGGCCTATCTCTGGCATGCAGGCTCGGATGCAATAATATTGTTGCCGAATCAGATTCTATGGTGACAATTGACGCGTGTACGGGAATGGATACTTGGTGGAGTGATTCAGCTGCAATTTTTGCGGACATTGTTGATTTAGCATCTAATATTGGTGTAGTAGAGTTTAAGCATATCCCGAGAGAAGCCAATACTGTAGCGCATGAGTTAGCTAGGAAGGGTTATACAGATAAAATTCAATGTACTTGGACGATGATCCCCTAGCTTTCTTTTAAGTAGCTTCATAAACGATGTAACAATTGATGTTGAAGGCGGCAAGTTTCAGACGCACTCTTTCCCTAACCAGGGTACCGAAAGGGACTGGCAGGGTTTTAATGAGGCGGCTTGCTGACCTAATATATGTGGTGGAAAATTTCAAAAAAAAAAAAACAGTATTAGCAATGTTGGCAAAACAATGTCCACAACTGTGAGTGAAAGAATGGGAGTTCCTACATGTCACAAAACATATGTGCGGACATCTACATTTTCAAACGTGGTCACATGTGGTGGGTTGGGACGGTTCAAAATTGATATGTGAGGGATCAATCCCTAGCAACCCCATTGACCCGAAGCCGGAAACTTGGGATGAATAAGTCATTGGAGAAATTTTCTGACCTATCGACCCCGTCGCATACTTAGTATCCCATTGCAAGGAGGCATGATGGCAGATTTATTTTACTGTAATTGTGGTGTTCTCAGTACATACATACACCTGTGTGGCTGTGTTATTATGCAGAATGCAAAACCAACATGGTGAAAAGCTAAGACAAACGAGTGTCTATTGTACATAAATCAACCCAATGTACCTCCGAAAATTAAGATTCACTCCTGCCAGTTGCTTCTTCAGGCTATGTCGTGTAATGGTGTGTAGGCAAACATGCATATGCAACCTAGTTCACAATGCCAGCTGGGCAAGACTGATTGCCAGCACATATGACAAACATTTTTCACATGACCAAGGGAAGCGAGATCTGGAAACTCCTCAGTGTGGATGATCTGATTACTCAAATTTGCAGTTTGGAGAGGGAGAGGGGATCAGTGCTAGATATTCTACTATGTGATAGATCAATTCAAGCTCCACTATTGCCTGATGTTTACAGGAATACTTCGGCTATATGTGCCAGAAGAGCAACACAAGTAATAGCGACTCTAGCTTTGAACTATACAAGGGCAAGGAAATCATAAAAGAGCATTCTCAAGCATGGTCAGGTTAAGCCTAAGGAGGAATTCATGAAACTCAATGTCAATGTTGGTTTCAGCACTGAGTCAGGATCGGGAAGACTAGATCTATTGCTCAGGATGAGCTGGGCTTTTTCTTGGCAGCAGGTGGTTGTGGTATACCCTTTTTCTCCGATCCATCAACGACTAAGTTGAGGGCACTTTGAGATGGTGTAGTTTTTTTTTTTTTTTTTTTTTTTTTTTTTTGATTTTAGATGGTGTAGTTTTGGCCAGTCAGGTGGATGCAATCAAATTGAAGTTAACTCGGATTGCATGGATGTGCTCGATGTCATGGGGGAATTCTCTTAGCCCGTCTACGGCGATATATGAGGAGTTTGTACCTTTTTCCATAAAACACATTGTTTTGTGCTCATACCTAAGATTTTTGGCTTAGCTCTATAAAGAAGGTCCAAAAGTGATACTGCAACAGAGAAACATGGCTTGACTACTAAATTACCGCTCTAGCTCCATCGTGATTTATTTGACATCTTATGCTTGGCTCATGTATACTCTTCACTAATCACATGCCCTCATTAGATGCCTGATATTTTGTTTGTAGTTGACGTTTTTAGTTCCTAATGTCTCATTACATTAATCGGAAGACACAACTAAAGGTGCTTTAAATTGACGATTTACTTTAAGGGTTTGTCAAACATCAAATATGTTGGTGCTAAAAACTGAGATCATTCTTATTATTTGTGCATTGTGCTACCATAGAAGCACCAGACCTTGTTCATTTGGAACTGTTATTTAGCATGCCAGGCTAGCATGACATATTTACAATGTTGGAGTTTTCACTGATTTATGAGCTAGTATTTATTTGGATTTAGTAGTTGTAGCCGTGCAGGTATACGAGTGATAGTGTGCATCTTTTTCATAATTGGTGCAATTTAGTGATGTACAGACTAAAATAATAAACACTTAAAAGGATGCACAATGAAGTTGTATCTTCTACATATCTTAAATCCACCAAAGTAATGGTTCGACACGATCAGTGATAATTGTTTTGTAGAGGCACTCCACTGGAAGGAATCACTAGTGCCTGCTTTACTCCAAAGCACGTTTCTCATTGTAGAAATATATTTTCTTCTTTCTAGCTAGCGAATGGAAGAAAGAACTGCCACACGAGGTCGGAATTCGTAACTTTATTTGGTCATCTCGTGCCAATAATGTTAGGAACTAAATCTAAATATTTTGAGTATGTGGATGATAATGTAAGCTCCTCTTGGTCATGTAGTTGTAGTGAACATGACATTTTTAAGCACACACTTGTTTTCAAAGACATCATATGAATGTCAAGATATATCGCGGAATGCATGTGGCTTGTCAAAATGATGTCTTTGACACAAAGTATTTTTTCTTTAAAATAAATTGTTTTATAAATCTTTTGCATCTATCTATATGGATTCCGTAATCAAATCAAAAACATTTTTCCCGCGTGGGGGATGGGGGTTAATGGAGATAATGACAGAGAACTACCACATTTGGGGTCGAATTGCTACGAAACTACAACAATTGGGGGAAATGTCACATGACTACCTATATTGGGGTCATATCGTGACACATAGCACTGATACCAGAATTTAGTCGTGTTAACCATTTTTCTGGCAGGTGGGCTCCACTGGCAGGTCCTGCGTGGCACGAGTTGACGGAGGGAGACCACCAGATCGGGTCACCTGCGTTGACCAGCTCCTAGCCCACCCGCAGATAAAAAAAAAACTGGAGCATGCTCGGGCGAGTGTGGGCTGCCGTGCGCTTGCCGCCGGCGCCGTGGTGGCCGGACTTGGCGCGTGCCTCCGGAGCCGAGCGCGTCTTCCTGGCGCGGGCGGCGCTGGCAGCTCCTCCTCTGCCTCGGCTCCCCTGACCGCGCCGGCGACGCCGCCGCCTGCGCGAGGTCCGTACGCGTTGCCGACCTGCTGCATCATGCTCCGCCAGGCCGGAGGTCGGCCGTGCCCGAGCCATGGCCGGAGGTCGTCGCGGCGAGGTCTGGATGGGCGGCGGCGAGGTCGAGGGGGCGCGGCCGCAAGAGCGGCGCACCTGGGGGAGAGGGAGGAGGCGGCGGGGAGGTCGAGGCGGCGGAGGTCGAGCGCGGCTGGGGACGTGCGGGCCATCCTCCAGCTCACGGAGCAGGCTATTGCCGTGGAGGCGCGGCAGAGAGACGAGCCGGGGCACCAGCGGCGCCACGGAGGCTCAGGGCGGCTCGCTCGTGCGGGGGCGGCGACCTCGCCGGAGAGGCGCGCGGCGGTGGCCGGGAAGAGGAGGCGCGCGGTGGAGGATTGGATGCCGCCGTTGACTTGCTCTTTTTTTAATATTTTTTTGCCATGTAGGACCTGCCAGTGGAGCCCACCTGCCAGAAAAATGGTTAACACGACTAAATTCTGGTATCAGTGCTATGTGTCACGATATGACCCCAATATAGGTAGTCATGTGACATTTCCCCCAATTGTTGTAGTTTCGTAGCAATTCGACCCCAAATGTGGTAGTTCTCTGTCATTATCTCGGGTTAATGTTCTTGTGTAGTTGTCATTGTCATTCGGTTAGTAGTGCTAGGAACAAAATATTATGTATGTTTCATAAAAGTGGATGTTAGACTAAGATCATTTGGTGATGCTTCTTCTTGATTTGGATTATTAGTTATTTGGCTTCGAGGTTTCACTAAGTAAGTCAGAAGAAATTGAGCAATTCTTGTGTTTTGTCAAAATGCTATTTTTGGACAAAGAAATTAGTCGTAGAGAGAATGTTCCTTGTCCGTAGGTGGCTCCGGCGATCAGTGTGAAAGTATAAGAAATTGTTTATTTCGAACCACCTAGTTTGGCGGTGGTGACTGGTGCCCATATATGTTGTTTCCATGTTTGCGTAGGTTGGAGAACCGATTCTTGCGTGTTTGGGATATTTCGGAGGGGGGAGGATAGACCAGGGATAGAGATAGGGGGCGTTGCTGGGGCCATGGCTCCCCCAATTTGGAATTTTTTTTGAATACCCCCTTATATTATGTGGATTTGACACCCAATTTTGCCCAAAATCATCCATATGGCCCCTCCATGTTTTGTAGTGTTCACTTGGCCCCCCTGATAGTATATTTCTGGCTCCGTCCCTGGGATAGACTGCTGAAATGGGACACATAGGAGAAACAACAGGATAAAGTGTTACCAAATATCGTATAGAGTGTGTTGCCCTTGCACACTTATTACTCTATCAAAAGTAGACTTTCTCAGATAGGAAATTCCTCACTGAAGTAAAATGGAGAGATAGAGTTTTTCAAGCTGCATGCGGCAAGATAGTCAGAATTCCTCCGTAAAGATACATCGTCTGCATCCTTCACATTGCGATTTAATAATTAGGGCATTTATAATGGTCTTCTATTATTAGTTGATGATTTGGAGAAGAGAGGAAACGGGAAAAGGAGGTTTGTCTTCTTTAAACTAAGAGATGATCTTAACAACAATTGTCTCACCACATATTTAGAGAAATTTGGCACTAGAGACAAGACTAAGAAATTATCATTGCATGTTTTTATCGTAAATAGATATAAGGGCATGTACAATAGTTGACAAACTTTTTATTTTAGACCCGCCATGTAATTTTGATATGTCAGTAAAATATGATGTACACCGGGTTATATTTTAGTCATATCTCTAACAACGAGATACCCTAAATTTGTGGTAAGACATAAGAGAAGACAAGCCCATTCTTAAATTTTTTCTCTCCTCCACCACCTCATAAATTATCCTACATGGCAATGCTAAGATATAACATGGGGTGACGTCAGCCTTCTCTTAGACATGTTGATGCATGTAAAAGAGATAATGACAGAGAACTACCACAATTGGGGTCGAATTGCTACGAAACTACAACAATTGGGGGAAATGTCACATGACTACCTATTGGGGTCATATCGTGACACATAGCACTGATACCAGAATTTAGTCGTGTTAACCATTTTTCTGGCAGGTGGGCTCCACTGGCAGGTCCTACGTGGCACGAGTTGACGGAGGGAGACCACCAGATCGGGTCACCTGCGTTGACCAGCTCCTAGCCCACACCCGCAGATAAAAAAAAACTGGAGCATGCTCGGGCGAGTGTGGGCTGGCCGTGCGCTTGCCGCCGGCGCCGTGGTGGCCGGACTTGGCGCGTGCCTCCGGAGCCGAGCGCGTCATCCTGGCGCGGGCGGCGCTGGCAGCTCCTCCTCTGCTCGGCTCCCCTGACCGCGCCGGCGACGCCGCCGCCTGCGCGAGGTCCGTACGCGTTGCCGACCTGCTGCATCACGCTCCGCCAGGCCGGAGGTCGGCCGTGCCCGAGCCATGGCCGGAGGTCGCCGGCGAGGTCTGGATGGGCGGCGGCGAGGTCGAGGCGGGCGCGGCCGCAAGAGCGGCGCATGGGGGGAGAGGAGAGGCGGCGGGGAGGTCGAGGCGGCGGAGGTCGAGCGCGGCTGGGGACGTGCGGGCCATCCTCCAGCTCACGGAGCAGGCTATTGCCGTGGAGGCGCGCAGAGAGACGAGCCGGGGCACCAGCGGCGCCACGGAGGCTCAGGGCGGCTCGCTCGTGCGGGGGCGGCGACCTCGCCGGAGAGGCGCGTGGCGGTGGCCGGGGAAGAGGAGGCGCGCGGTGGAGGATTGGATGCCGCCGTTGACTTGCTCTTTTTTTAATCTATTTTTTTGCCATGTAGGACCTGCCAGTGGAGCCCACCTGCCAGAAAAATGGTTAAACACGACTAAATTCTGGTATCAGTGCTATGTGTCACGATATGACTCCAATATAGGTAGTCATGTGACATTTCCCCCAATTGTTGTAGTTTCGTAGCAATTCGACCCCAAAATGTGGTAGTTCTCTGTCATTATCTCATGTAAAATGCATGCATGAACTTTGCACTATATTATTTATATTCCAATATAATTTGCATCATATAAGGGTTATATCAATGTTTTATAATGATTTTTGGGAATATTATATTTATTTCCTATTTTTATGGAATTAACCCTGCGCAGGCAGAAAACCCTATTTCTTTCCTTTAATGTTTCAGGGACCCAAATGACGTCCAAATCACCTGCAAATTTTACGAGCGTCAATATTTGGAAGGAAGAAGACTTGGGGGCGAAGGAAGCGAACAAGCGGAGACCCGAGGGCCAAAAGAGGTGGGCCCACGCGGCCCCTGTACCTGGCCGCGTGGGACTGATGCATGTAAAATGCATACATGAACTTTGCACTATATCACTCATATTCCAATCATATTTGTATCATATAAGGGTTATACCACTGTTATTTAATGATTTTAGGAAATAAAATAATTGTTTCCTATTTTTGTGGAATTAACCCTGCGCAGGCAGAAAACCCTATTTCTTTCCTTTTATGTTTCAGGGACCTAAACGACGTCATAAAAATCTGGAAAAATACAGGCGTCATTATTTTGGAAGGAGGAAGACGTAGGAGCGAAGGAATCAAGCAAACGGAGGCCGGAGGGCCAAAAGGGGTGGCCCACGCGGCCACTGTACCTGGCCGTGGGGCCCACCAACTTGGCCCTCGAGGCCCCGCAGCCGTCGATCTTTGCTCCACCGCCTTCGTCTTGACCTAAAAACGCCTATAAAAAGAAGTCCCACGGCGTTCTCGAAAAGAAGCGCCGCCATCACAGAAACACGAAAAGAGAGATCTGGAGCTGCAGATTGGAGGGGGAAAACTCCGGCGGGGCGCTGCCGGGTGGTCTCCACCTTCTCCAACGACTTCTCCACCGTCTCCATGATGAAGGGGGAGTAGTCCACCCTCTGGACTATGGGTTTGTGGTGGTAACTTATGTATCTCTCCTCTCTTTGAGCTTCACTAATTAGTACCGTATGAGCTGCTGAACATGATTACGGTCATCTATGTAATTCTTATGGTGGATATTGTGGTATGAGATGATTTGTTATGCATTTACTGTTGTGTTGGAACTTTTATGACTTGTCATACTTTGATAGAATATTGTTCTTTAAGAAGTATGATGTATGTGGGTACGGGATGGCCGATGTGACACGGCATAGGTATTGAGTGACACAGTACCGCCCAACATCCTTTATCTGGGGGTAAAAAGAAGAGTATGATGTGGGAGTGAGAGCAACCACGCTAGCCTTACGAGGGTGACCTAGCAACACAAATGAGTACTTCTTTCAACTATGTGTTTTAGGACATATAGCCGTTATAAAAGCTACCATTAAAACATGACAATTGTGTGTACTTTATCTATAACATGATAATCACCGTAGATGAGAGAGAGGATTAAGTGAACCCATGAACCCATGTCCATTGTTCCTATAAGAGAAAACCTTTGTCTTGTCCTCTTGCATTGAAGAGGATTGGGACACTTTTACATTCTTGCTTGGTTACATTAAACTTCCATCCATCAAATCAACCACCTTGTTCTTTAAACTTGTTTAGTGCATAATCAACTAAAACTTGTGACACTTTAGTTGTAGGGAATAGATAACTTTTCCTTCTTGCTCCTGCGGATCGATACCTTACTTCCACATTGAGAGGTGCTATAGTGATCCCCTGCTCTTGGGGGTAATCAAGTACTTTTCTGGCGCCGTTGCCGGGGAGCGTAGCGCTTAAGTTTCTATTCTTGTGTGCACTAAACTAAGCTTGGGGAGGTTTCTTTAACTTGTTTTATATCTTGCAATCATCTAAGCTTGGGGAGGTTTATGGCTTTTATGAATCATGCATCGCTGCATCTTGCTTTATATGAAAGTGCTTATGCCACTACTGCTAAAGTGGTTGAAACTCTGAGGTACCTAAAGTGGGATTTAAAGTTCCCATTGGCCATGTTAAAAGAGTTATGAACAAACCATTTACAGGGGATGGAACTAAGTCTGCATGTGAACACATAGAAACAATTGATGAAATATGTGGTTTATTTAGGCTTCCTGGTATTTCTGATGATCAAATAAAAAGGAAGCTATTATATTTGTCTTTATCTGGTAATGCTCGTGATTGGTACATGTCTTTGGATGAAGAAGTGAAAACTGATTGGAGTATTTTGAGGGAGGTTTTTCTTAAATATTTTACTCCCCAAGAAAGTACTAATATTTTGCAGGAAGAATGTGAAGAAGAGATAAAAACCTAAGCTTGGGGATGCCCATGCAATCTCAAGAAGATGCTGAAAAAGATGAACAACTGGAGAATGAAGAGTTGGATCCCCCAACTTCACCATCAACATATGATAGTAACACTCAAACTCAAAAACCTTTTGTTAGTAAACTTATTGATAATAATGAGGAGTGTTGCTTAAATATGTTATATGATAATGCTTTAGATGATGGTCCTATGCTTATTGATAATCCTCCATGTTTAGAACTTGTTACTACTTTATGTGAGGATAAAAATGATATACTTGCTGTTTGTGAAAATACTCTTACTAATAAGAGTCCTACTTTGTTCCTGAATTCTCCTAATAACACCATAGAGGAGAAATTTGCTTATGTTGAGAAATACTTATGTGGTTTGCAATTATCTTTAGTTCCAAATCTTTGTTGCAACCATGATATTAAACTTGATATTGATCTTAATAACTATTTTGAAAGAGGGAAGCATGCTAATGAATTCCAAAATAAATTTAATGATCCTCTTTATTTGCCTAAATTATCTAAGTTGAAGATTCTATGGTTATATGGTTGAATTTCTTACTACTTGCAACTATTATGAAAGAGGAGGTGATAAGAACCCCTATGATGCTACTAATAATTATGGGCTGCAAGTAACTATTGTTAATATGCATTGGAAAACTTCTATTATTGTGATTCATTCATTACAAAATGCCAATGCATGAAAGAAAGTTAGACTTCGTTGTTATTACTTTTGTGTTTTGTTTTTCTCTACTAGGTTTCAACTTGACTATTATTTTGATCGGTTGAGAGCACCATGGGACCTGGTATTATGCATGAACACTTCCAAGAAGAGGGGAACATCAAAGTTCAATCCCTCATGAGCTTCATCTTCAATAAACAACAAGTAAGAAGCCTAGCTATATGGCTATAAAGAAAGCGCTTTGCGGGAGGCAACCCGGTTATTTTATGTGTGATTTTCTTTGTGTCCTCTTGCTGTAACAAGAGAGTTTGTTTTTAGTTTAGTTTCTGGATTTTAATAAAGTGCCAAGTTTTACCCATTTTGGTTTGAAAAGTTGCTTATAGCGTTCGGAGATTTTATTCCTGCACGAATCTGTGCACGGTATGATTTTTAATTCTTATTCTGTAACTCCGAATGAGCTCATATTTGAACTGTAGTTGCAACTTTTCATCCTCTGTATGCATGAATTTTTGCAGAATTTTTCGGCAAAGTTTGGTAGGGTAGAAAAATACGTTTTGCTGCTGCTTTTTTCTGGACAGATTCTGTCCCATTTTGTTTTATGCATGTTTTGAACTTTTACTTGAATCTTTTTGATTCAAATGAGTTATGAGTAGGCATACAACATTATATACTTTCTGGACATTCATATGATGTTTTGTTTAAGGATTATATGCAGCAAGAAACCTATTTGTTTATCACTACTAATGCACCCCACAGAAAAGAAAATGAGGAGAAACGGTGTTTTGAAGTTTTTTCACAGGGATTGGAGGAGATGCACCAAGAGTTATCCAAGGATGGTGAAGACCATAAGCTTGGGGATGTGAAGACAACCCCACTGGACCTACACACTCTCGGTTTGCACACGTCTAACTTCTGTTTTTCGATCGAAACACTTTATCGCATAAACTTGGAGCGTCTTTTTGTTTGTTTTTGGTTTGTTGTTTTTTGTGAGACCACCACATTATCATTTATATGAGAAAGAGCTACTGGAAATATGGGTTGAAATATGTTGGATGCTTTTATCATATTGGGAAAAGGGATGTTTGAGTTGATTTTTAATGATACATATAGTTGCATGATTCATGAGCTTTTTATGAGTAATAATTTGCAAATGCTTTATCAAGAGCTATCACTTATTCATGTTTTGATGCTGAAGTTATTTTACTTTGTTTAACATGGATTAGTTAGTTCTATGGACACTCATGCATGCATCTAGATGGTCAACTTTCTCCCTCTTGCTAGCCCAAACATTCCAACAAAAAAAACTTGTTTCCAACACCTTCAACCAAAGTTATTCCAGTGAGTCCACCATATCTACCTATAGCTTTATGCTATTCCGAGTATGTATATCATGATATTTGTGTTATCTATACCTCTGAATGAAAATGTTTATGTTATTGATTGTTATGGGAAAAGTTGGTTATATAGCTCTCACGAACTTGATGCACAACTTATTTTTATTGCATAAATAAAACATGACCCATTGTGATTAATAATATGATAGTGGCTTGATAAATGTCCGAGGTTGGGAGTTAGCCCATATGTGCTGTCACATGCAAAGCTTTCAACATGCTCCTTCATCATTTAGTTGATATCATGTACTTTTGTTTATGGATGCCTATCATGGTGAAATGAGGTGGAAATGAAGTAGTTTAAATGAGTTTGTATAAATGGTTAGAGAGACGCCTGGGCCGCTAATCTAAGCCATGCATCATTCATGGTGGAAATTTACTTACATGCTATGGTGAACCGTCTGTGAAGCACCTTATAATAAAAAGCTATTCCAATGGTAAATAAAAAGGGTGTTGAGGTTGTTCATCTTGTTTGTTTGTCTTGTCATTTTGATATGGGCTTGTTCCATATCCTGGGACAAGAGGTACCCCAGTTGACGCTCTTGATGATACTATTATTACTTACAATGATATAAACTTGAACTTGCTTTGTTTCCTAAGTTGAGTAATCATGGTGTAGGTACTTGTATTCAAGGGGCATGAGACACCTAACCTTTACTTTATCAAGCACACTACTCATATTTGCTTTCACATTAAACTTTAATCATTCAAGATGCTATGATAGGGGTAATGAGAGCTTGACACCAAGAATTCCACATTGCAATCATTAACTTAAGTAGAAGAGTTTGGAAGTTAGATGAAACTTATGCATGCTTTACCTCTACTCACATATACATCTTTCCAAAGTGTCCACCTTTTATATTCAGATTTTCATCTACACTCTATGACCAATGTAGGATGTTCTTACTTATCATTATGCATACATGTGGTCCTATTACTATCTTCTATGTTACACTTTGTGAACTATCATTGAACATCCTTGCATTGAATACTTGATATCACTTCATAAACTATCTTGCATATTGCTACCCCTTTGAAGAATGAATCATTTGACTCTATGTAGCAGTAGCAATCATCTTTGATATCCATTGTTAGTGCTATATTGCAAAGCCCATGTTAGTTTTATGGGATTATTGCTTCTGTGCCCTGTTCTCTCTAGTTTATCTGTTTGTGCCACCCCCGCGTAGTTTCTCTCGTCCGTGCCCTGGCTGGGCCGCAAATGCGCACGGCCACGGCCGACGCCGGTCCATCTGTCGTCAATCGTCGTTTCACCGTAACTTGGCCTGACTTGTGGGGGCCTGGCGCGGCTCGGTTGGAATCGCATCCAGTGGGGCCGGGGCACTTGTCTGACTGGTGGGGTTGGCTCAAACTGACCACGTCTCCCGCTGTGCTGTTGAATCATACGTGTTGGTGTTGGTGTTGTTTTTTAGTCCCACCTCGCTAGTTGGGTGTGTGCGCGACCTCTTTATATACACAATATTCCAACGCTTTTGTTAGCATTGAACGGAGCGGGGTTTAACCGGGCCCGGACCCCTTCTTTCAATGCTAATTTTATATCCAGTGTATAGATCTGCCCCTAAAACTGTAGATAGTTTCGGTACGGATGATTAGTCATTTGTCCCTAAAAATATAAGAAATTTCTGGTGTAAAATACGTGTTGGTGTATAGATCTGCCCCTAAAACTGTAGATAGTTTCGGTAGATGATTAGTCATTTGTCCCAATATAGATGATTAGTCATTTGTCCCTAAAAATATAAGCAATTTCTGGTGTAAAATACGTGTTGGTGTATAGATCTGCCCCTAAAACTGTAGATAGTTTCGGTACGGATGATTAGTCATTTGTCCCTAAAAATATAAGAAATTTCTGGTGTAAAATACGTGTTGGTGTATAGATCTGCCCCTAAAACTGTAGATAGTTTCGGTACGGATGATTAGTCATTTGTCTCAAAAAAAATATAAGCAATTTCTGGTGTAAAATACGTGTTGGTGTATAGATCTGCCCCTAATTTCCAAATGAGACGACTGGTTTATCATAAGCGGTTGGTCCAAATGACATAGAGCTTACATTGCATTAATTATGCTTACATCGCATTAATTAACTACGACTGACAATCAGCAGATAAACAAAGCCTAGAGCAACTATACAGAGATAAAATCCTGCAGCTATCAGATTAGCCTGCTTCTTCAGATCATTCATCTGCCTTAAGTGCTTGTTCAACTTCTTCAGTTCGCCTCTCACTTCCGCAAGCCCCATCGGAGGAGCAACCATGTCAGACCCCATCGGCGGAGCAGAGGGCGCAATCTCCACATCAGAAGGAAGAGGAAGGTCGCTGGGCACGCACCACCTTCCATCCCGTCTAAGCTGCGTAACGTATTCATCCAACCACTGAAAATGGTTGCATGGTTCCAACCCCTGAAAAAGTCAACCTGAACCCTAAATCCCAGATCTGAGCAAGAAATTGAAAACACTGAAGAAATCAAAGCAAAAGGATGCGAGAGAAAGATCTTTACATCCTGTGGCAGGCTCAGGCATTTCAAATACTCGCGCCCCTTGTTGGCTGTCTCAGCCTACTAGTCTTACGGCTCAGTAGCTCCTTGCGTGAGCATTTAGGACATGCCGGCAACGGCACCTCAGGCTGCTTTGGCCAAATGGGGCGAACGGATGAACTGGAGGAGCACGACATTGCTGCTGCCCTTCGTCGCCGGAGAGGAAGAAGAGAGGAAGAGGAAGAAGAAGATGGTCCAAAGAGATGGATGCTCTGTCTGTGAAGAGGAGGCAAATGGTGGGTCCGCGGTGAGCGTGTAACGGTCATTTGCGGCGGTGCGGCTGTTGCGAGTCCAACCCTTTTTGCTTAGAAATGGGGCCGTTTACCCTACCTTTGGAGCTCATTTGAAACACATCGAACGGGTTGTGCAGAATGAGCTTCTCACACGGGTTACAGCCAATCAGATCGCAGAATGAGCCTCTCGCGGATCGCCCCGAGTCTGCAGATTCCTTCTAGAGGAACGATCGGACGGCTGCAGTTCAACGCTAGGGTTAGTTCGACGGTCATTGTTCAAATGGGGTTTGGAGGCACTCAACGGGGTTTTGAAAAGTTTGATAAAGTGTCCAAGCTTCATTTTGAAGTGACTAAGAAGGATCGAGTCTTCGTTTTTCAAATTTCATGTTTTAAACTTGTTTAAATGTCGGTCAACGTTAAGTTGACCGAAATTTGAAATGAGCTTCAAATATTCACAAAAAATCAAAAAATGGAAAATCCTGCGCACATAGTCGTCTTATGTCATATACTAACGATTCAAGCTGATAAACAATGTCTATACACATTCAGATGAAAAATGCATGTATCTAAGTGATATCCCCGAACTATGTCGTATGAACTGGAGGTTCAAATGAGCTTCAAATATTCAAAAAAATAAAAAATGGAAAATCCTGCGCACATAGTCGTCTTATGTCATATACTAACGATTCAAGTTGATAAACATCATCTATAAACATTTCATATGAGAAATGCATGTATCTAAGGCGATATCTCAGACTATGTCCTATGATTTCTAGGGTGAAGAGAAGGGGTTTTGGATTTCCAACATAAAACGTTCAAACACCTCACAAAGTTTCATTTTGGAGTGACTAAGAAGGATCCATGCTTAGTTTTTCATTTTCATGTTTTAAACTTGTTTAAATGTCGTCAACGTTAAGTTCACCGAAATTTGAAATGAGCTTCAAATATTCACAAAAAAATCAAAAAATGGAAAATCTGCGCACATAGTCGTCTTATGTCATATACTAACGATTCAAGTTGATAAACAAGGTCTACTTACATTCTGACAAGAAATGCAGTATCAATTGTGTTTCTCAAACTATGTCGTATGAACTCAAGAGTAAAGAGAAGTGTTTTTGGACTTGCAACATAAAAGTTTGAACAAATGACCGGAGGCAAGCTTATCCATCATATAATTACGGTGACGCACAGAGCGCGCCAGAGCGCGCCCAGAGCGCAGTTCATGCCCAGAGCACGCCCATAAGGTGTTCGACCAAAATACATCCGTCCAAAATCCGACCAAAATCAAATACAAATCATAGTAATATTAGTCAGTCTCTTCTTTGACGTCCTTCTCTTCTTTGACGTCGTCAAAGCCGGACATCATCTCGTCAACCCACTTCTCGATCTCTTCGCTGTGGTCGCTGATCTCTTCGCTGGGGTCGCTGGAGTCGTGGAGTCGTTGTAGTCATCAAATTCGTACATCATCTGGTCGTCCCACTGCTCGATGTCTTCGTCGGGCTCCTCGACGTCTTCGCTGACCTTCTCAAATGTCAGCTCGATGTACTCCTCCTTGACGATCACCTTGATAACGTAGAGATCACCAAAGCGCATCTGCAGTTGCTCCCAGAATAGATCCCAGCTATCCGTGAACTCGATGTAATCTTCGATCACTCGATATGATCCAAAGATCTCGACATCGTCTCTCGCCAAAAGACGAGATTTTCGTGAACTTGACGTAATATGCGATCACGCGATGGAATAACATCGTAACCATCTACTGCAATCTTGAGATGCTATCAAAATAACATGAGCATCGTATCAGAAAATGACAGAATAGTTCAAATGACAGAATAGTTCAGAAAATGACAGAATAGTTCAAATGACAGAATAGTTCAGAAAATGTAAATGAATACGAAACGTTTGAATCATACCAGAGAATTGACATCTATAGAATCATCCTCAATCCTGCGCACGTAGAACTGAGGGATCTCTTCCAACTCCATCGTGGCATCTTTGAATAAAGCGAAAGATATCGCATTCATTTCTCAATAGGTGACATCTCTCGTTCGTGAAATATGCTCTTTAGGAGGGCTGGCTTGCAGCATCCGACAATCTGTTCAAACTCTGATCAAAGAGAGGAAGACATTCAGAAAACTTGTAAACTACTCAATGTGTAAGAAAGAACACAAACCAGCATACCCGTGTGTTGCACAAAAGGTTTTGCAGCATTGTGCTCGTTAGTCACTTAACATTGAACAGATGCTGATCTTCATTCCAAGTGAACTTGACAACATCGCCCTCCTCGATGCCGTAGCATTCACATAGTGCTCTCCACTGCGTTCCACAGATCGAGGTGAAAATATGGGTCTTCGGGCTATCACTTAGCCGCTTACAGAGATATCTCCGATTGTTTTCAATTTCAATTTCCCACCTATCCAGGTAGAAGAAGTACTGGTCTCCGTTCGGACACCTAGCCTCCATCCAGTTCTTACGAGGGCCAATTGCCCGGCTCTCTAGAAGATATCTTAAAGGGCATGGCAGAATCTACAAAACCGGAGAAACTATGAAGACACTCATTGAAGGAAAAACAAATGACATTCCCTCGAATTTGAAAGGCAATACTTACAACTTCCTCTTTGTAACCGTGTTCAATCGGGACTTTGAAAGTATTGGAACGACGAGTTAGTGTGCGACAGAAAGTTGCTGTATGGCGGCACATAGCACAGTAATCGACGACATCGCTATCGAAATCCTATTTTTACAAATGAAATTTAGAACCAGATAAACAGGCGGAACCTGGGGTTTTCCCATTCCGTAAGCCAAATAGAAAATCAAATCTACTCACATATAATGAACCATTCGGGAGCTCAAACAGGGAAATGAAGCATGTAGAGAAGATAGCACTGACCATCGAAATGGGGTTGATGGACTGCAGCTGGAACCGTCGGCGACCAAAAAACCCCAAACGGCGAAGGGGGCCGTACAATGGCGATGGCGATGGAGCTCCTTGCTTGTCCCTCCTTCTCGACGGGAGGGGGGGGTGGGCGACGGCAATGGCGATGGCAATGGCGATGGAGCTCCTTTGCGCCTTCAATCACCCTGCTCTCCGCCCTCAATCCAACTCCTATTGCTCTGTTCTTGGGGGTTCCTCGGGGGTTCTATGGGCGGCAGCAGTGAGCCAGGAAGAAAGACCACGTGGGCCCCATCGGCGGTATCCCTTCATTAAACAAGTGCCCCGGCCCCACTGGATGCGATTCCAACCGCCCCAGCCCCACTTGACCGGTCCCACTTCCAACACACGAGTCGCGCCAGGCTGGCCCCACAAGTCAGGCCAAGTTACGGTGAAACGAGGTTGACCAGACGGAAACGGCCGTCTTGGCCGTGCTCGGGCCATTTGCGGCCCAGCCAGGGCACGGATGAGAGAAACTACGCGGGTGGCACAAACAGATAAAACTGAGGTAGGTAGGGCACAGAAACGATTGACCCTAGTTTTATCACCTTCATACTCGAGGACGAGTATTGGTTAAGCTTGGGGATGTTGATGCATGTAAAATGCATACATGAACTTTGCACTATATCACTCATATTCCAATCATATTTGCATCTAAGGGTTATACCACTGTTATTTAATGATTTTAGGAAATAAAATAATTGTTTCCTATTTTTGTGGAATTAACCCTGCGCAGGCAGAAAACCCTATTTCTTTCCTTTTATGTTTCAGGGACCTAAACGACGTCATAAAAATCTGGAAAAATACAGGCGTCATTATTTTGGAAGGAGGAAGACGTAGGAGCGAAGGAATCAAGCAAACGGAGGCCGGAGGGCCAAAAGGGGTGGCCCACGTGGCCACTGTACCTGGCGCGTGGGGCCCACCAACTTGGCCCTCGAGGCCCCGCAGCCGTCGATATTTGCTCCACCGCCTTCGTCTTGACCTAAAAACGCCTATAAAAGAAGTCCCACGGCGTTCTCGAAAAGAAGCGCCGCCATATCACAGAAACACGAAAACGAAGATTGGAGCTGCAGATTGGAGGGGGAAAACTCCGGCGGGGCGCTGCCGGGGTGGTCTCCACCTTCTCCAATGACTTCTCCACCGTCTCCATGTTGAAGGGGGAGTAGTCCACCCTCTGGACTATGGGTTTGTGGTGGTAACTTATGTATCTCTCCTCTCTTTGAGCTTCACTAATTAGTACCGTATGAGCTGCTGAACATGATTACGGTCATCTATGTAATTCTTATGGTGGATATTGTGGTATGAGATGATTTGTTATGCATTTACTGTTGTGTTGGAACTTTTATGACTTGTCATACTTTGATAGAATATTGTTCTTTAAGAAGTATGATGTATGTGGGTACGGGATGGCCAATGTGATACGGCATAGGTATTGAGTGACACAGTACCGCCCAACATCCTTTATCTGGGGGTAAAAAGAAAGAGTATGATGTGGGAGTGAGAGCAACCACGCTAGCCTTACGAGGGTGGCCTAGCAACACAAATGAGTACTTCTTTCAACTATGTGTTTTAGGACATATAGCCGTTATAAAAGCTACCATTAAAACATGACAATTGTGTGTACTTTATCTATAACATGATAATCACCGTAGATGAGAGAGAGGATTAAGTGAACCCATGAACCCATGTCCATTGTTCCTATAAGAGAAAACCTTTGTCTTGTCCTCTTGCATTGAAGAGGATTGGGACACTTTTACATTCTTACTTGGTTACATTAAACTTCCATCCATCAAATCAACCACCTTGTTCTTTAAACTTGTTTAGTGCATAATCAACTAAAACTTGTGACACTTTAGTTGTAGGGAATAGATAACTTTTCCTTCTTGCTCCTGCAGATCGATACCTTACTTCCACATTGAGAGGTGCTATAGTGATCCCCTGCTCTTGGGGGTAATCAGGAACCCTCAAGTTGGGCCTCGACGCTCCGTTGTCGTCGATCTTTTCTCCACCGACTAGGTTTTGACCTAAAAACGCCTATAAAAATAGTCCCCGCGCCCTTCGGAAAGGAGCACGCCGCCGAAACACAGAAACACCGAAACAGCGACCTGGAGCTGCAGATTGGAGGGGGAAACTCCGGCGGGGCGCTGCCGGCATGGTCTCCATCTTCTCCACCGTCTCCATGATGAAGAGGGAGTAGTCCACCTCTGGACTATGGGTTTGTGGAAGTAACTTATGTATCTCTCCTCTCATTGAGCTTCACTAATTAGCACCGTATGAGCTGCTGAACATGATTACGGTCATCTTTGTAATACCTATGTGGTGGATCTTTTTATGAGTTAATATATGTTTGAGATTGCAAATGTTTTGTTTCAGTTATGAATATAGATGCATATTATGTACCCCGTTTTTATTCACTTGTTATGATCAAGCATGTTTATGAGAGCGTGTGTGGGGTGATGTGTGCATTAGTTGGAGTAACGGGGGGGGGGGGGGGGGTGACTAGTGCAGTGAACGTGAGAGAAATTTCTGCGATCCACTTGGGTATCTACCTTACTTTGTTGCCTCACTAGGGATAAACAAAAATACCATGTTACCGGAGATGTGGGTGTGACCATTGCCACTACCATGACTAGATCTAGCATGTTCTTATTTTAACTTCATGTCATGATACTTAAAGCTATACTCTGAGTCATCTTAATTACTGAGGTGTTATGATTTAGTTCGCATCTTGGTGGAGTATAAGTGAGACTAATAAACAAAAGGTCTCTATGTTAGGACGTGATGCCCATATAATTAGTAACTTGTCACTAAATTTGTGTTGCAATCTCATATGTCAATCTAGTGTTCCATTGTCTACCACTTTATTAAAGAGAGAGTGCATTTGTGAAACCATGAACCCCGTTCCATTTTTAATCATAAGAAACACTTTCCAACAATTTTTACCACTTTTACATTTTCTGCCATTATTAAATCCGAATATACAAAAACACTTTTACATCTTGCATACATCATTAAAAACCCAAAAGTATCATTTATCATTGTTATCATCATCCTTGCATATTTATTTACCATCATTGCATATTTATTTTTTGTTTGCATCACATACTATCTTGATATCATTCTTACACCTTGTGCGACCAAAACATTTAACTTTGTTTTGTAGGTAACCAAAAGAAGGATATGAAGATAAATCTTTCACTACTGATTCCCCGAGAGTTCGATATTAAACCCTCGAGTCACCCTCGTGGGGAAAACACGTCTTCCACTTACTACACACTCTACACTTGGAGTCTCAACCTAACCTCGTTTACTTTTTCATACAGGTAGCTACCTGAAGGCTATCACATCTACGGGTATCACATGTCACGTTGGATTTTTACTTAGTTGGACAAGAGATAATGAATAAAGAGAGGTATTGTATATCTTTCCTTAGCTAAGAGCATCTCTAGCAGAACCAGCAAAACGCGAACCCGCAAAACAGTTTTGCAGGTCGCGCAACTCGGTTTTTTTGGCTCGAAACGCGGCGCGGCGGAGAGGTTCGGCTTTGCGGTTTCTACTCCGCCGCGCCGCGTTCAGAAACTGTATATGCAAAACATGAATTAGGCACGAACCTCTCCGGGGAATGCCTCCCCCGTCCACTTCCTCGGACCTCGTTGTCTTCTTCGCCCGTACAACCATCGACGCCACCTTCGACCTCGTTGTAGCCAAAATTGCCGAGCGGAGGGTTGTCGGTATCAACCGACCCAAGCATGTTCATGAAAGCTTGCGTGCTGCAATTTAGAAGAACAAATTCGAGAGTGGCAACCATAATTCGCAAATAGGCGGTGGAGGGTGGTTTCTTCATATCTTTCGGTCCCGACGCCGGGGACTGACGCGTTGGATGCAGCAGCGGCGCCGTGGATGGTCGCGTTGGCTGCAGCAGCGGCGCCTGGGACGGGCGCGTTGGCTGCAGCAGCGACGGCGCTGGTCCTGATTTTCTGCACGGTCCCCTTCCTCTTCGGAGCACCGGCGGCGGCGGTAGCCGCAACCAAGATTTGGGCCGCGCCCGCGGTGCCCAGTCTTCTCCGCTTCATCGCCACCAATGGAGCAGCGGTGGCGGCGGCGGTGCTGAGCTCTCCCCGCAGCTGGATCTGTCGATGGCGCCGCCCCGACAGGGATGGTCACCAGGGATGGGTCGGAGGCGCTCATGGCAACGATGGGGCAGGGCGCGCGATGGCCGGAGTGGGGGAAGAGAAAGCGGTGGCGGCGACGGCGGTTCGGGGGCTGAATCTCCCTCGCGCCAATGATAGAAGAGGATGAGGTTCCGTCTGCGGGCCGGGGATGGAAACCTAGCTTTCTCGGTTTCGAGGGTTGGATTCACGGGGCCCCTCAAAATCTTTTACGGGTCAGGGAGTTTTGCGGGTTCTGTTCTCCGCGTTTTTTAGGTTTCGAATCCGTATCGGGCGGTTATTTTGCGGGTTTGGCCCTTTTGCGGGCTCTGCTAGAGATGCTCTAAGAGAAGATAAATTCAAAGAAGACAATTTTCTCCATTGTAACATATGCTTTCCATTATTAACACAATTTCAAACTAAAGTTAATTGATTCTCATTAATTGCAAGAGATGTCAATAAGAGATAACGCATTGTCCAACTAACATTTATTGCCTTCTTTGTATGACGTGGAGTGCTAAGAAAAGATCAGCCTTCTCTACTATTGTACATGTCCATGTCCTTATCAACCATTACACATGCACTAAATTGCGGCAATTGTGTATATTTCCATGTAAAGCACTACAATATATTATCCCTATAAGTTAGGGCTTTGCTAAGTCTTAGGCGCCTATTATGTATGTTCCTAATTTTCCATTCCATGTATCCAAGATAAAGAGCCCATAACGGACCGATGAGCCGATCATGAGAGCTGCTATAAAGAGACTCAAAGCTTTCGTTGCAACCTACACGCACACCCCAGACCCAAATAATTCGCATTTCTTGCACACTATCGGAGACAGAAGTTTGTCAGAAGGTCAATAATTATATTCCTTAAAAAGGCAGATAGCAATAATATATTGTTTCCTAAATACTTCTCGAGGCACAAGTCGTTTTTTTCTTTTGAATTGCAGCTACATGGCGTAGCTAGCAGATCGATCCTCGAGGAAATATGAGTAATCTTGCCGATTGGTGATGCAGTTTAACTTCGAAGTATTCGATAGCACGCCATGCATTGCACACGCATCATATATCGCGTATATATATATAGGGGACAGTAGGTCTAATAAACAGAATGTCTGAAGAAACTGGACGTGGTTTGCAACTTTGCATACGTCGATCTAGTCTCGCTCCGCCATCAGTCACTGGATGGAGCAACCGTTAGGGTTCTCATCGCTGAAGGTGGCCAGCGATCCGTCGGAGCCGTAGGGGTAGTAGTGATAGCCACCGTTGCTCGGCGGGGGTGGTGGCGGGTTGTTGTAGTAGCCGTCGTTGCTCGGCGGGTAGTAGCAGCCGCCGTTGCTCGTCGGCGGGGGTGGCTGCGGGTAGTAGTAGTTGCCATCGTTGCTCGGCGGGTTGTAGTAGTAGCCATCGTTGCTCCGGGGCGGGGGTGGCGGCGGGTAGTTTGGAGGAGACGAGGGCCGGGTCTGGTAGCGAGGAGGAGACGGCGGTGGTGTCGGAGCACGAGGAGCCGGCGCCGGGGCCCTGCGCACCGGTGCAGGCGCATCCTCAACCCTGCCATTGGACTCGATGGTGACGGACTTCCTTAGCTTGGTCGCGAGCCGCTTCCTGAGCACCTCCGCATCCGCCGAGCCAAAGACCTGCACCTCGTTCGTCTGGAACGACGCCCACACCTCCTCCACCCCTGCAACCAACCAAAACATGAACTCACGAAGCGCTTGTACGTGCATGGATAAACTGACGAACACACGCAGGCATAGTTACCATCCACTTTCCGGAGGATCTTCCGGATCTTCTTCTCGCACCCAGGACAGTGCACGTCCGTCTTGAGGTAAACCGGCGGCATTGTTCTGCTGCTGGGATCGCCTCCCCTTCCTCTGATCAGTTCGACCACGTACGTGCTGTTCGCAGATGTATATGCGCTGTTTATATAGGGGAGGAGCGGGGAGAAATTAAGCAGGCGATCGGGCGGACGCTGGAAAGCATCGATAATCCCTCGATTACCTCCCTCGTCAATTAAGGAGCGCCGATCTCGTACAGTGGATTCTGATCTACTTCCTGTTTCATGTTCTGCTTGCCTTTCTTAGGATAGCTTGATCCGTGGAAGCATTCATGGACGGATAAATACGTCGACTTGCATTGAGAAGAGAAAATGAGGATTTTCCACTAGATTTGTGTTGAAAAATAGCGTCAAATAAATACGTTGAATGGCAATTCAATAGTAGCATTTTTATGAAGTCAAGAAAAGCTCCAAGTGACCCTCTTCAAAATGACTATTTGGTTTAGTGACAACTTGTAATTCCTATTTTATCCCATACTCGATCCGACAAACTATGTGAGTATTGATTTCGTAATCAACAAAGAAGTAATGTCAAAAAGCTATCCTGAAAATTAAGCCCTCGAAACATGAGACTTTTATGAGAATGCAATGTTTAAAGTATCTTACAAAATAATACTCTTTTAGTTACGTTTGGATACAACCCCAGATATTTTCTAAATTTGGCATTGCAATTCACCAGGTGTTGAGTGCGGATAAATGGAACCCAAGCTCTAGGTAGCTTTTTATGTTAGAAATTCAAAAATTATATAATTAAGTTTTAACAGAATTCTGAAAAAAAATCCTAGATGTGTAATATTGTCATATTCTACCAAAACGAAAATTTCAGTTAGAAATATTACGGCCAAACTTATTAATCGTAGTTCTGACATCCTCAAGTTCTAGATAATCCACTCCAGCTATTCTCAAGCTTTTGAACTCTCCAAAATTTTACAGATTTTGTTATGTTCATGTAGCTCAGAATATTAGTTATTTTGATTTGAGATTTTGCATGTTGGTAGAATGTACCAATGTCTACATCTAGGATTTGTTTCATACTTTTAAATTTCAAAATATGATTTTGATTTTTGAAAATAAAGGGCAGCACTCCATGGAGGGCTATATTTAAAAAACCCAAAAACATATTTTAAAGTTTAAAAAATGTGAAAAATATGGAATGTAGACAATGTTGTATCATACCAACGTATAAAATCTCAACCTGGAATATATAAAATTTTAGGCTGCACACATTTGAAAGTAGCAAACAATACAAAATTTTAACTCTTCCAAATTTTTCAAATTTTATTATTTCTGTGTAGCTCAGTGTATGAAATATTTTAATTTAAGATTTTGCACTTTGTTCGAAACTTAGAATAAAAGATTGTCTACATTTAGGTTTTTTTACAGAAATTTAGAATACGAGATTCTCGAAACAAAATAGGAAATAGAAATCTTAAAATTTCTCATGCCCGTTCCTCGTGCTCTCCCGTCGGTTCCTGTATCTTCCTCCATTTTGCGCTTCGTTCCTAGGGTTTTCTCCCCCCACTCTTCCTCCCAATTCTGCCCCCCGTCCGCGATGGTCTCCAGCGCCCGTAGTTCCGGCAGCGTAGCTCACTCGGCCTCCAACAGCGCCGGAAGCACCGGTTCCCCCTCCGGTCGCGCTGGTGTCAGCAAAGGGGCTTCGACGGCGGCCGCCACTACGTCGGCCTCAGTGTCCACGCCGGCCAGCGGGAGCACCGTCGCCCGCCGCCTCAATGATCTCGAAATTCAGGGAGACGACGCGCCATCTTCGCAGCCCGCTGAGAGGTGCGTGAAATCTGCTCTTGTGTTGCTGCTTAAGTAGACTCGTAGTTGTGTTGCGATCTGAGATGGGGGTGTTGGTCTCGGTGTATGTACTATCTGGAACTGCATTTCGTTATCAACTAGTAGATTCGGTTGATGCATAGATCCTCCGGCCTGTGTTGGTTCGAATTGGTACGCATTGCCCACTGAAGAGGGTGTTAGGAAGGTGTGACGCTGAACTACTGAACTCCAACAAAATGTTTGGACTGCTTTGCATTAAATTGTTAAAAACAAGCTGATGTGTCTATTATTTGGGCCACCATGATCTCTGAAGTTCATTGTCTTAGAACTTTAACGTGTCATTCATGTTGTGCTTATGACCTCTATGATTCAAATTTGGAAGCACAGTTATAGCCATGTTAGTTTTTAGATCTATTTCTTCTGTCGTGGAGTAGATAACTAGTGTGATATCAGTGTTAAAAAAAAGTGTGATAACAAGCTTTGCCACTTATGCTTTATATGGGTACTCATGCTGATTATGAAATATGTTGCAAGCTATTGACAGCATCCTTGCGTAGGATACTCCATAGGACAAAATTGGAACATCAATCAGTCGATGACAGAGTTTGTTGCTTTTGATTTTTCTACGATCAAAGTTGATTTCCTTTTGACCTCCTTAAGTTAGATGGTATCTCCTTTCCCCATTGAGTTTGTTCTTTTCCACTTCTTGGTTGAGAAATAGCTGGAATTTATTATCTTTTCTGCTTTATTATGCAAAACTTATATTTTGTACTTTTTTTACTTATTATACCTGGAAATTTACAAGTAGCTGCACTTTTGAGACATAGCTGTATTGGTTTTTGCCATGCAGCAAGAAGAAAAAGAAAGGAACACGCGTAGTAGGTCCCGAGAAAGGTAACCGTGGGTTGCGCCAATTCAGTATGAAAGGTGAGTTGAACTGCTTTTCACTACTGCCTCTATGATGGACTGATAGTCATCTATTCATCATCATATAAGTATACTGATTCATAGGACGCATAAGCAGAAAATAAATGAAACACTGTTACTCCAATTTCTGATGTAAAAGTGCAACTGATTTTTCTCTATTTTTTCACTCTTTTTAAGGAAGTCAGTTTATTGAGTAATATATTATCAAAAAAATAAAAAGTTTATTGAGTAATATTTAACCAAATGTAGTGTTAGTTCTCATGAAGCGTTCCATTCTCATGAAGCGTTCCATTTGGTCCTTTTCAGTCTGTGAGAAAGTTGAAGGCAAAGGGAGAACAACCTACAATGAGGTATTTGTTTTTTGTTTCCTTCTATGCTACAATTTATCTTGTTTTGCTATCTTTGTGAATACTATATAACATACAAATGTTATTCTGCATGTTAAAAAGTGAACCATTATTATTTGATCTGATATACATCTTTAGCAATCTGTGATACAAACAATAACTCGTGTTTCTAGATGTTTTGTGGATCTTCCTCTTGCTATGGAATTGCATTAGTTTGTTCACCAAGTTCCATAGGCATTGACTTATCATTGTAAAACTAAATAGTTTACTTTGGATTCATAGAACTGCATATATTTCGAGGTAGGCTTTCAGTAAACCATACATCCGCTAAGTATATTTAAAAAGCCCACCTATTAAAAACCAAACCTATATGCAGTAGCATTTTAGTAGATGATAATCTCATATGATTGAAGACCACTATTAAAACGTTAGAACTATGTTTGGTGATGATGTGCGCTAGTAGTAGTAACTGAAGATTTAGTAATAAAGCCTCGTGAAGATTGTGGAGCTTTCGTTTTCATGTATGAAGTAACCTGCGGTTCGGGTTCCACTATCAGAGATAACGGGACATAGTTCATTTCCCAACCCCACACCCACACACACCAGGTCAGTCGTTTTTTTTACCGTAAAGAACCAACCAAAGTAAAGATCAGCAAGCTAACCAGGCAAAATGACCACACCTAACAGAAGAGTTGTCACCACCACCATTACTGAAGCCAAAAAAATCTTGCAAGACCGCCAATGTTCCAGTTAGAAACTAGGCACCTCATGATCAGCTCTGGATGCCACGGTGGCATCATTATGAGGAAGAAGATGCACTCTATCACCAGGCGTCCCAGGCTCCCAGCTGCGTGTTGAGCAGCGCTGTTGCCTGAAGAATCTCCACACCTTCCAGAATTAGCTTTTATCATCTTCAGTTTGCAAGCCTGCCCAGAATTTTCTGGAAAACCAGCATAACAAGTATTTCAAGCAGGAGATCTAACAAGCTTTTTTATAAAAAATGCTCTACTACGAAGCTTCCATAAATCCTAATACAGATTAGCTAGCCTCCACAGTCACATGCACATTGGTCTCCAAGGAGCATAAGCACTAGTCAGGCCAAAATACTGTAGAAGGAAACCTGGGCAGTTAGGTGCACCAATAGATATACTAACAATACTAAAAAAAATACTCCAAGAGTATTTCTTAGATGGGTGCTCGATGAAATAATGTGGAGTAGATTCATGCAGATCACAGTGTTTTAGCATGCTGAGCATCGGGCTCCTTGGCTGTTGTAACGAAATCTTCTGCCGTAGGTTCATCTTTGCAAATGTTTAGAAGAGATGCTCTGTTTTATTTCCTTCCTTGAGTAACTCTGGTTGGGTTTTATTACAATTTTGTCAAGATTTGAGATACTGCAGCCCTGTTTCCTTTATGTGCATTCACAGTGTGCGGGAACTGCAACATACCATTATTGTTTTGTGAAAGAAAAATCTTGACTAATGTAGCGTGATTCTGCAGCTGCAATGATTTAACTTTTATGTATTGCTTATACAGTAATGCATGTCTTTTCAGGTGGCAGATGAACTTGTAGCTGAGTTTGTGGATCTGAATAGTAATATTGGGTCACCAGATCCTGATAATGCCAACACAGTTAAGGATTATGGCTACTCCCTTTGGAAAGTTATTTGTTAAGTGCTATGTGCTGATTATATGTAAAGTGCAGCAACAATATGATGAGAAAAATATACGAAGAAGGGTTTATGATGCGCTGAATGTCCTGATGGCTATGGATATTATATCTAAAGATAAAAAGGAAATTCAATGGAAGGGCTTGCCTCGGACAAGTTTGAGTGATATTGATAAATTCAAGGTAAGTTTGTCCCTCGTCACGATCATGTTTCAGCAATAGTTCTACTTTTATTTTGGTCGTTGCCTTCATAAGTTCACATGCATTATACAGACAGAGCTCACTGGACTGAAAGGTAGAATTGCCAAGAAAAGTGCATATTTGCAGGAGTTACAAGACCAAGTAAGGATATATTTTATTTGTTTATTTGTTACTTGAATTGATAATATGAACTACTTCTCCTATCTTTTAAATTATGACAAGGGACTTTGGTTTCAAACACAAGATCACTTAGTTCCGTATACATTACAGTCCATGTTGTTTTATGACTGAGAAAGTTGCAATATTTCACTCTACCTTGGATAGTGAAATTTCCATCCATGTCAATTGGTAATATCTTGGTATACACTTCTGTTCCACAGCATGGATGCAGAATTAGGAGAACACATCATCTTCTATTTGGCCTTTATGGTACATGTTGTGTTGGATGCAAAAGCAACCTCCAACTGTTTTATGGGTGTGAAAAATTATCGTAGTGCACTTAAACTAGCAAGCATAATACTCGTTTTCGAATTTCTCGTAGTGCTATGATTAGACTTATTTTTTAAGTTATGCCAAAGATAGGAGTATATGATACAGATAGTTTTAATTAATATCTAGCTCTTAACCATTTAAGTTATTTGTACATTTTTTGTATTTAAGTATGTAGGCCTCCAAAACTTGGTAGACCGAAATGAGCAGCTATATGGTTCTGGAGATGCTCCTTCAGGTGGAGTGGCCCTGCCATTTATACTGGTTCAGGTGAAGATAATTGTTTTTTGTTATTCAAATAGGCTCAAATATAGTAAAATCATGCCACTGTACTCGAATGCCAGTGATGATGGTCTAGCTAACTTGCGCTGCCATTTTAGAATGTCCATTTAAGCCACTTTGGATCTTTATTGTGCGAAGCAGAATGTTGATTTTCTCTGAACTTGAGCAAAGAAAGTTTTCACTTCCCCTTTGGAACTATGTGCATGTTTTGTACTCCGTACATTGCTACATCGCATGGATCTTTGGATCGTTCATTGCTGACATATGGGGACATGTCGGCGACTTAAAGTCACTTTGACTTGCATCAGAGAATTTGTGTTGATGGCAACACATGGTGAAACTCAAGTTTGACACATTTTACTTTCATGGCATCTGCTTGCATCTCCACAACTGTGGCATGCCACACTATCGTAGCGCTAGGAATTTGAGATATGTTATTTTATGGCCATAGTTTTCCCAAACTTTGATAATTATTTCGTCACCGACTTGCCACACTTTCTCAAGTTTGACTTGGTAAATTGCGGTTGTCGCCAAACAAGCAAACACACCTTTGTAAGTTATAACCCTTTTTTGTCCTAGCCCCCCTTCTCCATCGAGGAAGATGCGTTTTGTAGATTGAATGATATTTTCTCCAAGTTTTGGGTGCAATTAGCATTTTTTTGAGGTTTGGACTTGAATTATCTTATTCGAGGGAGCCTGCTTCAAAGGAGGTGAATTCTGATAGGGTTAACCAGTCAAAACCATCTGGTTCATTGTTTTCTCAGTGCGTTGTGGCCTTGTGGCTGCAGTAAAATCCTGAAATGGGATCTTTGATGTTGCTTTACCTAGACTACATACATGTTTTTTTTTTTTTTTGAAAAACAACTACATACATGTTACTAATATAAGATGGTGCTAACTTCCAACTTTGGGAACAAACAAATAGAAAGAAAACAAAAATCACTAAGATTGGATAGTCGTTCCTAGCTTATGCGATTTTCACCCAGTCAGGTTTTAGTTATCTTTATCATTCGGATGATAGCTCTAGGTATGTTCTCAAAATCCTGATCCTATTTTATACCTGGCCAAAATGGACCTTTAACCAAGAGATCTACATTAAGTAGACTACATATTTAAGAATTGTCAGTACTGCATTGCATTGTATGTGTACATTCTTAGGTGGCTATGAATTGATTTTTTAAAATATTAATTTATAAGCATGAACTATCTTTATTAACCCTCATAACTCTGCATTTATCTTTTTTCTGTCAATTAGATAGCCCGCAAAATGCTTTCCAATGTCAGTTTGTAAATGCTACCAGTATTTATTTTCATGACATTCTCAGTGACAAGGACCTCTTTTTGTTGTGCAAACAGACACGTCCTCACGCAACTGTAGAAGTGGAGATATCAGAAGATATGCAGTTGGTGCATTTTGACTTCAATAGGTAAAAGACTAATTGTACCACGTGTTCGTTGACATTTCTCCAGTTACCTAGTTAATATTTTTGAGATTGATATTCCCAGTTAATAGGTGCATCTATTGCTAAGCATAAGTCATATTTTGCATTTTCCTTGCTGGAAGATTTCATTGCAATATTTTCTGCTGGACATGAATCTCAATTTTTTTCTGTATAATTGTTTGACAGAAAGCTCTAATTAGGGTCCCCCATTTTTTGACCAGACGGAGTTGTAATTTATCTCTTACATGATCACCCTTACAGTCTCCACTCGTGTGGAAAAGAAAATCTGTTAATTAATACCACTTAAATGGCCTTCTGGTGTCCAATATGAAGACCACTCTATGCCTAGCTTGTTACTCCCCCCGTCCCAGATATAAGATGTTATTACAACAAATATAGGGTATATTGAGAATGTGTCTTTTTTTAAGACCAGCGTATGCATACTAGCCATGATCGGCCCTCACCTACTACTTTTATCAGCAACAGATATTATTACATCTCATGCTTAGCGCTGCCATTGATGCAGAATATTCGCTATCATGAAATCTTGTGAAACTCATAGCTATGGAGAAAATATCTTTTGAAACCATGACTGACATGTATATTTCTGAAAATGCAGCACTCCATTTGAGTTGCATGATGATTCCTTTATACTGAAAGCAATGGGGTTCTCTGGTAAGGAAGAAACTGATGGTACCATGGCTCTGGTTGCAAACGGGGTTGAATACTTAAGCACATCAAATATCTATCGGCACCAATCACCCCAACCTTCAAGGCCAAATGGACTTGGACTACGGACCTCACCTCCTATTCCAGGGATACTAAAAGGGCGTGTCAAGCATGAACATTAGGTTCCGTTCTGTTTTTGTGAACTGGATGGACATTAGGTGCTGATATGGTTGTTAATGTTGTGTGAGCGACTTGGTTTATAATCCCCTGGCTTCTGTAACTTAAGGTGTAAAAAGGCTTGTAAATTATGCCCATGGAGAACATGATATTCTATTTAGATTTGTAGCTGATGGTAGGTTGATTGGCACGGTGAAGCACCAGGCCCCTAATGTATTTGTTTACTTTTGGTTCTTGGTTTTTTTGTTCTTTCCTGGTTTGGAGAGACAAGCGGGGTTTGGTATGATATCCGTACAGCATTTTATCTTCTAAAATTAGCAGTATCATCTTAGTTAGGCTGGACACATGGGTGTATCTGTCATGTATTAGAGGAATTTACCTTATCACAAGATAAGAAAAGATGATCATGGTGTGTATATGTTTGCAGTTTTTGTGCGTAATACACATGTCACCTTGAGCCCATTATTTGTCACTTAAGAGCATCTCCACCGACGCGCCCAACTCCGCTCACAATAAATGTATTGGGCGCGGTGGCAACAAGAAAAAAACCAGCGGCGCGCCCAATACAAAAAAAGTTGCTGGCGCGTCCCAATACAATGTCGGCAACCCCGCATTGCCCCCGGGTTCTAGGGACGCAAGTGGGCGCCGCGGCTCGTCCGAACCCGACAGGCGGGCCTGATGGTCAGCGACCAATGGTCCGGTCAGCGTTATTTATTACTCCCTCCGTTCCTGTTTATAAGGTATGTAGTTTTCTCTAAAAAGTCAAACTTGATTAACTTTGACCAAGATTTTACAAAAAACTATCCATATTTAAATACTATAAGAATAAAATGTACAAATATATTTCATGATGAATCTAAAGGTACTGATTTGTTATTGTAAATGCTAATAATATTTTCTAAAATTTTGGTCAAAGATAGTCAAGTTTGACTATTTAAAGAAAACTATAGGGCTTATAAACAGGAACGGAGGGAGTACGTCTTAGCGGTTTTCTGACGTAGTGTATTGACGCGTCGCGCCTCGTCTTCTGGAAGTGCGTCACTGGAGTTACGTCGCCTCATGAACCGGCGCCGGCGTTAATGGGGCACGTTCGCGCGCCGTGACTTCTTCCCGTGCCACGTTCGCGCGCTTTTCCTCTCCCGGTCCTATAAAGACCGCGCCGCTCACCTCCACCGCCGCACTCATGTGTCCCTCATCCACCGCCGCGCTCTTCATCTCTTCTCGTCTTCTCCTCTTCCCCAACGACCATGGCCCACAACGGGCAAGCGTCGGGTAGCGGCGGCATTCTTCTACCGCCACCACATCCCCTTGCCGTCGGGATTACGCCTCCCCTCGGGTAGCGGCTGGCAGATAAGCTCGCTAGGCTACGTCGTGCCGTCGCTGCCGACGGGGGAGCGCTTCCACGACCTCGCCTGCCTGCCCCGCTGACAGATGACGCCAGAGCAGCGGGCGGATCCGGAGTACGACATCGACAGCCCAACTGGCGACCCCTGCTGGAGGCGCAGCGCGCCGCGGCGGTCGAGGACCACGAGGGGACGGTGTGGCCCAACCAGAACAACGCCGAGTGGAGGCGGCGCTGGTGAGAGGGCCGCGACTTCTACACCGTCATGTGGGAGCATGGCTGGACGCCCCCGCCACCGCTCCAGCAACGGCTGGCAGATGTCGTCAAGCTCTTCGTCCTCCTCCAGCGCGCGGTCCACGACGCTGCGCTTCATGAAGATCGAGCCGCCGTCGGTCAATAAGAGCGGCAGGGGGATCAAGGTCAAGCAGGAGTCGTCGTGGTCGGCGCCGCTGATACGTCTCAAAGGTATCTATTATTTCTGATGTTCCATGTTGATATTATGCCAATTGCTACATGTTTTATATACACTTCATATCATTTTTATGCATTTTCTAATACTAACCTATTAACAAGATGGCACAGTGCCAGTTCCTGTTTTCTGGTGTTTTTGTTGTTCTCGAAATATTCTCGGAATTGGACGAAAAAAGGCAGAAGTCTCTATTTTTTGCATCACGTACACGGAGTCCAGAGGGGAGAAACAGGAGGGTCGTGGGCCGCCCACGCCAGGGCACGGCGTGGCCCCCCTCTCTACCGCGTCGTGGGGTGGCGTGGGTCCCACGAGTGCCTCCAGCCGCCGCCCTTTCGCCTATTTATTCACTTCCTCGAAAAACACTAGATACCCGAGCGTCCATCCACGAAAAGTTCCAGAGACGCCGCCGTCGTCAACCCTAGCTCTGGGGGGTTCAGAAGCTCTTCCCGACACCCTGCCGGAGAGGGGAATCATCTCCGGAGGGCTCTACATCATCATGCCCGCCTCCGGAGTGATGCGTGAGTAGTTCATCCTTGGACTACGGGTCCATGGCAGTATCTAGTTGGTAGTCTCTCCACTTTGTGCTATCATGTTTAGATCTTGTGAGCTGGATCTTGTGAGCTGCATATCATGATCAGATCATATTATTGTAATGCTACATGTTGTGTTTGCTGGGATCCGATGAATATTGAATACTATGTGAAGTTGATTATCAATCTATGTTATATGTTATTTATGATCTTGCATGCTCTCCGTTACTAGTAGATTCTTTGGCCGAGTAGATGCTTGTGACTCCAAGAGGGAGTATTTATGCTAGATAGTGGGTTCAGTCTCCATTGAATCTGGGGGAGTGACATCAACCTCTAAGGTTGTGGATGTGTTGTTGCCACTAGGGTAACCTAATGATGTTTTGTCTAAGGATAATTGTGTTGTTTACATTATGCACTTTGCTTATTGCAATAATCTGTTGCTTGCAACTTAATACCAACGGGGAACTCGGATGACTGCCTAGAGGTGGATTTTTAGTCATAGATGCTGTTGGATAACGGTCTATGTATCTTGTTGTAATGCCCGCATGAATATCATAGTAGTCATCATGTCATATTATTGCATTGTCATGCACAGTATTTTGTGAATTGCCCAGCTGTAATTTGTTTACCCAACATGTTAGTTATCTTTTATGGAAAGACACCACTAGTGAACTGTGGACCCCGGTCCATTCTTTTACATCTGATAAATACAACCTACTGCAATCATTGTTCCTTTTCATTCTCTGCAATCAATTATGATTTTCCACACCATATGGTTAACCCTTTGTTTTCAGCAAGACCGGTGATATTGACAACCTCACTATATCGTTGGGGCAAAGTAGTTTGATTGTGTTGTGTGCAGGTTCCAAGTCAACAGTCAGAACTCCCTGCAACAGCTAGTTTTCTGGCGCGTTGACAACCTTCAGAAGTGCCTCTACTCCTACTGGTTCGATAACCTTGGTTTCATACTGAGGGAGACTTGTTGCTACTACATCATACCTTCCTCTTGGGGTCTCCCAACGAACGTGTGCTTTACGCGTATCAGCCGCCGCCCAGGAACAACGGCATCACCATCCATGAATTCGGGACGGCGCCACCTACGAACGTGCCCCGCGCCATGTAAGGCTCGAGCTGGGGACGTCCTCGTCCCGCGGCAAGAAGCGCGCTGCTTCGCAGCCGCTGCCACCGCCGCTGACGGCCGAGCCATGTACCTGAGGGACCTCGAGCTCGCATGCAAGCTCATCTACGACACGGTCCAGCTGGCATCACGGAGAATTGGTCCTGCATCGAGAAAAACATCAACCTCGACGCGGATGAGCAGGTCCAGACTCCCACCGCGCCGCCGCCGGTGAAGGAGGAGCCGGCCGATGCGCCGCCACAGCAGGAAGACGTCGCGTGAAACGTCAAAAACGCGGTGGCCCAGCACAACTGGGACCAGTTCTACGGCTACTGGACCGGCCATTAAATTAGGTTTAGTTTAAATTTTTCAAATTTTGTACAAACTATCGAATTTGAATGAAATAGGTTAAGTTTCAATGAATTTCGAGTCTCAATTTTTTTCCTAACAACCTATTGGTAGCTACCGGTAAAGCGTGGTGTTGTGCGCCCAACGTTTGTCCGGCAACTTTGTCGGACGCTCTATTGGACGCGCCGGTGTAGATGCTCTAATTACACAATATTGGGGAGCAAAAAATTGTAGAGTTTTTTTTGTACGCACCATCACAAAACTCGCATAGCTAAGAGAATCTCCAACCCTTCTGATTATCACATGCACCATCTGGGAGCAAAAAATCAGCTACCAATACAGCGGTATCAGTGGTTCGCGTCAAGACCTCCTGGTATCCATGGGTCTCGCCATGCCTGGATCCTTACCCGGTTACCGACACAGCCATGTAACTCCTTGAGAAGATATGGTCAACACATATTGTGTCACGTCGATGAAGTATCTATACTACTATAAGAACAAACTTGTGTTGTGCTGTGTTGATACATTAAATCTGAGACGTTCATTTGATTAACGATTTAGATAAAATTTCGAACAGGTAAGTATCTATTTCAATGTTCTTGTGTCTCTAGGGCAGAGCCCGCCTTGCCCGACCTGGCAGACGGCCTGACCCTACGCGGCTCCTCCACAACAACGACCTTCGGCCCGGTGATACTTGCATTTTATATCATCATTTATACAACTTATATTTCATATTAGAGTGTTATTGGCATTGTTATATAATTGTTTTTACATGTTTTAGATGATTTATGGGACTTTCATACAAAATCCCTATTTTTGGTATTTAATTTCTGGGAGGTAGAAAACCTCCTTTTTCTTGTTTTCAATGTTTCAGGAGCTACAGTGACCCAAATAAAAAAGGAAAATTGCACAGCTAGTTTTTCATCGGGAGAATAACAGAGGGAAGAAGATCGAAGGAAGAAGAGCCACGACACCCAAAAGAGGGGGGCCCACGCGGCCAGATTCCTTGGCCGCGTGGGGCCCACCAAATGGAGTCTCGGGCACTTTTCCGTCTCACCCGAAAAGTTACGTTCTAATTTTTCCTAGTCCATCCGAGGCCGCGGTAGCGGCGAAACTCCTGATTCCTTCCGAGGGGGATCAGATCCTGCTACTTCGGAGTTCCGGAGAAGGGGAAATCATCGTCATCGTCATCACCTCTCCTCCTTGGCGTGGGAGGAGGCCTCCACATCACCATGATCAAGACCAGCGCCATCTCCATCATCATCTCCGTGATCCACTCCGTTCCCCTCATAGTTTGAGAGTTGCTATACCCTAGATACTTGTTTTGTGCTCATATTCATGTTTGTGATTGAGTACTTGTCATTATTTGGAGGTTGATGCCCGTAGATGTGATAGCCTTCAGTAGCTACCTGCAATGAAAAGTAAACGGGGTTAGGTTGAGCCTCCAAGTACAGAGTATGTAGTACGTGGAAGACGTGTTTTCCCCACGAGGGTGACTCGAGGGTTTAATATCGAACTCTCGGGAAATCAGTAGTGAAAGATTTATCTTCGTATCCTTCTTTTGGTTACCTACAAAACAAAGTTAAATGTTTTGGTCCTCAACCTCACCTGTGGTTGTCAAGCACAAGGTGTAAGAATGATATCAAGATAGTATGTGATGCAAACAAGAAATAAATATGCAATGATGGTAAATAAATATGCAAGGATGATGGTAACAATGATAAATGATATTTTTGGGTTTTTAATGATGTATGCAAGATGTAAAAGTGTTTTTGTATTTTCGGATTTAATAATGGCAGAAAATGTAAAAGTGGTAAAAGTTGTTGGAAAGGTGTTTCTTATGATTAAAAATGGACCGAGGTTCATGGTTTCACAAATGCACTCTCTCTTTAATAAAGTGGTAGACAATGGAACACTAGAGTTGACATATGAGATTGCAACACAAAAGTTTAGTGACAAGTTACTAATTATATGGGTATCACGTCCTAACATAGAGACATTTTGTTATTTAGTCTCACTTATACTCCCAAGATGCGAACTAAATCATAACACCTCAGTAATTAAGATAACTCAGAGTATAGCTTTAAGTATCATGACATGAAGTTAAATAAGAACATGCTAGATCTAGTCATGGAGTAGTGGCAATGGTCACACCACATCTTAGGTAACATGGTATTTTTGTTTATCCCTAGTGAGGCAACAAAGTAAGGTAGAGATACCCATGTGGATCGCAGAACTTTCTCTCACGTTCACTGCACTAGGCACCCTCCGTTACTCCAACTAATGCACACATCACCCCACACACGCTCTCATAAATATGCTTGATCATAACAAGTGACTAAGAACGGGGTACATAATATGCATCTATATTCATAACTGAAACAAAACATTTGCAATCTCAAACATATATTAGCTCATAAAAAGATCCACCACATAGGTATTACAACGATGACCGTAATCATGTTCAGCAGCTCATACAGTACTAATTAGTGAAGCTCAAAGAGAGGAGAGATACATAACTTACTTCCACAAACCCATAGTCCAGAGGTGGACTACTCCCTCTTCATCATGGAGACGGTGGAGAAGTCGATGGAGAAGATGGAGACCACGCCGGCAGTGCCCGCCGGAGTTTTCCCCTCCAATCTGCAGCTCCAGGTCTCTGTTTTCGGTGTTTCTGTGTTTCGGCGGCGCTCCCAACAGGAACGTCATGGGGTTATTTTTCTAGGCGGTTTTAGGTCAAAACCTAGTCGGTGGAGAAAAGATCGACGGCAGCGGAGCGTCGAGGCCCATTATAGGGGTCCCACGCAGCCAGGTACAGGGGCCGCATGGGCCCACCTCTTTTGGCCCTCGGGGCTCCGTTTGTTCGCTTCCTTCACCCCAAGTCTTCTTCCTTCCAAATATTAACGCTCGTAATTTTGCAGGTCATTTGGACGTCGTTTGGGTCCCTGAAACATTAAAGGAAAGAAA
>CAMZMU010000064.1:52380113-52782746 GCA_947311845.1 Poa pratensis
CAGGCATGACGTGGCGCAGGCAACATTTGCACAAAAGTCCTCCATAATTTTTTTGCCTTCTTATCTTCCTCCACAAATTGAGAGAGGATCAAGATGCAATGGTTTTGCCCTGAACCTGAGGTGAATTGGATAAAATAATTTTACCTGTCAGTGGCTTGGGTTCTGCCGTCACCGTGCCGGGCTCGTTCTCTGGCCGCCGGCGTTTCTGCCTGGGGCTTGGGGATTTGGGGGGCCCCTGGTGTCCTGGCCGGCGGCTCGCCGTCGTTACTCTCCGCTCGCCGGACCGAGTCTCTCCGAACTCCGACAGTCCGGCCGCTACCTCCGCCGCTCAGTCACGGGCTCACTGCAGGTGACCAAACTAGCGCCATGGACACTGGTCATGGATGCTCTGCTCACGAGCAGGACCGAAGCGACGAGAATGATGAACACAAGTACACAACGCACAACACAGCCACTCTTCTCTCTATGGGCTCTCGTGCACTTGGGCTGTCCTCACGGCGCGGGCGCATGCGCAGGCGAGGGGCGCGGCCGCGGTCGCCGGCCACGGGCGCGGACGGGCGCAGGCGAGCGCCGGCCACGGGCGCGGACGGGCGCGGGCGAGCTACGGCGCGGACGAGCGCGGCGGTCGCCAGCCACTGCACGGGTGAGGCCTCGCCGGTCAACACGACCGTGAGGGCAAAAAAAATTGTGGAGGAGTTTTGTGCAAATGTTGCCTGCGCCACGTCATGCCTGACAGTGGGCCATACCGGTCAGAAACAACGTCAATTCGGCTAAAACGAGATTTCGTGGAAACTGGTGGTTTTTTGCAACGTGTCAACGAAAAGTGGTGGTGATTTGTGAATTTGGTGGAAACCGTGGTCTTTTAAAACTTAACCACCAATTGTGGTGGTTTTTTGCATTTTTCTGGTAACATTTAAAACATCTTACGAACGATTGTTCCTTACATCAATCCGTTCACCTCCTACTTCAGCACTACAATGTGTGCATGACTTGCAACAAATCATGCTATCCCTTTGAGTCTTTGACACATACATACATACATACATACATACATACATACATACGTACATGTCCTGATTATAAGATGTTTTAGATATTTAATATGTACTACATACATACATACATACATACATACATACATACGTTTAGAGACATGCGAATCTGAAAAAAGCTAAATCATGTTATATTTATATTTGCTAATGAAGTAACCAGTTTTTTTGGTCGACCGTGTGACTCGTGAGTTATAGTCTTTGTCGTGACTATATTTTGGACATAGGTCCTAAGCCACCATGGACATGGTGGATATCGCGTAATCTTCGGCGCTATGTGTGGTGCTTGCAGTATTGGTGTCAATCTTAAGAGCTGACCCACCAGCTTACTCTATCGGATATGCTTATAGCGTGGGGTGTGTGTTCATTCATAAGGTGAGTGTATACGTGTGTGTGAACGTCTGTATATGTACTGTGTTTGGCAAAACAAAAAATGATGTGGTTGAAGCGGCAGACTCGTTGCCCACAACGACTTTCTACGGCGCGAGCTATGGGGGACCGGCACGATGGGCAAGGCATGCGGGCATGGCAACCCTTGACCAAGGTACAATATCAACATGTGGTGCCTGTTGAGTTTTGATACAAATTCATAAACAGATAGAGCAAAACTTCTTATGCACGAGTGGAGCGAGACCCCGAGGCTTGGACGTTATGTCGATCTCCCAAAAATAATTTACATATGAATTCTATGTGTGTTAAAGCATGCTCCTAAAAATTATAGAAAATTATCATTGTTACGTAAACAAATAGTCATTATAAAGAAGATCTTTTGAAATACCGTGCTGGCCATCTTGACATATAGCTTTGAAAAACGAAAAAATATCAAAAATATAATCCTTCGGTATGAACTCCTTTTATGTGCATTATTTATAAGAACATATCAAATTAGGAATATGATTTTTTTTCACAAAATGAGCCATCATCTACAAACATTCGCACCATGCAAGCCAAATCATTAAGGTTGTGGCCGTATATGTAGCAATGTTTATTATAATGTGCCCCAATTTGGCACAGTGGTGTATCCTGCTATTCTGGACAATATTGTAGAATAGAGTTTCCATTTTCTTCAATAAAAAGATTCCCTTTTTCCAAGTGCTAAAAATGTTTTTTTATGAAGCAAGTTTGAAATATATAGTGCAAAGTGGTACCAATCCAATTTTCATACAAAGTAAACCATGTTTTACACACCATTTCCACGTTATATGAATTTTCAAACATTGTAGCCTTTGACTCGCCGCGAAAGAAAAGGATACAACGACGGTATAATAGCACAATTATTTTTGTTACTACAGGATGTTAGTCTGCTACATCAATCTGACGAACATATTTCCCTTTGAAGTTTTATAAGTGAGATCGGACGGTAGGGAGCCGGGGTATTTTTTACACCATATCCCGGGGATTTCCTGGCGCTGTCCTAAACATATTAGGTTTAGAACATCCGGTGCCGTAGATAATCCCAATCGATAATGCTTCAACGAGCCACCTTACTTCCCGTCTCCGACTCGGTTGCCTTGTCCCTCTCTGATGAGGCGCCGGCGACATCCTGTGTGACTATAACTTTAGCCAGCAGAAGGGACGCCAAGGGAAAATCGCGACTGAGAGATCGATCGATCACAATCGCGTGAATAACTCATGTCTGGCGGCGCGTTATCAATGGACCCTCCTGTTTCTCCCGCCGCGTTATCAATGGACCCTGCTCCGTCTCCGGCCGCGTCGTCCAGGATGAATGTTCCAGCTCGCGGCGCCTGGGGGCGTGCACAGTCTGCCACACGGGAAGTGCCCGATACGCATGTCCTGGGCATTGCAGAGTACTGGCCTGCTCTGTCTGGTGGGGGGACAATCCCGCCCGCCGTTGTGGCGCCCAAGGTGGAGGCATCCACCCCTACCGCCAAGATAACAGAAAATCTAGCCGCCAAGATGACCTGCCATGGCGATCATGCCGCTCCGGCACGCCCTGAACCCGCGCTAGATGGACATGGCGTTGTTCCGAAGTCAAGGACTCCTGCACAAGTGCCGACTCACAGGATCAATGACGACGCCGCAAGACACCCGAACGGGCAGTTCCCTCCTCGCCACCACAGCCGAGTCGCCCACAATGCGGGAAACAGGAGGGGCGTTGATGGTGGCATCAGCGTTGGCAACTGCAACACCAATGTCAACTTCCGTGGTTATAGCAATGGAGGCGGTCTCCGGCACGCGCAGGGGCACCGTGGATGCTTTGACATGCAGCACCACGGCAGGGGTCACCATATGTCCTATGTGTCTCCGCATACTTTTGCGGTGCCGCCGCCGCCTCTACCGCCGCCGCTGCCGTTCTATGGGGCATATTATGGACCAGCGATTGGTTATGCACAGACAGGTACGTGCGTGATCCGTGTATGCAGTTGTGTGACTTACTTTGCTGCTATTGTGTTTACAGTTTACTGATTGGGCTGCTGACAGAATTTGCACCAGCTGGTTGGCAAGCTCCACCAGATGCCGCTCACTTCGTACCATATCCAGCACTCCCTGTGCATGCAATTCTTCCGCAAATGGAGCAGCCCAATGTAGAGGATCTAGAGCAATTGCAGACTAGTGTGGAAGATCTTCAGAAAAAGATACGTTGTCAGATTGAATTTTATTTCAGGTTGCTCTTCTAGCTCCTCTTTATTTGGATCAAACATACATATAACGTCTCTATTTGTATAGTACATTAACAGTCTTCCCTTTATCATGGTAGTGAGAACAACTTGTGCTGCGATCTACATTTGAAAGAGCAGATGGATGAGCAAGGTTGGGTTCCTTTGACCGAAATCGCCAACTTTAACAGAGTAAGTTCTCTCTGCATTTGTAATATCTGAAGCATGGATCACTGCATAGCTCGATGCATATCTTTCTTGGTATCCCTTTATGACATTCGTTCTAGATTAAGGATGTACCCTGTACCACTCTATTTATTCTCGACTGAAAACTGGTCGAAAATTGATGAAACAATGATAGGTTGTTACAAAAAAGATTGTCATTTGAGTCACGTCGAGTTTACTTTTTTTTTTTTTGAACTTGTCTCCATCTTTCTATTTGTGTAGTGTCGTCGTGTTTTACACTTGGTAAAAATTTCCACTTAGTGTTTCTTGCAGGTCAAAGGACTGACTACAGACTTGGGTTTGGTACTTCAGTCTCTTGCCTCATCAACCGAAGTTGAAGTTCAGGTGACCATTTTCTACCACAGTTGGATTTCTTTTCCAAATATTTGTTCTTTAGAATATTCAGAAATAGTATTCTGAGTTTCAGGACAATTGCTTACCTTTCATGTCTTCATTCTATGCCCAATCAGTTGACTTGTGGCTTGAAATACATTAACCCAATATAGAAAGGTGCCTATTAATTAAGTACACAATATAAAAATATAGCTCCATGTGACTAAGTTCACGTATTATACATCCAGTGAGTTATTCCATCTATTTATTTCGGCATGTTTCTAGTAGTCCAAATATTCAGTTCAACTTATTATTACTTATCAATTACTAAATATTTATTAGCTTACTAATATAAACTTGTTCAATGCTGCCATAGGATGGAAGAATCAGAAGGCGTGTTGGGTGGGAAAAATACATACTTCATAGTAAAACATTCCATTCCACATGAAGTATGCCGCTCAACGGCTTGAATGACATAGAAGCGATAGAAACCATTATAGAAAATTGTGAAACATAGAGTAGGTTATGGTGTGATATCTCCATCAGTTGTGGAACGAGAACTTACATTTATTTGAAAGAAACCTTTAGCACTATGGAACTATTTGCTTACACGGCACATTTCATTCGATTTGACATGCAAGTGATTACATGATGACGATGTAATGTGCATTCTTTTGGCCCTTCTCTCTTACTGCTGATTTTATTGATGAATGGGTCAGATTTTACATAAGACAAGCTGGTGTGGGTAGCATTAGCATGTGGCACGGGCTACCTAGACTGAAGTTGAGACCCCTTGATGCTAGTACTATTTTGGGGATGTAAAAAGAAGATGGCGAAAGAGTAGTTTTTTTTCTTCTCTTTTTAGGCCTTGTCCTTGCCCTTGCCTGGTTTCAAAGAACAAAGTGCATGGGGAAAATGCGACTTGGTGTAGACGGACCTCCAACCAATATTTAGAAGAAATTAGGTGTGTATGCACCCCAGAGCAAGCGTTGGTACTCGGACTCGAGATCGGGTGGGCATGCCAGGTATTAGCTATCCGAACTGGGCCTCGGTTCACAAGAAGTGCATGAACGTTGCATACTGGCCTTTAATCCGGATTAGTGCGAGGTTGATGATGACTCCCGGACACTAGAAGATGCCTACGAAAAAAGAATATTTGTCATGTCATTTTATTTAAAAAGACGTGCATTTTCACATGAAACGTCCCAGCAAAACTGGCCAATTAGGGAGAGAATGTTCATTCTCAAAACGTCAGTTTTTTTTTTCAACTGTCAGTTAAGCGATTGGTCTTTTGGTGCATTTCTCAAAAATGCCATTTTTTATCCCTCTTCTTTCTAGTCAACTGTGACAAACATAGAAAAAAAAACTAGTACTCTGCACAAAATTCAGAAGATGTGGGGAAGCAAATATCTGAACAAAATCAGAATGAATAAACGAGTAAGAAAAAAAAAGTGCTTCATATTTTTTGAAAGAACGCATAATAGTACTAATACTCTTGCTCATCACTAGCCAACTAAAGAGTGGTTCTGTACTGCTTAGCGTCTCTTTTACAGTAAGCAGCAAACTGATCTTGCTAGCACCGATTCTTTTTAAAAATCGATGTTAATAAAATCCATTTTGCTGCTCCCCATTTTGACCTCTTTTTCAGTGTAACAAACCTCCAACAACGGATAGAACAAGTGCCCGGACCAGTATATCACGCACGGTTTATGCATCAGAAATGCTTTCCGAGACTGCGAATGATGAAATCAAGTGACTGGCCGTACCCCTCGGCACTGACTGAGGAGTGCTTTAAACATCGTGCGCGCACGAGTGAAGCCAAAACGCGAGCAACCAAACTGCCCGTTTTTGCATTCAAAGGGCATGTTTAGGAGTGTGTGGGCTATCAAACACGGACGTCCGGAACACAATATATCACGAACGGTTTATGCATCAGAAATGTTTTCCGTACTACGAATGATGAAATCAAGTGATGCGGATGCTAACAAGAGCAAAGGAAGTTCTGTCCTGCTGATCAGCATTTTATGACCAAGGGAAGAACTGAGAAAACATCCTCAAAGCGAAGAGGCGAGAGGCGTCCTGCCATGAACGCCGGCATATGATACTATGCTAAACGATCGACTAACATTCCTACAATCCGGCGACGAAGAGAGAAGAGAACCAGATGACGAGATCGTTGCTGAGCTGGTGCTCGTCCACCACTATCGCCGCCACGCCACCGACGTGCAGACGGCAGAGCGGGCACGTCCGCCGCACAGCGCCAGCCACCGGTCGACACAGTCCCGGTGAAACGTGTGGCCGCACGGCAGCCTCCGTATCTCCTCGCCGTCGCGGAACCTCGATATGCACACGCAGCAGCCCGGCGAGCGGTAGAGGTCGTCGTGCCGACTGCACAGGCGGCACTGCTCGTCCGGCACCTTACCGCTTGAGAGAGCTGCGGAGAGCAGTGCCACCACGTGCCCCATCGTCGTCACCATCTGTTGAAGTGGACTGGCATCGATCTAAGGATGCCTGGATTGCCATCGCTTATATAGGGCGAGTGTGCCAAGACCCAAGATCAGATGGAATCATTAGCAAAAGGGGGTCGATGATGGAGAAGGTGCACCTACAAACTCCACTGTCTCCCTTTCCGTGGATACAAAGCTTCTGCGACGCGAAAGCTAACTAATTAAGCGGCAGGATCGATTATTTCGTGCATGTCTGATGCAGTCAAACTGTGGAAAATTGAAAGCGCGGGCATTCGGAAAGGTGAAAGAAAAAATCACTGCAAGTCGGATCAGCTACCGTGAAAATATAAATGCAGAATTTTAATAATGTTAAGTTAGGGCCTGCATACCCAAAGCATAACTTGTCGGCTGAGCTTTGGTGCATGTTGCTTCATCAGCACAAAAGCAGGGAAGCTTCTCCGATGGCTAAGCAACCTCAGTAACCTGCAAGGTTTAACCGAACAAAATGAGTGAGTGAGTGATCAGTGGTTAGGTACACTTACTGGAGCTATTCTGTTCTGCCTGCAGTCACTGATCATAGCTCTTCCCGTAATCAGTCACATCACTCCTGTCTCCATGGATCGTTCTATGTTTCATGTAATCTGATCAATCATGTAGCAGTAGATACCGGATATAGCAAGCTGAGATGACAACCCCTACGATGTTCAGTTCCAGTCGACTTAAGGCAACGGTTGTTGGTTGCTAGTTGCTACGCGGGAATATGCATCTCTGCATGTATGTGTGTACGTACTATGTTCCTCACCAGGCCAACAGTCGGGCAGACGTAACCAACTTTCCTTCGGCAGGTATACTCCAGCTTTCCCTATTTTTTGGGCTTTATAGTACAAGGTAAGCTTTTCCTGTTCATCTTTCTCTTAGTAGAATATCTATGGTTGGTAGGTTCAAGAAAATCCTCCAAAGTCTTCTTTTCAGGTGAGAAAAGAAACATCACACTGGTGCAAATAATTGATCATCTCAAAGGCGATTCCTCTGAGAGTGAACTCCTGATTTCTCCCGTCATATTATCCAGTTTCAGATATGCCCAAAAGAATTGCTTGTAGTACCAGATTTGTTCATTCCATCGGTTGGCCCCTAGTCTTTTCACCTTTATTCATGGCTGGTTCAAGGAAATCCCCCTAAATCTTCTTTCGGCTGAGAAAAGAAACATGACATTGGAGAAAACAATGGATTATCTGCATAGTCCAAGTAGAATCATTGATTTGTCCCTCAAGTCCGGGTTGCTCATGTCCTTAAAACTTCCATTCTTCCATATTATCCCGAAAGAGTTTCTTGTAGTTCTGGCACCAGACTAATTCTGAAGGACCAACGAAAAACAAATACCGCAGAAGTCCTTCCTAAGGCAGATTTCGAGCACACGGAGATCCGGATCATAGGGACCTAGTGATTTTGTATGCAACGTTCTCTGTACAGGTAGACCCACAAAAAGAAAACAAAGCAAAAGCAAATTATTGCCAACAGCAATCGTGTAACAACCGCACACATGAACACGACAATGATTTACTCAATTAATAAACAGTTTGAATAGAGCACAAGCTCTTGTTTTGATCTTGATTATTTTTTAGTACAGGACGATTTTGTCAGCTACTACCACAACTTAGATTCAATCGGAGGATTGCCTAGGGCTGGTTTCATGTTCTGATTTCTCCCGGTGGTCCTCGAGCAACTTCCCGTCTTTCGGAAGGAGAGAAGGAATTCCATCTACTATCTGGAGTCAACATCAGAATGGAATCAGGGCTTTCATAGATTTCATTTTTTGAATGGATAGTCCAGAAATCATGATTCACAAATCACATATTTATCCTAAAAACCGAAGTTAACATAAGTAATTCCCTATTTGGAACAATAAATCAGTTGGTCGTGATCGACTTATGTGGTACTCTGACCATTCTCTCCTCTCGCCCGCCATCTCTAGTTTATTCCACTTACAACACAGTACACCTTGATCCCCGCATGCAACACTACTAGTTTCCATTCATATGATGCCCTTGCAGTAAATTTCATTATGTGCTGGTTCTAGAAACTCCCCAGCAAACTACACAAGCCCTCGGGTCCTGCTGAAATGCACTAACCAAGCCTCAAAGTTTACGTCATGTTCAACATAAACACATGATGATACCATGTGCACAAATCAAGTTCCCAAATGAAATTACTGCGTCTTCAATAAGTAAATCCTCAATAACCACAGGAAAGGCCTCTAAAGACTATAATCACTAGCTACTTCCTCTATTGACTCTCAGCTCTCTACTATGAGTTTGACATTGTTATGATACCAAGAAACCTCCGTCCCCTCTCTTTCTTTCTTCGGTGAATTTATCAACTCCGACAATACAACAAACAGGTAACTAGCAAGAATGGATGGGCGACTAGAACCCTGAACAGCCCAGGTATTCAATGCAGGCTTAAGTAGTACAGAACACTGAGCGGCAGCGCGAGGAAACATAGAGACTCACCGGGAAAGACATGCCGATGGTGTCGCTGATCAGAGAACCGCTGACCTCGCAGTACCTGATGGGTAAAGAAGAAAAAGGTGCAGATGCAGAGGTAAGTAGGTAGGACGAGAACAAGGGCGGTGCTATGGAAAGAGGAGAGACCACTTTCTTGGACAGATTTCGATCTCTACCTGAGAGGCTTCTTGGACAGAGGGCACACGAGCACGTCTGCGAGCGGCTGCGGTATCCCGCCGCCGCCGTGGCGCAGCAGCAACGCCGTGCTCCGCCTCATCGTCGTCCTGTCGGATTTTCGGATCGGACGGAAGAATCCGGGCCGGTCCTCCGGAAAAAAAGAATCTGGGCCGGTGAAATTTGCAAGCCCAACTTGGGCAATCCCCTCCTGCAACTCGGCCCATCTTCTGGAAAATCGCTACTACTGATGAGGTAGGCACGAAAAATGTGAATCCGAACGTACCGTGTCCGTGTGACTGTGAGACGTAACTTTGTACCGACATGTTCTGCACGTTCAGAGAGGTTTGGTAACTTGGTTTGACATTGTTGCACCCACCGTCGTCAAAACAGAAACGGCTCCTACATGCTTTAGCCTCCATTATGCATTAGCCTACATTGCATGTCTCATGATCTCATCCGACCAAGTTCACCACGTAGTAAGAAGTTAGAGCATCTCTCCCCCCCCCCCTAGGGGTGGGCATAAAAACCGAAAAAACCGAAGACCGAAAAAACCGAAACCGAAAAGACCGAGACCGAAATCGAAATGATCGAGACCGAAAAAACCGTTAAAAGTTTGGGTAGCAAATTAGAAAAGACCGAAATTAGATCAGAAATTCGGTCATCACTTATAAATAATCCGAATAGACCGAAAGACCGTTTTATTTTATTTTGAGTGAATTACGTACGGAAGCAGCCGGATTTGTGTGCCAGCCCAGCTTATGTGTACATCTAGTTTATAGGCCAACTACTAAACCAAGTATACCATCTAGTCTCTAGGCTCAACAACTGAGTATCTCAGCCCAGCGTATTGTAAATTCTCCCGTGCGCGAGAGACTAGTCGATCGCTTCTCACTTTCCCAGTTCCGGGCGCTGATTCCACTTCTTGCGCCCTATATTTTGGTCTATTTGGTCATGACCGAAGACCGGACCGAAGAACAGAAAACCGAAAAGACCGAATTTATTATGGGTATCATTTCTGGATGACCGGAATTGTTAAAGACCGGAAAGATCGAACCGAACTAACCGAAAAGACCGAACCGAACTAACCGAAAAGACCGAACGTCCACCCTACCCCCCCCCCCCCCCCCCCCCAACCCCCACACACCCCGAAAAGCCCAATGGGATGAGGGCCCAGTGGCGCCCCACTTTTGCCGGTATTTTACCATCGCATTATTGTCCTGCAACAATTGTGCATGTCAGACGATCTATACTGAACACGGAGTTGCGTTGACGCCATAAGAGCATCTCCATCGGGGGCTTCCAAATCAGTGTCCGGCGGGGGGTGCCAGACATGTGTCCGCCCAACATTTGGAGGGCCTCCATAGCGGCGCACCCCAAAGGCCCACCCCCAAAGGCGAGCAAAGGATCGAACACCTTGTGGGCATGATGTCGTGCTCGGCGAACACTATGGCGCGCTAGAATTCAAACTTAAATTGAGATTCAAACTTGATTTAAACTTACAAACGGTACCATAATCTAAACCCTGATCTAAACTCCGCCTTGGCCAGCCTCGTCATCGTGTGCGGCCCCTTCTCCTGCCAGGGCGGCCTTCTGGCTCTGCTGGGACAAGCGCGAGCGTACACGCGTCTCCTACCGGAGCATGCTCGCCGCCCGGCGCATGGCATCCCTTGTAGCCCTCTCGCGCGCCGCCTCCCTCGTAGTTGCCTCCCTCGCTACTGCTTGCCTCGCCTCCCGCATCTGGTTCAGCTGCTCGTGATGCTGCGCGGCCACGGCGTTGAGGTCCGCGTACACCGCGCGCTCAGCGGCCATGAAGGCGCGACAGCGGTCGTCCGGCTCGACTGCGTTGCCAACCGCCTCGTAGCCGAGCCGGAGCTAGCGGGTCGCCTGCTCGTTGCGCCAGGTGTCGAACGAGTTGACGGCGACCACCTGGTCTGGCCACAGCGGCGGCGGCAGCTCCTGCTCCGGGGACGGCACCTGCTCCAGAGGCGGCTCCTGCCCGGGGTACGGAACCTCCTGCACTGGCTCCTGCTCCTCCGTATCATCGACGTCGATGTCGACGTCCGCCCAATCGAAGGGCGCCTCCTCGACAGCAGGCTCCTCGACGGGAGGTTGGTCCTCCTGCCCCAGAGGGTGAGCGCGGCGTGCTGCCTGGGTGAGGGTAGACCAAGTGGTTTGGAGGCGGCGAGGCATGTTGGACTACGGCGAGTGGTGGTGTGGTGACAAACGGCTGCACGGCGGGGAGTTATATAGGCGGGAGGGGGCGGGAAGCGGTGGCGTTGGGCGGGAAACGAAGGCGGGAAGCGGTGGCGCTGGGCGGGAAGCGCCGGGTGGGTACGCGTCGCGTCGGAGTTATGTGGCGGCGACACGATACGGCCACGCCAAAGCTTGGGAAGCCGGGAAAGCCTGGGCGCCGGCGTAATTGCGAGGCGTGCCGCAGACGCCTCGCCGTCCCGTCCCTTCGCCGCCTGCAGAAACGCGTCGCCATTAACGCAAGCGGAACGACCTCCTGCACGGCGCCATTACAGCACCTCCTCGCGCTCTATGTCTATGACGGGTGGGGCGCACCTGTCGGAGGCCATGTTCGGGCAATGTCCGGCACCCCCAGGAGGGCCTCCAAACTTGGAGTGGGGACCCTCTTGGGGTGCCGGACATAAAAACGCTCGGGGCGAGGCTTTGGGGGGCCACTGGTGACGGTTTTCGGTGTCCGGACCCCAATGAGCCTTTGAGGGGTCCTTTAGAGGCCCCCGGTGGAGATGCTCTAAGGGAGGGTGGTGTGAGATTTTACAGGATGACCTAACCACCCTGTCGCCTCATCTCGAATTCGGCTCCAAGGATCTTTGGGGTTCATACACCAATTGTCATACCCATTGATCTAGATCTAGGGGAAAGGAGGTAACATGAAATTGAACGGGAAAACAAGGGAGTGTAGGGTTTATCTTTATTTCGTGTGCGAAAATAAGGTATCAATTTGAATGTATTGAAGAAAATTATTTACAAAGCATGTCTTACAAAAGAATGAGCTCGTATGTATTTATAGGACCATCGAGTGAATGGTTAAAACAACACCGGGTAACTGGATAAGATGCAATAAGAAATGGAGAGGGTGGTGAAAAGTCGTGGTTGTTTGATCATCTCTAGTTTATATCATCATACGTTAACCGGATACTCTTATCATCCAGCAACACTTGCAGCTGAAGAGTGTTGTACTCACAATTACTTTGTTGGATATTCCTTTTTCATCATCGTATAAGGGAAAAAGCCAGCTCCTAACCAAATTGACCAACACATCAAGAAGCAAAAAAGGAGGAAACATATGTTGTGGGTAATGTTGAACACGAAACACGAAGTGGCTTATATACTCAAAAAAATATGGATATTTATTTGGATCCAAATAAAATTAACGTAGCACTACTAGCCTTACATGCAAATCTCCAATCTATTTCCACCCCCAATAAGAACAATGGTACTTTTGTGAAAGTAGCTAGATCAAGTTGAACGTGGAATTTGTGTGGTATGAACGTATGATAGGTAACTTAAGGGGTAACTCTAGTGACTCAGAAGACTAGTAAAAAACAATGCATGATGATCGACGCACACACACACGTGTATCGCCTCAATCAAACTTGTAAGGAAAATAATGGAGGTAGCCAAAACTTGTGAGTTTGTTGTCCGGAAAATTGACGTGATACACTAGCTCAAAACTCCGTCTTGCAAGAAACAGAGAGCGAAATACACAAGTCATGATAGGTTAATAATTTCCCATCGTCCAATCCGCTCTACAAGAGCAGAGGAAAACAGTTAAACAGCATCAGACAGAAGAACAATATACGAGTAACTGGTAAATCAACACCACTCAGCTCAACATGGCGAGAGAATGCGCAGCCCGAGCAGCATCCGGCGCAGCGGCGCGCTATCTCGTAGCTCTCATGGCGTTGATGCTTGTACGTCAGTCCAGCTGCATTGCTACCCCGGCGACGCAGCCGGCTATTCCTCGGTCGACGCCGCCGCCGGCATTGATCCTGTTCGGGGACTCCATCGTGGACTCGGGAAACAACAACGGCCTCACCACGTCGGTGCGCGCCAACTTCGCGCCCTACGGCCAGGACTTCCCCGGCCACAACGCGACTGGCAGGTTCAGCAACGGCAAGGTCGTCGGCGACATCCTCGGTACGCTACTGATTCTCTCATGTCGGCTGTGAGCCTGTGACACTGACAACATCTGGAATTCTGGAGTTTGACCGTTGGACATTCCAGCCACTCGGCAGGGCCTGAAGCAGTACGTGCCGGCTTACCTCGGCACGCAGCTCAGCGACTGGGATCTCCTCACCGGCGTCAGCTTCGCCTCCGGCGGCTGCGGCTTTGATCCCCTCACGTCGGAGCTCGCGGTGAGCGCTCGTCGCATCAGCATCGATCTCTACTAACTAATTTTCTCTTCTCGTCTGCTTAATGTAAGTATATTGCCGGCATTTCCAATCTGGCCGGTGTTTCAGCGGGTTCTCACCATGGACGACCAGCTGGACCTGTTCAAGGAGTACAAGGGTAAGCTCAACAGCATCGCCGGCGCATCCCGAGCGGACTACATCGTGTCGACGAGCCTGTACTTGGTGCTCACCGGCACGGACGACCTCGCCAACACCTACTTCACCACGCCGTTCCGGCGAGACTACGACCTGGAGTCCTACATCGAGTACATTGTCCAGTGCGGCACAGAGTTCATCAAGGTAATAACCGACCTCGATCGAACATGTATGGTCGCCGCACGTCGCTCACAAGGGTCGATTTGAGCAGAAACTGTACGGCATGGGCGCGCGGCGGCTGAGCATCGGCGGCTCGCCGCCCATCGGTGCGTGCCGTCGCAGCGGACCCTCGCCGGCGGCGACGACAGGGAGTGCGTCTCCCTCTACAACCAGGCGTCCGTGCTGTACAACGCGGCGCTGGAGAAGGAGATCAAGCTGCTCAACGGCTCGGCGGAGCTCCCGGGCTCGGTGCTCAAGTACATCGACCTCTACACGCCGCTGCTCGACATGATGGAGCACCCTGCAGCCTACGGTAGGTAGCACAATTAGTTTTCACGTCAAATATAGATTTGTTCTTTGACGGATTTGGTTTTGTTCTTGCCAGGATTCGATGTTCGGACCGAGGGTGCTGCGGCACAGGGCTGTTCGAGGTGACGCTGACGTGCAACAGGTACACCGCGGACGCCTGCAGAGATCCAAGCAAGTTCCTCTTCTGGGACACCTACCATCTCACCGAGAGAGGCTACGACATCCTCATGGCGCAGATCATAAACCGCTATGGATTGTGGTAAGAGATGCGACGAAGCTGGAGACGGACTTTTGACGATACAATGACACCGTTGATTAAGAGTACTTCATTGATAATTATACTCATGTACTAGTATCTTGGAATTTTTCTGAAATCATCTCAACTATTTTGTGCAACTATGTATGTCTGATATCACTGTTGCAATTTGTGTTGTCAAGATTTTGTGGGCATACATACATGTTCTACCCTTTTCAGCCAGAAACCTGTAACTTTCAGTGCTTGATGAAGATGGGCCTAAATCTAACTGACACAGCTCCAAAAAACTTGCAACATGTATATCCGTCCAATGAAATTTAGAGAACATTCAGTCAGTATAAACAGGCTGTGTCGAGATACGGCCTCATCAAACTTCAACAATCTGTACGAGAAACAAACACAAACTAAATATCTCTTGGGAGTTCAGACATAAGATAGAACATACAGCATCCAACCTAATTTCGGCTAACAGCAGCCACAGACAAACCAGAGCAATGTCTCCAGGGTCCTGATATGCACACAGCAATTTTGCAGGAAAAAAAAATTATCCAAGAAACTTCACCGCTACATTTATGTGTACCATGTAGTATATACATAACCGGAGAATAAAACAAACATGGTACTTGAGCATAAGAGTATATGATAGACTAATGACTAACCTAAAACTGCCTAACCTGACCATGATTATCAAAGATGGCAGACAGGTGCCACCAGGCAAAAAAATCATACCCAGAGACATGGCACAGATAATATACTGTACATTATGAGATGAGATGAGATGGAAGGGACACTAATCCATCACACCCAGCCGACTTCTTAAAGCTTCAGAGAAGCTTATTCTGTGCCACAGCTTCGCAAAGCTCTTCCTCATATAGCAAAACTCTAGGAGAGGCTGCAACTTTGGTACAGGCCTTGGCAATCCCGGTGGCATCGAACGGCGCATACGCATTGAAGGCAATGAATCCAGGAAAAGAACAGCTGTGATAGGCTTCACATCAAGCAGCTTGAAGCGTGAATGCCGAGGACCATGTCTTGGAGCTTTGGGGTTCTCGGGGTGGCGACCCTCACACCCTTGCCATCTATTCTACTGACATTTCAGGAGTTTTCAACAGATAAGAGTTTATTCAGGCGAATGTATTCATTTGGGGAACAATAATAATATAACTAACCTCATGAAAGGCCAATGCTCAGTCGGGAGAGGGGTCTTGTTCTGGAGCAGTTCCTGCCTGCTGCGATCTGGAGTTGTGTAGTTGAAATGATACTGCCTTGCCAGTTCAACCTAGTTTACATGACTAAGATGAGTATGGGAATGAGGAGATAAACAGCTGATTCAACAAGGAAAATGGGTCCTCAATCTAGGTCAATATTTAGGATGCTGAACATGAAAAAAACACTGAACCAGTTGACAAGTTTAGAAATGACTAGGCACGCTAAAAGGTTTGGGACAGTAATAATCCATACATGTCTATGTATGTAAGCAGTGAAGAACAACAACTTTTTGACATGCGACATGTATGGAAGAAAAAACAAATTTTTGACTAAGGGTACTAGAAGTGCTAAAGTAAGATAAAACCATTCAAACTGGACTAAGAAAGGATACAGTAGTGTAAAACATGATACTTACTGCCTTTCGGATCCTTGTTGAAACATGGAAAACAGCCTTCAGCTGGTCATGGTGCAAATAACACACGATCTTGATCTTTTCAATAAAAAATGGCAGTCAGGTTTATAACAAATATAATGCACACTGAAGTTGACAGGAAAGTGTTTTCAGTTCCATACCAGCAGATCAAGGGGAAGTGATTCAAGTCTTGAATGGCTATCACATTCAGCTGCTTGAGGAGTCCTAGGACTTCTTGGAAAAAGCTGCCCCTTAATGGCACTAAATGGCTCAAAATTAAGCCTTATTGGGGACATAATCGGTGTAGTGCTTTCACAGACAACCTCAGCATGTGGCGATATCTCCAGCTCATCCTTCTCTACATTTAACAGAATCCGCTTCTTCCCTATATCCCTGCTTGAGCTCCGACTATAACGAATCTGAGCCAGGGCACCAGGCTTCAAGTATTTGTTCTTTGTGTGCTTTACTCGTTTCTTTTGCTTCAGAGTCACTGATCCAGACCCCATAATGGCTGCTACTCGCAAGAAAATTAGAAGGAGCGGATATTGCGAAACTTCGATTCTCTTCCAGTTTCATCTCCCAGCTTCATTACAAGGGAACACAAATTAAGCAACTAGGACAACAATAAAGTTACAATTACAGTAAAAGCAAGCTCAGTATAAACATGCAAGGTAGTTTCAGACTCTCAGGTTTGTCATCTCTGCAGTTGATGCAAAAATAATTATAACTTCAGGTAGAGCTTTCGTAAGCTGCAAAAGACTGAAATAATAACCTGCGCTAGATAAACAATTAGCAGAAGCATTCACGTCTCCCTAGATTGTGTCGGAATCATGACCGTTATGATAGTTATATTGGGAAGAATGGGGAGCAGATACCATGTCTTTTATCCTTTTAGGCAATCATTCACTTTGAACAAACTAGAAGTACAGGTAGAGCACAAATATGTTCACACCTATATCCATAATTTGGAAATAATAAATATACCATAAAACGTATTCTTAATATCACAAGCACTACAAATGGTTTCCCAAAGTGCCAGTATTTTGTTCTCCCAGACGAAATCATTCTTTCAAAATTGTTGAAAAGAAATTGATTAAAGGTGAAATTACCAGAGGAAACATACCACTAAATAAGCACATGCCGGTTATTCAGATGTATTAATTTTTTGTTTGATAACTAAGCAAGTATACTAGTTGTCCATTGAAGAAAGTGATAGTTTATCCAGCCTAATATTAGAGCAACTAAACAAATTTGCAATGTATTAGTGATAGCAATGTCATGTTTCAGGTCGAATGCATTAAAAGATAATCAACTAAATCAAACATCAAGTTTAACAAATGAGCATGACAACACCACATGCAGGAATTACAGGATTGGGAATAATGAAGACCCTTTACACTGAAAAGAAAAGTCAACATGATTAGATCGGCCCTAGAAATGAAGATATTCTTTCAAACATTTAACAAGTTTGGAGAAGGTTATCATGACAACAGTTTTTAGACAAGTCTGGACATTATTGATCAACAGTTTCTCACTTTCCCAATTACTGCATAACATATTATATACTAGAAAAAAAATAGAAGACTGGAAAAGGAGAGGCGCGTTCCATTTTGATATGCGGAAGGCTTAAATGACAGGAGTATGCTGATCTGCAATTGTGATTATCTAAAGAGTAAAAGGGGGCTAGCCCATTTGACATGCTGATACAACGCTGCTACAAATATGATGTTGTTAATGTGCTAGTAATGCTAACTTGACTAATAGTAGTAGTAGTTACGACTTATGAATGACCACATAGCAGAGTTATGGCTCGTTATTGACCACATTAACTGATCCCCTAGGACCAAAGGGAACAACTTCAGCCAGTAATTGCACAGAGAAATCGTATTACCGGGCACCCAAACTTTACTAACAGGGCAAGGGTTAACAATGGGCTTCACTTCATACAATGTCCCCGAACGAATATCTCTATCGAACCAAATCACAAGAGCGCGTACTCTGTTGAAGATCCCCACTTTTCGTACAGTAAATCTTGAAGATTGGGGAAAGATGAGACGAACAGGTATCGGCAAGATTCAACCGCATCATACAGTAGCCCTAGAGGCCCCGTCCTTGTCGCAATTCCTCTCCACCAATGCTACCCCGAGACGACCTCACCAACAAAAAATTGACCCCCCGAAAGTGAAGCACAAGAAGACGCATGGACAGACGGGAGTAAAAGAGCGGCCTTTAGAAGCAGGCTTAAGATTTGATTGGTTACCTCCAGTCTCCAGATACGCCCGCCGCCCCCCCCCCGCCGCCGCCGCAGTTCAGGAATCAGCTCCCATGCTTTTGCTCGATTCAACTCCTCCCTGCAATAGACGCAACCAACCCAATCCGAATCCCAACCGCGGAACAGCCCTGGCAACCTGAACAAGCAGAAACAGATAGGGGAGGGAACCCGCGCCCGCTGCACTCTCTCTCTCTTCACCCGATGAATGAATGAATGGCTGGGAGGAGAGAGAAAGGAAGGAGGAAAATCATTTGTACGAGCGGAGAAAACGAGAGGGAGGGAAACCGAAATTTTTCGTCGGCGTTTGGCGCCAAGGCGCCTGGAAACGGGGCCAGCTCGAAAGAAGGGCTGCCAGGGCCATGATTTTGTTAATGATTTCCCCGAGGTGGGTCCCACCTGCGCGTGACTCTGTCTGGACCACCCGTACGTGCGCACGCTGCGGAGGGCAGAATCCCAACGACGGCGTGGGATAGAGATAACGCCGGCGTGCTTCCGTCGGTTAGTCCACGCGGACGGCGTTATCGGAGGTGTGGGGCTGGCTGCTGGTTGTAGCTGTGGCGTAGCAGGTACTCCCTCCGTTCCAAATTAATTGATTTGATTTTGTCCAAATATGGATGTATATATACTTGTTTGATGTCTAGATACATCCATGTGTAATAAAATGTGTGTCAATTAAATCCGAACGGAGGGAGTAGCACTGGGCAGCTGGTGTGGCACGGCGGAAACAGCGGAGCCAACCGCGGCGTGGGGATCGGCACTCGACTTCTTGTTTTCCTCGCATTGGATCTGTCGGTAGGGCTCGATCGTTTCTTGCCCACGGTGTGCCAGAGCATCTCGAGGAGATTTTTATACTCCCTCCGATCCATATTAGTGGGCATAGCTTTGTCTAAATTCATATGTATCTAGTTAAATATTTAGACTAGATACATGTGTATCTAGACAAAGTTGTGCCCACTAATATGGATCGGAGGTAGTACTATTTTTTCAGGGGAGATTTTCATATGTTTAGTTACCTAAAGTATAATATAGAAAAACTCAAAAGAAAAAATGTGTCCTCTCCTCCAGTACATTACCTAAAACTTATTACGGAGTAATTTTATTCTTTTATAAATTACATGTACTAGCACGTGGAAAATTTTCTCTTCTTTCCCCATGCAGTCTCGTCGATGCCGATGTCGGCCCCACATCAGCCCTCCCCACCCCCCCCCCCCCCCGGCCCGCCACACATACACACCATCTACATGCTCCTAAATGACGACGGCTCAAGGCAAAAGTCAAAGCCACAAGTTATCGCCTATGCCAAGTCCCGCACGAGCAACATGGTTCGTGCATAGCTCGAGACGATCTGCATAGACACATGAGAGCTACGAATGGGGACGTGCAAGAATTTCGAAGCACGTGACAGGGGTCTAGGAGGATGGGGCGCGGGTGTTGGAGGGAACCACTCCACCAATGGAGCTCACGCTCCTTGATGTCGGGGCCATGACGGAAGGGTTCAAGCTATCCAGTAGGCGGCGAAGGTGCTCCGGTCTGGCGGTCAAATCGACCGCGAGATGGCACGGAATCCCCCCTTCCCCTCCCCGACTAGTTGTTGGCCTCCCCCGTGGACAGGTGAGTTAGAATTTTACCAGATGGCTAGTTAGTTTGGTATGTTTGGAAATAGGGAGGGAAATATAGGTCATGACCAAAAAATGGAGATATAAGACCATATACAAAATATGTTGGAGCTCTGCTAGCAGTATTTAGGCAGAACAACCCAATTTAGCAAAACTATTGAAGAGGCTCTTAATTAATGGTACGCTTTAATCCTTGGCAACATCGGTTATGCCATACACAATGGTGTCGAAATTTTGTCTGTTGTTGTGGTTTTTGATGGTGTTGTTGTCCCCTATGTTAATTAGTGAAAATCGTGAATCATATAGCCATTTTTGGGCAAAACCAAGAGGCACACGGAAGATTAGACGCGGTCGACCGAGGAGGAAGATTGGTACGTCAACGTGTCAAGACTTGTTGGACGCATCGAGGAGGTAATTTGGTCTCTCGTGGCTTGTTTTGCTTCCATCTTCGAGTCAACTGTTCCTCTTTCAAAAATAATGATGCGCAGAAAATTCTAGGTCCATTTGAGTTCCAAAAAGTTCCCAAAACCAAAAAATGCGAAAAAAATGGGTTTCATGTTTTCGATAGTTATAACCCTCAAAAACATTTTAAAAATGGTGCTAACTCATGATATGATGCAAATATATGTCCATAAGAGATAGATCCTCTGTTTCCCAGCAACTTGGTAAACGTCATCATCTGCCTTCCTCTTTGTGTCGCCTCCTGAACTTGAATTGCAAGTTTTCCTAGTCTTGATGAAGTACTAGAGTGTCTCATGTTCATCCATGACTGTCTCGTCATCTTCCCTGTCATCCTGACCTCCCACCAATGTTTCCACCGCCAATATCATCATCACTTTTGTTGTCAATTATTCCTTTCCCACCATCATCATCTGTGCCATCATCCTATCCTTTTCAATCCTCATCACCCACTCCTCGGTAGTCGGTATCATCCTTAATCTCACCCCCTTGTTATGTTCTCGTTATTATCATCCTCCCTCTCTGAACCATTTTCCTCATCACCATCGTTGTTCTCCTCGTTTTCAGTATCTTGTTTTTTGGTTTTCCTGATGGCAGTTGGCAAAAACAATGGAGACAGAAGCAAGTTAGTTCATGTTTTAGCAATTACACCAACTACGATCACTAATTTGTGAATGTGTAGCTACCCAAATGGGTAGTCTTTTTCTCCAGCTATTTTCACAAGTTGTTTTCCCATGCGCTATACTGTTACACGATGATCACCAATTTGTGAATTTGTATATAACCAATTTGTGAGGCAATTTGCTACCCATGGGGGTTGGTACACACCCATGCGTTATACGGCAATGCTAGCCGTATATACACATTTTAGCTTGTCTTCCTAGTAGAACATAAATTTTTGGTGTACGAAACTGGTTATAGAATTTTGAAGAAAGTATTTATTGGTCACCGTTTCTAGCTTGGTTTCCTAGTTGCCTTTTTCATTTACTTGTCGGTCAAACTTAAATAAAAAAATCATAGGGAAGGAAAATAACTGAAAAAATCAAAACACTTTTTAATAACTCTATCAACTCTACTAGTGACATCCCCCAGTCTCTTTGACGGAAATAGCTCAAATTTGACGGAAAAACAGCATGGTTACTAAATATTAGACATATGAGTGGCAGAAATTTGACGAAACGAACGTTTCGCCAAAACTTTGGCACTCATTTTGAAAACCAGCAAATCAAAATGCATCTAACATTTCATCTTTACACCATATTTTATCAACAACCTTGCACCTAAGTAAACCAAACCAACTTATCTAAATTCTATTGTTCCTAACACATTTTATCAACTAAAATTTGACACATTTTATCATCTAAAGTTTACACATAAAATCAACTAGATTCTACACATTTTATCAACTAAAATATGAGAGGAAGGTGGCACTCCTCGAGGGTGTGGCAATGGCAACCGAGAGCGGCGCGGAGGGCAGGGCGGCGACGCACGGACGGGCCAAGGCGGTGCGGCGGCGGCGCAGATCGAGATAGAGGGGGAATAGATAGAGAGTGGAGTGAAGAAGATAGTGTGTAGCGCCGCGGGGGGGTGTCTATTTTTGGCGGCTGGGCTGAGATAACGATATACTAGTGGCATGTGTGTATTAGACACGCCACTAGTATTTGGGGTCCGGTCAGGCCACTTGGTCCCACATACGAATTGTGTCTCACTTCTAAAGGCACGCCACGGATAGAGACATACTGGTCGCATGTTAGAGACACACCACTAGTAATACAAATGGCGTGTCCTTATGGTGGCACGCCACTACGAGCTCGTCTGTTATAAGCTATCTCCTACTAGCGGCACTCTCAGTCTGGAGCTTCGCAACCCCCACATCCTTCTTTTACTTTCTGCATAGACGGGTATCCTACCCCTGTTAGGTATAACAAGCTCAGACTTTACAGGGTTGTATCACCTCCTGACCCACCATTTTAGATCAACCGACATAGTGGAGGCTAACAAGTTTCTTCTCCATATAGCGACTTTTTGCGCTCTTATCTGTCCTTCGTTCACAAATGCGAATCTGAATGGCGAACCCCTGTTTCCTATCCCAACAAACAAAAAAGGTACAAACAATAACCAATTTTAGAACAATCTAAGCAACTTAGTAGTTTCTTCGTAGGAACTTCTTATGCAACATCAACAATTTTGTACACATAGCATGGAATTTTTTTTTTAATCGTAGGAGATATGCAAAATCAAAAATAGGAACACATGAAAATCGTACGAGATCTGTAATTGGGACGATGATCCTCCTAATTTTCTGTTAAGCAGTCTCATTCACGATGTAACGATTGACAATGGTTAAAGCAGCAAGTTTCAGACGCACTCTTTTCCTTCCAGGGTATCTGAGGGGACTGGAAGGTTTTTAATGAGGCGGCTTGCTGACTTAATATATGTGGTTTAAGTTTCAAAAAATAATAGGAAACACATGAAAACCCTAAGTATATTCTTGGCACATTTATACAAATTTTCTAAGCAACTCCCGATACAAAAAAAAAGATGGCATAAATTGTAATTAATCTCAACTTTTAGTGTAATGTTATTTCATATGTATTTCCTTCTTCACAACTCGAGATGCAATAGCATGCAAGTTTTGTGTGTAGAAAAAGAAGAAATCAGGTTGCATAAAATTATGTAGAAAAAACTTACATTTTGTGGCATCCTTCTTTTTATTGGGTTGTTCCTTCCCCATAGTTTTAGATATTTTTATTGGATTGTTCCTTCCCGATAGTTTTAGAGTTCTTAGAATCCTCGGGTCATCCTTGTTAGTGTTTGATGACAATACACTGCCCATGTGTCCTAAAAGAGCCCACGTGCGCAGCTACAATTTTGAATTTGCTCCTTGGGACGCAGTTTCTTTAGACGGGCCCTTGTTGCTGGTTCTTCAGTACCTACCATCGCTGACACTTGTTTCTTAAAGAAAATTGTACAAACAAATATATCCTAGATGGAAAAAAGTGCCAGGCAACTAAAGAAACTAGGTAGAACAACTTGAGTTCGAACACCTTCATCTCAAGTCTAAACAACTTCATGAAAATTAAGAAGCAGCTCTGTCAAAATTTAAGCAACTAGCTAGCGGTGTCAAACAAGTTGCTGTGAACAGACGAACCCAACTACCAACTCAGGAAACACCACCGTCCTCTCGTGAGGAAAAAATAACTACCTGTACATTATAGAACAACCAACTAGCAAATTTGAATAACTTTCAGTCAATTATAAATATAACTCCATGACAACTCTGAAGCAACGATCTGTCATAATGAAAGCAACCATCTAGCAGAGTTAAACAACTTCGTGACAATTATGGAGCAACTCTTCTGTCAAAATGAAAACAACTATCTAGCATAGTCAAACAAGTTGATAAATTATGGAGCAACTTTCTGACGGAATAAAAACAACTATGTACCAGTTTCGAACAACTGCCTCAAGATTATGGAGCAACTTTCTACCAAAATGAAAATCGAACACCCTATCGTCTCTGCTAAGCGGAAAATCGACCATGAACTCCTCTCCCTCATCTCATCAAACACCTCCAAACACACAGAACGTAAAATCTACTAGGGATGACCCTCCTCAAACCCCTGCTAAAAACACACATATAAAACGCACGAAAATATCGCTGCTTGTGACAGAAAAATCACGGGTTCTTGCCCATCCCCTGGCAAAGGCGACACGAACGAAATTCTCTACCCCGAGCACCGCGGCGTCATAACAAACCGTAGTTTGATCCCGCGGCCAAAAACTGGCTCCGAGAACCCCGCGCTTCGCCGCATTGCACACATGCGCTCAAACGCCTTCTCACTCATCCGCTCCAACCCCGGCTAACCCCCAAAAACCCTACGCACAACGGAACGAAACTATAAGGGGCGACGCGGCTTACCGACGTGCACGAATGAAGAGCTCTGTAGTCCCTGCGACGCGCTCGATTGCGACGATTATCCACGCTCCCTCGTTAGGTCGAGGGAAAAATGTTATGACGAGCCCCTCTCCCCCGCGCCGAGCCTGTCCCCTATTCCAATCGTATAATGCAGAAAACACATCGGACGGTTCAGAGAGGATGCACTTCTTGTCCGGCGCATTGTTGACAGACGCCGCAACCGCAACGCCCAACGCTCTGCAGCCCCCATCTGAATTGCTCCTCCGCATCTTCCCAGAACAGAGCCCACCGGTAGTGGTGGTCGCTGACAAAAGAAGCTCCACCTTCGCGCGAATGGATCGTCGGAAGGACAGAAACCAAATCAATGGAATGAAAGAAAAGCGAAAGCTAAAGCCACAAAAAGGGAAAGGCGAACGGGAATAAGGCGCCGTGAGGGAAAGAAAAAGGCGGGAAGCCCCGCTCTGTCTCCCGAGGTTTGCCTTCTTCGATCGGAGCAAGATGGAACAGCAGCCTGACGCGACGCCACTTGGTTTCTTTGAGCGGATATCCACCTGCGACGTGTCCCTAAGGAAGCGGCAGCGGCAGATGCGCGATCGCGCCATGGCCTCCTCCGACCCTGGGCCGCCGCCTCCGCTTCTTCTGCAGCCGGCGCCGGAGCCGGAGACCATGCCCAAGCCGAGCCCCACGGTCGTCGACAACGTCCTGAGCATGCTCAGGTCCGGCCAGGCGTTCATCCGCGACGCCTTCCGCGACAACTCAGGACACGCGACTCCTCACCGGCAGACGCCGCCGTCGCAAGGGCAGCAGCATCAGCAGCCGCAGCACCACAACCGCCCTGTACGTCCCTCTCACCAGCATTATCATCAGATCGTCCTTGCTTGTCTCACGGGCATTTCCTTTGGCTGCAGGGTGAAATCATGAAGCGGCTGCAGCGCGAGACGTTCCCCGATGTCATGCGGCTCATGGACAAGCACGAGCAGATCGAGCGCATCATCTCCATGTACAGGAGCGGCAAGGGCTTCCACTTCCCGGACCTCCCCGTCCGGGCCAAGGTCGCGCTCGAAGCGGTCGGGGCGCTTCTTCTCGTCGACGACGAGGAGTTCGATCACGCGAGAAAGATCCTTGGCGTGGCGGGTAACAGGACGGGCCTCAGCTCGAGGTTCGTCCTGGAGTCCAAGGCCAGGGGCAAGGACACAGTGGCGGCAGAGTTCTCCACCATGCTCGGAGTCGGGACAGGGGCGATCCTCGGGGATGAGGACACCGGGAGGAGGCCTCTGGAGCTAACCAGGTTGCAGTACTGTGCCCACGTCAACGACTGGCTGTCCATGATCCTGGTTCCGTTCGGAGCTCAGTGCAACGGCTTCTTGCACGGCACAGGCTTGATCGAGGTAACGTACGTGTCCCCTCACCGGCCTCTGCTGGAGATCCAAAAACCGTCGCATCCGTTCCGTGGTAGCTTATGCCGGCGAGCTTTTCTTGGCAGAATCTCCGGAGCCAGGCCTCTCTCGACGGCCCGCCTTCCTTCTCGGAGCAACACAACTGCGCCGCCGGTTTGAGCATCAAGGGATCAAACTTCACCGTGTCGCTCGCCGAGCTTATCTTCGGTTCAGGAGCACAGGCCAGCGATCATGGGGTGGCCAACCGCATAACGACGTTCGGGCAGGTGCGCTACGAACCGGCCGAAGATGTCAAGCTTAGCTTGTCGGGGCTGTGGCAGATCCGCCCGTCGTCGTCCCGGTTCAATAACCTTGGAACGCTTGCCGTTCCCTTTGGCAGCCTAAAACCACGAAGCGACACTTCTCCGGCAACTCATCAGGGATCGAGTGTGATGGTACAAGGCCCTGGCACTCTTGCTCCAATTGCTCCCATCCCGTTGACGGCACGCGGACCGGAGCACAGGTCTCCCCAGTCCATCGCGGCAATGGTGGACTGTGAGCTGTTTGAGGCCATGAGAGCACAAGGCTGGGTTGAGATGGAAGGGTGGTCCAGCCATGGGCCAGTGAGGTGGGGCTGCTGTCTCTCCGACACCCCGGAACACGAGCTCGGGTGGGGAGTGAGGATGGGCGGCATGGTGGAGGGGGAGAAGCACCGCCCGCACCTAGAAGGGTTCCTCAGCTTCAACCTTGGCAGGGGCGGCAAGCTTCAGCCCGGCCTCGTATACATCATGGAGGGGGGGAAGAGGACGCCGGCGGTCCTGCGGTCGTCGTGGTTCATGTGATGCTTGCAGCTTGAGTCACTATCGTTTCTTCTTTAGTTTGCCCTCTCTCTTCTTCCCCTGTTTGGTCGTCTGTTTGACTGCCTGGCAGTTCCTGTCTCAGAATGCTTGAGCCGTGAAATTGGCCCCATGGAAGTGTTTCGCTTTTGCTGGGTTGTGCTGCAACTGCAAGCTTGATTTTTCACTTGCTTTGCATCGCACAACCAGAAGAATGCTTTCCTGTTCCACCTTCAGGCTCATGTAATATCAGTGTCAGCGACAAGTATTTGTGAACAGATAAAGCAACTAAGAGCAAATGTGCACTCAGCCTAACTAATTCACGACTCACATGTTTTTCAGTGTATAAGCAACAAGTATTTCTAAACAGAATGGAGCAACTAAGAGCAAATGTGGAAAAACTTGCCATATTTCGAAATCCCGCCGACTATAACACACATTAAGAACATCCATCCACATTTACATGAAAACATGCAATGTAAGGTTACAAGCTTAACTGATCCATACTGTAGTCCCAGTTTTCCCCAGCTCATCTACCTGGAGGTGATAATCTCCGCTTGGGGCAAAGAACAGAAACAAGAACAAGCAAAAATCAGTACTTTACAGAATTGTGTCTAATACTGATGAAGCAACCTTCTAAATTCACATGCAAGAAGCAGGTACTTTAAGCATAGAAACATAAACAATAAACTGTAACCAATAGATTTTGCAATGAGCACACCAAAAATTTCAGAGATACGATCTATCAGAACCTTAACTGCAAACAATGTGCAACTAACAAAAATAACTAAACTGGACACAGGTTGCAAATAAAGTTGGGTTGATTCAACCACTTAGAAATCATCCACCAGAGGTATCCACAGTTCACAACAAAACTTTGCATAGGATGATTAATATATCCATACATGGTTTTCACCGACCCATCCATCTATGTAAGCCTACTTGGAAGCGAACTAAAGGCCAGGATTTGTACTGAAACCAGGAGTAGCAGCATAGACAAAAGCAAGATCAAGCAGCATTATTTAGTCCTCGAAGGCCCATTCGTTCTCCTTCCTTACTTCGGCCTCCTGCTCCGGTGTGTAATCGTTCTCGATCTCAAAGATTTCGCGGATCTCCTCTGGCTTCTTCCCCCTCATCATGTCAGCCACCGTCGTGGTGCCCAGGTCCAGAAGGTCCTGAATGTTCAGGTAGTTTGCTGCCTGCACAAACATTAACAAACAAAATTATGTTCAGATCCTCAATCCATATATATTATTAAATAAATAAACCCCACTGCAGGTCATTAAATAGCTATTTTTCTACCCTTACAATGAGCCACGTACCAACAAAAATGTTAACAATAGATCACTGCAATTTGTGCACATGATCCTCAATCTATATATACTATTAAATAAACAAACCCCACCGCAGGTCATTAAATAGCTATTTTTCTGCCCTTACAATGAGCCACGTACCAACAAAAATGTTGACACTAGATCACTGCATTGTGCACATGATCTTCATCCAAATCACCGATTTTGCTTTCTTTCAAATTAGCATTATTGTTCAGTTATTATCAGTGTTCTACATGAAAGTGCAGAGATCCCAATCTGTTACATAGTATTTCCTTAAATTAGTTTCTACAGTAGTAAATTCATGAAATTTTCAGTACAATTTTGTAACAGAAGATCAATTTGGGATGTAGAGAAAGAAGAGGCTGGGAATAGAGAGGGGCTTCAGTATTGCATAAACAAACCCCACCGCAAGTCACTGCATAGCTATTTTTCTGTCCTTACAACAAGCCACATCACCAAAAAAAAATGAACATTAGGTCACAGCATTGTGCACATGATATTCAAACAAATCATGACTTTCTGATGCACATGATCTCTCCAATAAATTATCAATTGCTTTCTTTTATTGGTTACCAGTATTCTACCTGTAAGTGCATAGATGATAAATCCCAATTTAGGATGTAGAGAACGAAGAGACTGGGAATAGAGATGGGATTCGGGATTCAGATCAACACATGGTATTGCATAAACAAATCCCACTGCAAGTCATTGCATAGCTATTTTTCTGTCCTTACAACAAGCCACATCACCAAAAAAAATTGAACCTTAGACACAACATTGTGCGCATGATATTCATCCAAATTACCACGTAGACTTTCTGATGCACATTATATCTCTGATTCATCTCTCCATTCAATAATCAATTTCTTTCTTTTATTGGTTACCAGTGTTCTATGTAAGTGCATAGATGCTAGACCCCAATCTGTTATATAATCATTCCTTCCATTAGCTTGTATACAGTAAATCCTGTTTTTTTCTAGTACAATTTAGTGACCACGGATCAATTTGGGAGGTAGAGAAAGAGGAGACTTGGAATAGAGTGAACGGGAATTTGGATGCATATTTCATTTGATAGCTTCTGAAGCAACACACGAGCACGGCCAATGCCAACTCACCCACACGTCAGGTGTCTCGATTCCTTGCTAAGGGCTCCTTTGATTCAAAGGAACTTCAAAGGTTTTTTAAGGATTTTATCCTATAGGGATTTTTCCTACGTTGGTCATTTGATTTACAGGATTGGTTCCTATAGGAATTTTTCCCATGGAATCATTGTACTACATCCCATAGGAATTCTACCATTCACGGCACCGGTACCAAACGTGAAAGATTTGATTGTGGTTTTCAGTCTCATCTAATTCTTTGGATGATCACTCCTTTTGACTGGGGATTCTTCCAACATTTCACACCTACAAGCCGGTAAGTCCCTCCCAAGCCTTCCCATCTGTTTGTTGTGATTATTAATTAGCACTATACTTCTGATTTTTTTTCCACTATACTGTACATAGGTTATGTGATTATGAGTTTAATGCTACTGGGCAAACTTTTTGTCCTACTCTCTTACCTATATATAGTTGTGATTGTCGGCAAGTACTCACCTTTGGAATTTGCAATCGCTATCCAAATCCATGTACTATTCCATGTTGCAAACGAAGTTACTAAGATCGCTTCTAACAAGTTACCGACACTACAGGAGGGTAGTCTTTAGTTGCATATATGCAATCACCCATATTCACATGCTAGACATACCAATCCAGGCAATCCGTTCGTTTCATATTTGGAGTAGACGATAGGGCAAGAAGGTAGAGAATTCGCTTTACCAGGATGAGCTCGAAGAGTGTGGAGTTGTCGAGGGGGGAGATGAACTCCTTGTCCCAGTCCTTGAAGCCGTGGGGGTCGGGGTCGACCCAGGTGACGGGCTTGATGGAGGAGACGGTAGGGCTGAGCTCGATGGGGAAGGGCGGGAAGGGGTTGCGGGCGCGCTCAGAGGCCTCGGGGTCGTAGTGCGGCCCGTGCTTCTCGCAGTACTCGACGACGAGCTCGAGGATGTCGGAGTGGACACTGGGGGCGGGGATGGGGCCGTCGGCGCAGCTGTCCTCCATCAAGAGGCGGAGCATGTGGGACATCCGCGCCGCAGGGCGAGAGATACTCACCTCCACGCCGTCCTCCGCCACCAGCACCAGGGGAGGCATCTCCTCCTGACCCTCCGGCTGCGGCTCCTTCACCTCCTCCGAAGAAGACGAGGGCTTCGCCTCGGCCTCCTCCGAAGAAGACGAGGGTTTCGCCTCGGCCTCCTCCTCCTCATCCGGCGCGGCGGCAGCTGCCGCGGCCGCGGCGGCAGCCCTAGCGTAAGCCAGGCCATCCTCGTGGTAGAGAGGGCGCTTGCCCTTGGGGTCGGCGGTGGAATCCATGGCTGGGGGTTGACATGGGGATTGGGGTTTCTTGGCGTTCTAGGAAACTAGCTGATATGTCCGTGAGTTGCAACGGCTGAGAAAAATATGCGGTGTAGAAGCTAAGCACATGACACAGAAATCAGGGTAGTTTCAGGCATCAACGCACGATGTGCGGTGTGCCAAGAGAGTCGTCACCTTACCCCATTCCGTCAAGGTTTTCGCCTCCCTCTTGGGTCAAGGAGTAGAGCAAATACGGATTAATCATTGGACAGGGGTCAGGATGTAGATGCACAAATTCTCATCGTTAGAGACATGACAAAAATCGGTCGGACAACAAGATACACAAACCTCGATAATATCAATGCACTAAATCAAATCAAGTATTTAAGTTTATAGCAAACATGTCCGTGTGTTGCAACGGGAGAGAAAAAAATTTTGAGTCATGGAAACACACAAACTAAGTTCTCATTGTTACGGCTGTGTCGTGTCGCAGAAACGAGCTCCGCGGTCATACCTGGCGTTGCAATGGGAGGGGAAAAAAATCCAAGTCACCGAAGACCACAAAGTAAAAGTTTCACACTGCCCAGTGCAACAAAATAAGCATAGCAGGAGCATGTCCAACATGAATGTATGTACATGCAAATGTTCAATCATGCCACCATACACAATCTTTTTGTCGACTCGCCTTTCAGTATGCCTGAGAAACCAAGTTTGATAGGCCAAAGGGTATTCAGCACAGCTAAAGTGTTCCTTTTTGCACTCAGCAATGAAGTGGAGATGTTCTTTTACCCGCTAGAATAGGAGTTGTGCATCGGAAGTCGAACTAAACATGCATTTTAAAAAAAAGTGTTTTGTGTGCATACTGCATAGTAGCATTTGTGTCCTCGTGGCGGTCTTCTTCTTCTAAAAAAAGACACACATTTGGGTGTTTACTCGACACCAGCGTATTTTATGAATATTACACAGTTCAATATTTAGGCTCTATCACCTAAAACTTCAAGATCCACCATTTTTTCTATGGATGAATCAGGTTGTAGCAAGTTGTTCGTTTTGTAATAAAACATCTCATTATGAAGCATACAACGAATTTTAAACTTATGAAGCAGCATGTTTTCTTCTACCTCCAAGAACAACAATACATAAATTGTGGTCTTTTGGCATTTTCTAATTTATCTTAAATTCTATTGCATAGCTTGTTAGTGATTTGAGTATAACTGAGCAAAAAATACAATAAAGGTATGGTATCGGAAAATGCAATAGCAATTTGCGCAATAGAATTTAAATTTCTAAAACTTACCTGATTGAACCATTTGTATCAGCCACTAAGGTTTTGCCTCGGTACTTCCAAACCTACCGAATAGTGACGTGATATTAGCAATATTGCATGAAATAAAATGGAAAGCTACACAACAAAGAGAATTTCGGATCAGCGGTCAGCGCAATCGGCTGCTACGCCTGTGTGCATGCTGGCATTGCTGCTTGAAGGTCGAGAATATCATACCAACTCCGAACATGTACCTGGCATGGAGCGCCTCTGAACATGTACCTGGCATGGAGAGCAGATCGGATTGCCTCGCCCTTTCATGCATGTCGTCTTTTTGAATCTTGTAGGAGGAGGCGAGGGCTCGGCGGGTGGTGGCGCCAGCGATGGGGTCGTCGTTGGCACCACTACAAGTACGCCAATGAGGGGACGCGCGGTGGCCGCTCGATTTCAGTGCTCGCCCGCGGCGGCGGTGCACGGAGGATGTGTAGCGTTGTTGACGGAGCTTCACACCGTCGCGCTCCATCCAGTGCGCCTGCTCCTCGGATGCCTCTGCGACCGCCGCGCCCCAGCGGCTTCTAAATGCCATGTCGAGCCACCAACATAGCTCGTCGCAGGTGCGCCCGTGTACGTAGCCGCGCAGGCCGTGCCAATGGCGGCCTTCAGCCGGCGGCCATGCACCGGGGTGGAACCCTAGCAACTTGTGGCTCCACACGATAGAGGAAAAGAAATCGAATCAAGACTCAAGGCGACAGAATAAATCATGTAGATTTCGATAGAGAGGCAACGGAGTAAATGGACGAGCGAAACTGATGTTGGCGCTGATTGAGCATTAATTAGTGCTGATTGATCGCTGCGGGAGGGAGTTTTTTTTTTTTTTGACTATCTGCGGGAGGGAGTTACCAAGGTTGGACGAAGTGGACGAAAGATTTTTTTGGTGGCAGACTAAGAAACGAAATTCTTCTTTTAGATAGGAGAGAAGAACTGAAACAGGGGGCCTTGTCGACGACTCAAACCTCAACCTGAACCAGGTGGGGACCGTGGGGTGCGACTCGAACTGATCCGCGTGGGGTATGGGGGTGTGTTTGGTTCGGCCTCGTTTTACGCTCTTCCGTACGAGGGCTGTTTGGTTGGCTGGGCTAGCTCGCGTTATTGGCCAGCGCGAATTTTAAAGCAGTACATTCAACCGTTTTTTCATAGTTAGGTGTTCGAGGGAAAAATCCGGCTAAGCTAGATAGGTAATTTTGTTCGAGGAAATTATGTGGCAGAAGCCTCTTGTGGGGACATATAAAGTTAATGTTGATGCATGTTTCTTTCCGAATGGTACTGGTGCTGCACTTTTATAATCAGAAATGACTGTGGTGAGGCTATCTCGGGTGTAGCTGAACCTTTGTCTAACCTGTTTGATCCTTCGACAACAGAGGCAAAGGCGTTGCGTTTGGGGTTTCTGTTGGAGATATGCCCTAGAGGCAATTAATAAAGTGATTTTATTTGTCATATCTCTTATTGTTCATAATACGTTTTAATACCATGCTATAACTGTATTACTCGGAAACATAACACACGTGTGGTATAGAAACAACCAGGTCCCTAGTAGCCTCTATTTGACTAGTCCGTTGTGTAACAGATGATCAAGGTTTCCTGATCATGGGCATTAACCGGTTAACGACGGAGTCTTTTCATTGGGTGAATGATTTGATGGACATACCCAAAATATATATAGAAACGTAGTTTCAGATCTTGGACCGTGAGATTATATCAAGTCGCTGCTTCTGAAAGATACGGCTGATCGCACCTAACGTCATGTCTCATACGCACGACAATAAGGGTGACACCTTCGGGTATTGGAAGGAAGTAGCCGGGGCGAGTAATCAATAGCGGGAATTGCCAATCCGCATAGCAAGATAGATACTCTGGGCCCACTCGGTGAGATTACATCTAAATGAGCTTGCAAGCATGTGACTAGGTCACGGGGATGTAACATCACAGACGAGAGAAGATAGATTGTCAAGGATGAGGTCAAGCTCGGTAAAATGTGATACCAGAGAACGACACTCGACAATCTAAGTATCACCAGGCAAGAGATTGAAACTGGACGTCTACAGGTTCAAACGAATAAAGAGACATTCGTGGACACACAGGGGCTATCATGGATATCCAGATTCCGCTGTTAGTCGATTGATCGGAGAGAGAGTCTCGATCATGTCTGGAGTGATCCCGAACCGTGGGGTAACACACTTAAGGGTGGGTGACGATTAGATTGGATTTAGAGAGAATGAGAAACAGGAACTCCGGAAGTGTTCTAGAGCTCCGGAAGTGTTCCAGTAATTGTCCGATGATCGATCGGAGGCCACGAAATATGTTTCGGGGTCCGAATGAATTAAATAATATGTGTCTAATATTAATAAGTGTTATTAATGATTAAATACATGTTTTATTTAATTAATTTCGAAATTAAAAGGCATTAAAAGTTAAATGGGCCTTAGAGGCCCATTCGGGGAAAAAGAAAATAAAAGGGAAAAAGGAAAAAGGGGGGCTGCCACCCTAGTGGGCCCACTAGGGCAGCCGCACCCCCCATGGCCGGCGCACCCCCCATGTGGGAATAGTCCCACATGGGGGAGCCAAGGGGGTTGGCCTCCCTCCCTCTCCTTTATATAGGAGTGCCCCCATGCCTTGAAAATTGCCCATCTCCTCTCTTCTTCTCTCCTACCTTGAACGGGGTTTCGATTCTGGAGCTTCGTACGAGGAGAGAAGTCTCTCTATAGTTTGCACACCGCCGTGCTGCTAGATCCACTCTTCCACTTCCGCTGCTCTGCTGGATCTGGAGCCCGGAGGTCGTCATCCACACCGTACGTGTGTGGAACCGCAAGGCGCCATCGTTTGGCGCTGGGAGCTGTCTACTTCCTCTACACGACCCTGAGGTCGGCTTCGTCGTCTCCATCGACAACGTTTGTGCGGGAACGTAATCCCGCTTCTGGTCTACAAGGGTATGTATTCTGATCTCCTTCCGTATAGTATATCTGCATAGAATAGATCTTGGCTAGTTTATGGTTATCGTTGCTAGGAAAAATTTTGTTTTCTGCCTACGATTCCCAACAGTGGTATCAGAGCCGATCTATGCATAGATATATCTGTACGGTTAGAACACATGTTGAATGTGGGCATCGATTCTACATTTGTTACCCTCTCGTGTGTACTTGTTTATATCGCGGCATTGTGGGATGAAGCGGCCCGGACCGACTTTACGCGTACTCTTACGCGAGACTGGTTCCACACCTGACATATGGCTTGTACCGTATATGTGGCTGGCGGGTGTCTGTATCTCCTACAATAGTTGATATCGCATTTACAATGGAGGGCCCCGGAAGGGGTGTAATAGAGACAATTGTCTTATCGCTGTTGTGGTTGTTTCCGTAGGTAAGAAACGGTTCTTGTACGGAAGCCCTAGCAGCCACGTAAAACATGCAAAAGATAAAGTAGAAGCGTCTAACTTTATTTTGCAGGGGCAATGTGATATGGTCAAGGTAGGTTTATTAAATTGTTTATAAAACTGTTGGCGCCAAGGAGACCATCGGCGCAGAGAAGACCATATCATGTCGCATTACATTTCATATTAGATGTTATGTAGATTGAGAGGCGTTTTACTACTCATGGTGGTAGCTACACACCATAGCATTATACGGCGATGTAAGCCATATATACCTGTTTTAGCTTGATATTCTAGTAGAGAACGGATTTTTGGTGTACAAAACTGGTTTCAGAATTTTGAAAAAATATTTTTTGGTCGTCATTTTTTAGGGTTGACTTTTTTGTTGACTTTTTCGTTGACTTTTAAAAATAATCATAACAACCGGGATATGATTTGAAAAAAATTCAAAATACTTTTGGATAATCCTATCAACTCTAATGTTGAGATCCCTCGCCCCACTTGAGTATTCTCTTTTTTTTCGTGACGTATACGAGTCGGTCAAACTAGGGTGTGTAGGTACCCATGCGAACAGCGGCATTCATTCCTATGTAGATTGTGTGCATCTTATATTGTGTATATATATATGTCTATATATTAGTTACACGGCGGTAGTAATATAAGATGATCCCTCCCAAAATTCCGATAATAGTGTTCTCCCTCTGTCGTGCACCGCCAATAAAGTTCTACGTTACGGGGTACGTCGTTTGGGGTTTCGATCCTTTTCGTCTACACTCGTCTCTTCGTTCGCATACAGTGGGTGTAAGCCATGTTGCACAAGCATATACGGCAAAGGGTGTTATGGCGAGCCTAGCATATACCAGTATATGGCCTCGGAACACAAGTACCGAAAGGTTAAGCACGAGTCACATATAGTGATGTGATTGATATATGATGTCTACCTTTGAAGTTATGCTATTCGCCTGATCGATGGGGGTAGCGTAATGGATGGGGATTGTGTAATCACTAAGATGATGAGAGGGATACTCGTCTTGAGTAGGAGTTCTGGTAGTTTTAATTTTACTAAAACTTGAACCCATATTTTATTATGAACAAACGTCTTACGTTTTGCAAATTCCATTGTAGATGTCTCGCCCCACCTTTAACCTTGGCCTGTTCCTTGAGAAAGAAAAGCTTAAGACCAATGGGTCGAACTTCATGTCCTGGTTCCGCAACCTGAGGATCCTCCTCACTCCCCACAAGGTGGCTTACGTCATTGAAGCCGCCCTAGGTGACCCTCCTGCAGACGATGCCTCCGATGACGAGAAGAAGGTCTATCAGACCAAGTCGGAGGATTCCTCCTTCGTCCAGAGTGGCATGCTCTACGCCATGGAAGCCGACCTGCAAAAGCGCTTTGAGAAGATGAGTGCTTTTGAGATAATTTCTGATCTCGAGGCTGTCTTTGCGCCGCAGGCTAAGGCTGAGAGGTATGAAGCTTCTGAGCTTTTCTTCTCAGCCAAGATGGAAGAGCATAGCAGTGTGAGCGAGCACGTGGTCAAAATGTCTGGCTACGTTCAACGCCTGAACGCTCTGGAATGCAAGATTCCTGATGAGCTGGCGATTGATAGGGTGCTGCAATAGTTGCCTCCTAGCTACAAAGGCTTCGTCATGAACTATAACATGCAGGGCATGGCTAAGTCCCTGTCTGAGGTGTTCGTGATGCTCAAGACTGCTGAGGTGGAAATCAAGAAGGAGCACACGCTGTTGATGGTCAACAAGACCGTCGATTTTAAGAAATCTGGCGGCAAGGGAAGGAAGAACTGGAAGTCTAGGAAGGATGGCAAACACGTTGCCAAATCCAAGGCTAATAAACCTGGTCCCAAACATGGCATGGAATGCTTCTACTGCAAGGGAGATGGTCACTGGAAGCGCAACTGCCCCAAGTACCTGGAAGACAAGAAGGCCGGCAAGATTGTCGGGAGAGATAAAGGTATATTTGATATACATGTTATTGATGTGTACCTTACATGCGCCCGTAGTAATACCTGGGTATTTGATACCGGCTCTGTTGCTCATATTTGTAACTCACAGGTGGAGTTGCGGAATAGTCAGCGCCTGGCAAAGGACGAGGTGACGATGCGCGTCGGCAATGGATCAAGAGTTGACGTGATGGCCATCGGCACGCTCCCTCTACATCTACCTTCGGGATTAGTTTTGGTTTTAAATAAGTGTTATTTTGTGCCATCTCTGAGTGTAAACATTATAAGTGGTTCTTGCTTGTTGCAAGACGAATATTCATTCAATTCAGTATCAAATGGTTGCGCTATTTCGATGAATGATATCTTTTATGTTGATGCTCCTGTGAATAATGGTTTATTCTTGTTGAATCTCGATCGTAGTACACATATCCATAACATAGATGCCAAAAGGATTAGACTTAGTGATGATACCGCCATGTATATGTGGCATTGCCGACTTTGTCATATTGGTGTAAAGCGCATGAAGAAACTCCACTCAGCTGGACTTTTGGAGTCATTAGATTTTGGATCTCTTGACACTTGCGAACCATGCCTCATGGGCAAGATGACTAGGTCACCATTCAATGGTTTCGTTGAACGTGCGTCGGAATTATTGGGAGTTATACATACAGATGTGTGCGGCCCAATGAGCGTATCAACGCGCAATGGTTATCGTTACTTTGTAACCTTCACTGATGACTTGAGTAGATACGGGTATATCTACTTAATGAAACACAAGTCAGAAACTTTTGAAAAGTTCAAAGAATTTCAAAGTGAGGTTGAAAATCAACTTAACAAGAAAATAAAGCACCTCCGATCCGATCGTGGTGGCGAATATTTGAGTTTTGAGTTTGGCATACATCTGAAGGCCTGTGGAATTGTGCCACAGCTTACGCCTGCCGGAACACCGCAACGCAACGGCGTGTCCGAGCGACGTAATCGTACTTTATTAGATAGCGTACAGTCTATGATGTCTCTTACCGATTTGCCCGTATCGTTTTGGGGATATGCGTTAGAAACAACCGCATTCATTTTAAATAGGGCTCCATCTAAATCCGTGGAAACGACACCGTATGAGGTATGGCATGGTGCGAAACCTAAGCTGTCGTTCCTGAAAGTTTGGGGTTGTGAGGCTTATGTCAAGAAATTGCAGCCTGACAAACTAGAACCAAAATCGGAAAAGGTCGTCTTTGTAGGGTATCCACGGGAAACCATAGGGTACACCTTCTACCACCAAGCCGAGGGCAAAACGTTTGTCGCTAGAAACGGCACCTTTCTCGAGAAGGAGTTTCTCGCTAAAGGAGTAAGTGGGAGGAAAATAGACCTCGACGAAATAGTTGATCCTGAACTCGAAATACCGAGTGACGCAGCGGAAACAGTTCCTAAACCGTCCTTCATAACAGATGAAGTGGGAGAAAATGTCGAGGAGGCTATTGTACCTCGTAGGTCTGGAAGAACCCGTACTTCTCCTAAGTGGTACGGTAATCTTGTTTGCACCGTCATGTTAATTGAACAAGACGAACCTACAAATTACAAAGAGGCGATGGAAGGACCCGAGTCCGAGAAATGGGTTGAGGCAATGAAATCCGAAATAGAATCCATGTATGACAACAAAGTATGGACTTTGGTGGAGATTCCCGAAGGGCGCAAGGCTGTCGAGAATAAATGGATCTTTAAGAAGAAGACTGATGCTGACGGTAATGTGACCGTCTATAAGGCTCGGCTTGTCGCAAAAGGTTTCCGACAAGTTCATGGAATTGACTATGATGAAACGTTTTCACCGGTAGCGATGCTAAAGTCTATTCGGGTTTTGCTAGCAACAGCTGCATATCATGATTATGAGATATGGCAGATGGATGTCAAAACAGCGTTCCTAAATGGCAACATTGAGGAAGAGTTGTATATGGTACAACCTGAAGGTTTTGTCAGTCCAGGAAATGTTGGCAAGGTATGCAAATTTCAGCGTTCCATTTATGGACTGAAGCAAGCATCTCGGAGCTGGAATCTTCGCTTTGATGAGATGATCAAAGGTTTTGGATTTGTCCAAAATGTGGAAGAGACCTGCATTTATAAGAAAATGAGTGGGAGCTCAGTTGCATTCCTAGTTCTATATGTGGATGATATCTTATATTTACTAATTGGAAGCACCGTACGAGCTTCCACGTTAATCCTAGAGATTAACAGTTTTTGTCCGTACGATCTAAGCATAATCTTTCCAAAGCCGTCGGATTTAAACTATCGCGCGATGCGTTGCGTATCATCCTCCAACACCATCTGGTGGCGAGTTCGATTCCTGTATTCTCCATATTAATTAGACTCTGATTAATTCGTGTCTCCCGGCCAAAGATGGCAGTTGTCTCTGTCGCAGAGGCAAATCTGAATCATATGGATTGCGTATCTCCACGGATGCAATGTCCGAAGGCCCCGTACTTGGCTAGGAGACAAATTTTGCTACATAATGAGGATTGCTGACACGCCAGTAAGATCACATGGCGGGCCGCGCGTGATAAAAAATTAGACCGGCGCTTTTCGATTCACTTCCGTACATGGATGAGAGGAGAGTATATCTTCATCTTGCTTAATTCTGCTGATCGTTTCACTGCCCGTAGTGGTTTTTCTTTGATTGCTGCAGATTAATTAGCGCATCGAGCTATCTTCGCACATAAGCACCGGATCAATCAGGCTGGCCAGCTTGGGCGGCCAATCGTTTACGAGAATTGCATGCTGAGCCAGCTCTTGAAGTACAAGACCTGGCAAGCATCTACCAATGAAGATTTAGTTAATATAAATATACTCACTCCATATCAAAATATAACACTTTCTATACTTTATCTATTTGTCCTGATACGTACATATATATACAATTTTTAGTGTGTTGATTCACTTATTTTGGAACGAATTTGGACAAAGTTAAAAAGATTAGAAAATATTATATTTTGATACAGAGGGAGTAATACGGTATATGCCACATGTAAAATTGGGTTAGGACAAGGTACATCATGCTTACTCAGATGGGTCGACATGTGCCAATAGAGGATTTGTTAACAAGGATGGCACTTCGAGTATTTGGTCGATATGTTTGTTCTATAATTTGCATCATGCTTTATTATTTCGGTTTGCATCTAGACATCTCATAATTGACGTGCAGTTCTCACAAAAGACCTGATTCGAATTGTATTGTTTTGGGACTATAACATATGGACTGTAGGTTTTACGTTTTGAAGGGTTAAAACTAATATACAGTAGTATATGACACGCCTTTATATTTGAAGGGTTAAAACTAATATACAGTAGTATATGACCTAATTCGCTAATGTATATCAGTTTTTGCAATAACAAAGCCACATGTAAAATCTTGGGAATAGGTGAAACGCCTACTGAAATGTTCTTCAAATCCAACTTTGGTTAACTTTCACAAAAGTTGGTCGGCTGGCTTGGAATAGTCTTAATCATCCATTTTGTAGCGATGGCAGGGATTTATGGATTATGGTGTGGAAAAAGCAAAGTAGATCTGAACTGTAAGGCCTATGCCAATGCAAGTCTCTTAGCACGATTTCATATGCATTTTGCTTATGTGACATGTTAGTTAATGAAGAGGGAGAGTGAGGTTGTAGCTTAGCTAACATACAACCTTTGCACGTGGCCATAGGCAAAAAGTTGTGCTAGCCCAATCACATGCATGCATGAGCCCAAAATCATTAAATTAGATACAACACATAAGAAACAATGCATTGGAGTAGTTGTTTCTTACTTATTTATTACACCTATGATGACGTGCTAAGATACAATGCATTGGCACAGGCCTAAGACTCCAAGATTTTCGACGTGTCTTTTTGAGAAATCACTTTCATGATGGACATTGAACTTAAAAAGCATAATATATACCTATATAATGATATTTGTCCATCACAGAAAAGTAGAGAAAGACAAGAGCTTATTATTATATTGTGGCTATTTTATAATAGTGCCTATTAATCGATACTTTATCATGTTTTATAATAGGAACCAAAAAATATATTATATATGATGCACGCAGTATTATAATAAGTAGTTCAAAAACCGTTCTGTTTCTACAAGATTTCAAAGAAAACAATATAAAACTGTCTATGTGTTGAACGAAGTAGTCGGAAGTTTCTGTAGAACTTGCAGCATGAGTTTTCAGAATAGCTAACCCGTGCAGTAGCACGGGTTAATGACTAGTATTACTAATTGGGAATGATGTGGAACTTCTGAAAAGCGTGAAGGAATATTTAAACAGTAAATTTTCAATGAAGGACTTAGGAGAAGCTGCATACGTATTAGGCATTAAGATCTATCGTCATAGACCCAGGCGCCTACTAGCGTTATGTCAAAGTACTTACCTTGATAAGATATTGAAGAAGTTCAATATGCATTTGGCAAAGAAGGGTCTTGTGCCAGTTGTCAAGGGAAAAACATTGAGCATGGCTCAGTGTCCACGGACGGCTCTTGAAAAAGCTGAGGTGGATGGCACTCGGTATGCTTTGGCTATAGGATCGATCATGTATGCCATGTTAAGTACTCGACCCGATGTGGCATTGGCTCTTAGTCTGACGAGTCGATTCCAGAGTAATCCTGGCAAGGATCATTGGATAGCTGTTAAGAACATACTGAAGTATCTTAAGTATACCAAGGACATGTTTCTTGTTTATGGAGGCTATGAAGAGGAACTTGGCGTAACAGGTTACGTTGATGCAAGTTTCTGCACAGATCCCGATGACTCGAAATCGCAAACATGCTATGTGTTTAAGGTGAATGGAGGCGCTGTGAGCTGGAGAAGTGGGAAGCAACCCATAGTCGCCCAATCTACAATGGAATCGGAGTATATTGCTGCAACGGATGCTGCAAATGAAGCTGTTTGGCTCAGGAAGTTCATCATCGAACTTGGAGTGTTCCCCAGTGCGCGAGACCCTGTGATTATCTTCTGCGACAACATAGGGGTCATTGCCAACGTGAAGGAACCAAGGTCTCACTCCACCGCCAAACATATTCTCCGACGCTTCCATGTCATACGGCAGTACGTCAAGGGAGGCGATGTGAAGATTTGCAAAATACACACGGACCTGAATGTTGCAGATCCGTTGATGAAACCTCTTCCACGAGACAAGCATGAAGAACACCGTAATGCTATTGGTGTCAAGCTTTTACCAAGTTGTAAACTAGATTAATTTGTACTCTAGTGCAAGTGGGAGACTGTTGGAGATATGCCCTAGAGGCAATTAATAAAGTGATTTTATTTTGTCATATCTCTTATTGTTCATAATACGTTTTAATACCATGCTATAACTATATTACTCGGAAACATAATACACGTGTGGTATAGAAACAACCAGGTCCCTAGTAGCCTCTATTTGACTAGTCCGTTGTGTAACAGATGATCAAGGTTTCCTGATCATGGGCATTAATCGGTTAACGACGGAGTCTTTTCAGTGGGTGAATGATTTGATGGTGATGGCTCCCAAGTGCAGGAGATCAATTGTAGTACCTTTCAATTAGAAAAGGTTGTCGAACCCACGAGGAGCTGAAGGTATTGGTTAGTAAGATTGATAAATAAAACAATAAAAGATGCAGATGTTTTTGGTATTTTCAGTTGTATAGTTGCAAGCAGATAACAATAGTAGCAAGTGAAAGCTCTCAAAGAGAGAAAGCCCAATCCTCTTATGTGGCAAAGGACAAGCTCAAGTGATGTAACTTATATGTGGCAAACGTTCCCGAGGGCGGCATGGATGATGCTAGGCATAGAGATTTATTAAACAACACGTTGAATATCTTGTCAAGTCTTCTTTGGACGGAGCCATAATTAGGTATAGCTAAATAAATAAACTACAACCCCTTATGATGGATCATGTGGCCAAGCAAATGACTGCACAAGAATTATTAAGACCTAAAGTCCCACCATAGCATTACACTCTAAGGTCCCCGATACTAATACCCTCATAATATAACTTCATGACTCGGTCTCAGGTTTACGTGTCCTCCCAAGTCTCCATCAATTCATTACACTACGGTGTTCTCCTATGAGCCCATAAAGGTGAAGTGTTGTGCAGTCGACGTTCGCACAACACCATCATAGAATCACATAAAAGATAAACTCTTGACAAAATACCAACACATGTCATATATAAATCAATGCCAATTCATCCTATGCCCTCAGGAACATACGGGAACTACTCACAACGTGCGAACATGATCATAATCAGTGGCATAAGTGGTACAACACAATCTGAAATTATAACTTCACCACCAAATAATGACAAGTACTCAATCACAAACATGAATAGTAGCACAAGACAAGTATCTAGGGTATAGCAACTCTCAAACTGCGAGGGGAACGGAGTGGATCACGGTGATGATGATGGTGATGGTGCTGGTCTTGATGGGGGTGATGATGTAGAGGCCTCCTCCCACGCCAAGGAGGAGAGGTGATGACGATGATTTCCCCCTTCTCCGGAGTTCCGGAGCAGCAGGATCTGACCCCCCTCGGAAGGGATCAGGAGTTTCGCCGCCGCCGCGACCTCGGATGGACTTGGAAAAATTAGGGCGTTACTTTTCGGGCGAGACGAAGGCGTCGATAAAAAGCCCCAGGCGAGGAGGTGCCCGAGGCACCTTTGGTGGGTCCCACGCGGCCAGGTACATGGGCCGCGTGGGCCACCCCCATTTGGCCCTCGTGGCTCTCCTCTCTTCGGTCTTCTTCCCTCTGCCTTTCTCCCGATGAAAAACTGACGCAGTATTTTTCCTTTTATTATTTGAGTCCTGTAGCTCCTGAAACATTAAAGACAAGAAAAAGGAGGTTTTCTGCCTCCCAGAAATTAAATACCAAAAATAGGGACTTTGTATGAAAGTCCCCAAAATCATCTAAAACATGTAGAAACAATCATATAATCATGCAAATAACATTCTAGTATGATACTAAAAGTTATATAAATGATGATATAAAATGCACGTATCAACTCCCCCAAGCTTAAACCTTTACTCGTCCTCGAGTAAGTAAGGACATAGATCATTACATGCATCAATGGACTTATGGTTGATAAATAAATACGGGCATTGTATCATCATCATATTCAATTGCAAGATAAGATTAATGATCTAAAACTCATACATATGAGGGCAACATAAGTAGAACTCTAGCAATCACCCCTTACTTTTGAAAGCAAATAACCATTGTATGTTGGACAATCGAATCATATTGTTTTTCACATGCTTTTGCTCTTCATGGCAAGCATTATAATCTTTTATACTTTGCTGAAATTCAAAGACAAGATAAACTCTCATTGGATAACAAGTTCAAAAGAAGACAAATGAAAAGACAGATAGATATAAAAATTGTTATCACTCTTGCTTGACTAGTAACTAGTGCAAACTTTAGTCATGGATATCTCAATCAAGTTCCCATGCTCTACACAACCCTTTTCTTACACTTTCCATGGCTAGCTGAAATTTCAGGTGCCTTCCTTTCATTCACATTCAAGAGCATAAGTATTGAAATATCCATGATCATTAATTTGCTCAAAAGATACTAGGTTGTAACAAGAGTGTTTTATATCCTTTTCATTAAGTCTTCTCAACTTCTTATCCTACAAGACTATATCTTAACCTCAAACTATTAATTCACAAGTCTTTTTACTTCTTCTATATTGAGATAATTCTATAATTGTCCAACATACTCAAGTTAATTAATTTCAAGGCAAGATGTGATTGAAATTCTAAATATGCCACGCTCATTTGCATGAGTGTTACCCATAAATCCCCAAACAAGAGAATCATGGATGACACCATACTTTAATATTCATTGATAAACCATAAGATAGGGATACATGATAATGCTCCATGAGCTCACACACGCCTAAGAGATATTGATAACTAATCGATAAAAGCAAAGCACACCATGACTAGATAGATATGATAGATTGATAAAGAGAAAGACTAGATGGAACTCCCCCAAGCTTGGTGTCTTGCTAGAACTCCCTCTCTTCTTTCACATTGCCTTCATAATAATTATCTTCAAGATCCCCAATGATCTTCATCATGAGGTTGTAAGCTTTTTCGAACTCTTTTGCGGCTTCTCCCAGTTTTTGCATGAGATTCTTCTCCACCGACTCTTTGCAAGGCTTCCACTCCGGGCTTGGCACCTTCTTGTTGGGATCTTGCGATCCCATTCACCAGGATAGTTCTCTTGAGTGGTGCGCTGAAATTCCCTGTCAATAAGAGTAGAAGCTACGTTTTTGCTCGCAAGGAAGTGCCTGGGAACCTTCCCTCCGGTCTGCATGCGCGCGCCCCGCCTCTTGTTTCCAAGAGAGTGGTTCACCCTCACGCCGGCAACAGCAATGGGTGATGGAGGTGCTGTCGCCAAGGGCGCGATGTCGACGGAGGGCTTGTGCTCTTCTTCTTCAGCTTCTTGCTTGTCCATCTCCTCTTCATCAAGCTTGTAGTCTTCATCGTCGGAGTAGTCCTTCCTCTTCCTATTCCTCCTCCATATGGACGTGGGGCTGTACCCATCGAGTTCATCATCATCGTCGTCCATGGAGGAGCATTGGTAGGAGTCTCCCGAAGACATGGCTAAAAACCTGACAGGCAGAAACAGCAAAAGAAAGAATCGCTCGAGAACGCTCGGTGCGAGATTAGATCGACAGAGAGGGGTATATATTGAGAGTTTTTGGGTCAAGGCGAAGCGTCGGGATCGAAAACGAGACGAAAAAGGACTCCGAGGTGGAAAAGGGACAGCCCCACGCGGCCAGGTACATGGGCCGCGTGGGCCCCTCTCTTTCTCCCTCGGGTCTCCGTTTCGTCCAGTTTTCTTGTCCCATACGATGATTTCCATAAAAATTGACCTCCGTAAAATTTTATGCAATTCCGAGAAACTTTCCAACAGTAAGTTACCTTCTATTGATTTGGGTTTCTGAAACTGCACGGTTTCTCTCAATTACCTCTCCGGTGTTTGTAAATTCAACTCCTCCACCCTTCCGATGAAGCTCTTTCCTGCAATATAAGGTTTAAGGCGTTGTCCATTGACTACATGAGGTTTACCTTTCATGTCACCGTGAAGACGGATAGCTCCTGAACGGTACACCTCCTGTATCACTAATGGTCCCTGCCACTTTGAAGCTAGCTTCCCTGCAGAAAACTTGAAACGAGAGTTGTACAATAAAACTTGATCACCTACTTTGAATTCCTTTTTCTTAATTTTCTTGTCATGCCAAATCTTAACTTTTTCTTTAAACATCCTGGCACTTTCATAAGCTTCATTTCTCCATTCGTCAAGTAGGTTTAGGTCAAGAATTCTCTTTTCTCCCGCAGTTTTAAAATCAAAGTTCAGTTGTTTAATAGCCCATCTAGCTTTATGTTCTAGTTCAACAGGTAAGTGACAAGCTTTTCCATAAACCATTTTATAAGGAGACATTCCCATAGGATTTTTAAAAGCAGTTCTATAAGCCCACAAAGCATCATTAATCTTAATTGGCCAATCAGATCTAGACTTATTCACTGTCTTTTCCAAAATGAGTTTAATTTCCCTATTGCTTAATTCAACTTGCCCACTTGTTTGAGGATGATAAGGAGATGCAATTCTATGGTTAACATCATATTTTGCCAAAGTTTTTCTAAGAACACCATGCAAGAAATGAGAACCACCATCAGTAATTAAGAACCTAGGAACACCAAACCTGGGGAAAATGATGTCCTTGAGCATCTTCATTGCTGTGGCATGATCTGCACTTTTGGTTGGAATTGCTTCCACCCACTTTGTAACATAGTCAACTGCAACCAAAATGTGAGTATGCTTTGTCTTTGATTCTGGGAAAGGACCCATAAAGTCAAAACCCCACACATCAAATGGTTCAAGTGGCAATGAATAATTCATAGGCATTTCATTCCTCCTACCAATGTTTCCTACTCTTTGACATTTATCACAAGATTTAACATATTCAGCACAGTCCTTAAATAAAGTAGGCCAATAGAAACCAGATTGTAATACCTTTGCTCCTGTGCGATCTCCTGCATGATGCCCTCCATAGGGACTGTCATGACAATCTCTTATAATAGCCTGTTGTTCATGCTCAGGTACACAACGTCTAATAATACCATCCACACTTTTCTTATAGAGGAAAGGATCATCCCAAAAATAATGTCTAAGATCATAAAAGAATTTCTTTCTTTGTTGAGAAGTGAAGTGTGGAGGCAAAACTTTACCAACAATAAAATTTGCATAGTTGGCAAACCAAGGAGATGCAACTTTAGCACTAGAAACATTAACAATTGCAAGTTGTTCATTAACAAAGCTATCATTAATAGGAATAGGATCATCAGGTATGCTTTCCATCCTAGAGAGATGATCAGCAACTTGATTATCCTCCCCTTTCCTATCAACAATATGTAAATCAAATCTTGCAATAGAAGTACCCATCTTATTAGTCTAGGCTTAGCATCTTTCTTATTCATCAAGTATTTAATAGCAGAATGATCAGTATGTATTGTGACTTTTGAATCAGTAATATAAGGTCTAAACTTGTCACAAGCAAACAGTACTGCTAAAAATTCTTTCTCAGTTGTAGCATAATTCTTTTGAGCAGCATCAAGTGTTCTACTAGCATAATAAATAACATTCAGTTTCTTATCAACACGTTGGCCCAAAACAGCCCCAACTGCATAATCACTAGCATCACACATAATTTCAAAAGGCAAGTTCCAATCAGGAGGTTGAATAATGGGAGCAGTGATTAAAGCATTCTTCAAAATATTAAAGGACTCAATGCAATCATCATTAAAAGAGAAAGGAACATCCTTTTGCAGAAGATTGGTTAGAGGTTTTGATATTTTGGAGAAATCCTTAATGAACCTACGGTAAAAACCTGCATGCCCAAGAAAACTTCTTATACCTTTGAGGTCCCTTGGATATGGTAGTTTTTCAATAGCTTCAATCTTTGCTGGATCAACTTCTATTCCTTCTCCAGAAATCTTATGCCCAAGAACTATACCCTCAGTAACCATGAAGTGACACTTCTCCCAATTAAGAACCAAGTGTTGGTCTTCACAACGCTGTAAAACTTTGTTAAGGTTGAACAAGCAATTATCGAAGGAAGTACCATACACAGAAAAATCATCCATAAAAACCTCCATTATCTTTTCAATATAATCAGCAAATATAGCATTCATGCATCTTTGAAAAGTAGCAGGAGCATTACATAAACCGAATGGCATTCTCCTGTAAGCAAAAGTACCATATGGGCAAGTAAAAGTGGTCTTTTCTTGATCATCCTTATGGACAGGAATTTGCGAGAAACCTGAATAACCATCTAGATAGCAAAAGTGAGAGTGTTTAGACAACCTTTCTAGCATTTGATCAATAAATGGCAATGGATAATGATCTTTTCGAGTTGCTTTATTCAATTTTCTGAAATCAATAACCATCCTATAACCAACTACAGTACGTTGAGCCACAAGTTCATCCTTTTCATTTGGAACAACAGTCATTCCACCCTTTTTAGGAACACAATGAACAGGACTAACCCACTTACTGTCAGCTATAGGATAAATGATACCAGCTTCAATAAGTCTTATTACCTCTTTCCTTACCACTTCTTTCATTTTTGGATGGAGGCGGCGTTGAAAATCAACAACAGGTTTTGCATCTTCCTCCAGATTAATTTTATGCATACATAGAGCGGGGCTTATACCTTTAAGATCATCAAGAGAGTATCCAATGGCTGGTCGGTGAGCTTTTAGCACATCAAGTAATTTCTCTTCCTCTTCAGCTGAAAGGTTAGCACTAATAATGACAGGATATATGCTCTTCTCATCCAAATATGCATATTTCAGATTTGCAGGCAAAGGTTTCAATTCAAAACTAGGATCCCCTTTAGGTGGTGGTAGCACTCCTAAATTATCAGGTGGGATATGCAATTGTAATTGTGGTGGTTGTTGCCATAATATTTGTTCCAAAGCCTCTTTTTCCTCATCATTAAATGGTTCATCTTGATTAAGCATATAACGTTCTACAACATCAGTTGAAGCTACAGCTATATGAGCAAGAGTTTCAATTAAATTATTAGGAATTGGCTCTTTCTCAACATGTTTATCAGCAAATTTGGAAAAGTTAAATTCAAGTTTCTCACCAGCACATTTAATAAACACTTTCTCTTTAGGCAAATTAATTTCAGCACCAACAGTATGTAAGAAAGGTCTACCAAAAATGATAGGACAAAATGAATCTTGAGGACAACCAAGCACAATAAAATCAGCAGGGTATTTTATTTTGCCAATCAATACTTCAACATCTCTAACAATTCCAAATGGACTAATATAATCTTTATTAGCAAGTTGAATTGTCATACCTGTCTCTTCCATAACAATGGGATCAATATCAGGCTTGATCTCAAGATAAAGAGAATATGGAATGACACTAATACTTGCTCCAATATCACATAGACCATGATAACTTGAAGTCCCAATAGAGCATGATATAACAGGTTTCCCAACTTTGGCCGAATTACCTTTGATGACTTTGGTAGCATCTTGATGCGGGTAGGTCCCGATTTTCACGGATTTGGACGGAGGGAAGGATGAACACGAAGAACACACGAAGAACGATGAACACAAAGAGGGGAAAACAAACACACAAGGGTAAATAGCAAGTAGCAACCCGGCAAGAATCGACTGGTAACAAATCCCCGAGGGCAGCCCCCAATCCTCCTCTCCCAAGCACACCTTACTCTTAAGATTGTTTGTCCAATTGGTCAATCCAACCAACCCAATCTAGCCACTCAAAGAGGAAGATTAGCAAGTAATCGCAACTACAAGTGGAGCCTTGGTATCCACGCAGGGATCTTCTCCTCAAGAGGAGGCCTTGGTTCATCTCCACATGTGGAGGCCTTGAATCATCTCCAAAAGGAGGAAAGAGACACTTTGAGAAGAAGGAGTCTAGCTCTACTTTAGTTCTCAAATCATAGTCTAACCCTAGATCTGGAGGGGAAAGGTCTATTTATAGTCTAAGTCACGAGGTGGGTGAAAAGGTGGAGATACAAGGCCACGCGGGCCCGTCAAGCGCGCAGGCTGAAGTTGTCAGGCAAACCGGCCTGGAAGTCGGCCGAGGCTGGGGTGGAGGCCGGTCGCGTCGGGAGGGTGGCCGACTTGTGGCCCGGCCTAGGCCGGCCTGGGGGCCGGCTGGCTCTGGAGGTAGCCCGGCCTGGGGCCGGCTGGCCTGTTTCCACTGCTTCTTCTCCTTTGTCTTGTGACGTCTCTTGGCCATCTTCATCACTTCCTTGGAGATCTTCATAGGGGTCTTCACGTCCATCATAGCTGAGCACACACAATGTATCGGAATGAAGTAGCAAGCCATTCAAGGGAGTGTCAAGGTCACACATAGATAGGAGCGAGTTCACCTTATCATGGAGAGCTTTCACTCTTGCTCTTGTCATTGGTCCACTTGGTGGTGTGTGCCTAGGTTGCACTACATCATCTCCCCCCCCCTTGGAAAAGAGTCGTCCTCGACTCTTCGTCCTCATCATCACTTGGGTCCCCAAGGTAAGGCGAGATGTCGGCGACGTTGAAGGTGTTATGAACACCGTACTTGGACTTTGGTATGTCGATCTTGTATGCGTTGTCGTTGATGCGCTTGAGAATCTTGAAAGGGCCATCGCCTCTTGGCGCTAGCTTAGACTTTCTCTCATCGGGGAAGCGGTCTTTGCGTAGATGTAGCCAAACAAGGTCTCCTTCTTCAAAGATCATGGGGCGCTTGTTCTTGTTCATCTTCGTAGCATGGTCTTCGTTGTGCTTCTCAAGCGTGGCCCTTGTGTCTTCATGTACGCGGCGCTTGTCGAAGTCCATGTTTACTTGTTCTCGGAGTGGAAGTGGTAGCATGTCTAGCGCGGTGTAGGGGTTGGAGCCATAGACAACCTCGAAGGGTGTTCTCTTTGTTGCGCGGTGTAGTGCTCGATTGTAGGCGAACTCGGCGTGTGGGACTCTTCCCAATTCTTCAAGTTAGGCTTGATCAACACACGAAGGAGTGTGGATAGGCTTCGGTTCACCACTTCGGTTTGGCCATCGGTTTGAGGGTGGTATGCGGTGGAGAATAGTTGCTTGATTCCCATCTTGGCCATCAAAGTCTTCCAAAAATAGCTCACGAACTTGACGTCACGATCCGACACAATGGTCTTGGCACTCCATGAAGACGGACGATTTCCCTGAAAAACAAAGTAGCAATGTGTGAAGCATCGTCGCTCTTGTTGCAAGGTATAAAGTGTGCCATTTTAGAGAAGCGATCAATGACGACAAAGATGGAATCCTTGTTTGTTTTAGTGCGTGGGAGTCCTAAGACAAAATCCATAGCTATATCGGACCATGGGTGATGTGGAATAGGCAAAGGTGTGTATAACCATGAGAGTTTAGAGTAGACTTAGCTTTGAGACATGTTGAACATCGTCGCACCAAGCGGTTCACATCCGGTACATCCTTGGCCAATAGTAGTTTGTGGAGAGCATGGCAAAGGTCTTGTCACGTCCAAAGTGTCCCATTAAGACGCCTCCATGATTCCTTCAAAAGGACCAAACGAAGCGAAGACTCGGGTATACATAGTTTGTTAGCCTTAAACAAGAAACCTTGTGCAAATAGAAATCACCAATTCCTTTGTGCTCCGAACATTGAGCGAAAATGTCTCCAAAGAAAGCATCGGTAGCATACAACTCTTTATCTCATCCAAACCCAAACACTAATGTCAAGACGTGTAAGTAGGTTGGCCTTGCGGGATAGAGCATCCGCGACCACATTGTCTTTACCTTTCTTGTATTTGATTACAAAGTGAAAGACTCAATGAACTCAACCCACTTAGCATGTCTTTTGTTCAAATTTGTTTGACTTTTCAAATATTTCAAGGATTCATGGTCGGAATGAATGACAAATTCCTTAGGACGAAGGTAATGTTGCCACACATCCAAAACACGAACCAAAGCAAATAACTCTTTGTCATAAATGGGGTAATTCAAGCGAGCTCCATCTAGTTTCTCACTATGGTATGCGATGGGTCTACCATTTTGCATAAGCACTCCACCAATGCCCAATCCACTTGCATCGCATTCAATCTCAAATGTCTTAGAGAAATCCGGAAGGGCAAGGAGTGGTGCTTCGGTTAATAACCGTTTGAGCTCATTGAAAGCAAAATCATGTGCATTGCCCCAAATGAAAGGTACATTCTTCTTTGTAAGTTCATGGAGGGGCAAGCAATTGTGGAAAAATCCTTGATGAAACGGCGGTAAAATCCGGCAAAACCAAGAAAACGTCTCAACTCCTCAAGTGATGTCGGAAAAGGCCAAGTCCGAATTGCTTGTATCTTGCTCATCAACTTCAACTCCATCCGAAGAAACAACAAAACCCAAGAAAACAAGTTTGTTGGTGGCAAAAGTGCACTTAGAAAGATTTGCATAAAGCTTTTCATTGCGAAGAACCAACAAAACTTGAGCAACATGAGAAGTGTGCTCTTCCAAAGATTTGCTATAAATAAGGATGTCGTCAAAGTATACCACAACAAATTTGCCAATGAAAGGACGCAAAACATGATTCATGAGACGCATAAAAGTAGAAGGTGCATTGGAAAGACCAAATGGCATGACGAGCCACTCATAAAGACCAAGCTTTGTTTTAAATGCGGTCTTCCATTCATCACCTTCACACATGCGTATTTGGTGATATCCACTTTTAAGATCAATTTTGGAGAATATAGCGGAACCACAAAGCTCATCGAGCATATCATCAAGGAGGGATAGGATGGCGATACCGAACGGTGATGGCGTTGATGGGGCGACAATCCATGCAAAGGCGAAGAGTGTTGTCGTGCTTGGGTACCAAGATGACGGGCACGGCACACGGACTCAAGCTCTCGCGGATGTGTCCCATGGCAAGAAGTTCTTGTATTTGCCGCTCGATCTCCTTTGTTTCTTCGGGGTTGGTGCGGTAAGGAGCGCGGTTTGGTAGCGGTGCGCCGGGAACAAGGTCGATGCGGTGCTCGATTCCGCGTAGAGGAGGTAGTCCCGGTGGCACATCTTGAGGGAAAACATCTTCAAAGTCCTTCAAAAGAGACAACAAAGAAGGAGGAAGGTTTGTGAAAGTGTTAGTCATAGAAACTTCACCCTTGCATATGAGCACATAGTGTAGGGTGGATGGGTTTCTCTCAACTCCCTCATCTCTCTCTTTGTGGCAAATAGTGTAAGTTTTGTGGGAACTCTCTTTGAAGTGTCACACTCATTTGGCTTGTGGCTCTCACTCACTTTATGGTGGGTCTCTCGCTCACCACTCATCTCACTAGACGAACGATCTTGTTGTGCCCTTGCAATGTCTTGGCGTTGTCGGCGATGACTTGACTTGGTGTCATGGGACGAAGGACGAAGGTCTTGTCGTTGTTCTTGAAGCTATAGTAGTTTGTTCGTCCATCATGCATAGCACCCTTGTCAAATTGCCATGGACGCCCAAGGAGTAAGTGACAAACGTTCATAGGCACAACATCACAATCAACCGTATCTTCATAGGCTCCAATCTTGAAGGACACTTGCACCATGTGTTGAATCTTGACGGCTCCGGTATCACTCAACCATTGCACATGGTAGGATGTGGGTGCTTCTTGAACTTCAAGTTGAGCTTATCACAAAGTTCTTTGCTCGCTAGGTTGTGGCAACTTCCACCATCTATGATGACCTTGATGGACTTTCCATTGATTCCCGCTCTTGTTTGAAAAAGTTGCATCTTTGGTCTTCTTCCACTTGAACATTGGTGGTTAGAGCTCTTGCCACAACCAAGGAAGGGTTGTTGTCGCCATCACAATAGATCTCACTTTCTTCTTCTTGAGCACTTTGCATTGTGGCGACCTTGTTCAAAGCATTGTACTCATCTTCACTCATAGATTCATACTCTCCCATGTCATTGATGATCATGACCTTCTTGTTGGTGCACTCAAAAGATTTGTGCCCTTGTCCGCCACACTTGTAGCATTGCAAAGTCTTGTGCCGGACGAAGATCCTTGAGGCGCCTTGGAGAGGGAGGTACTTTCTTGAAAGGTTGAGGCGCTTGAGGTGTCGAAGTAGAGACTCTTGGAGGACCTCGAGTGTTCGCTTGAGGAAGAGCTTGTGAAGGTGTAGGAGTTGACGAAGACTTGTTGGCGAAGAATGCCTTTGTCTTGAGGTATTTGAGCTCTTCAAGCACGTGGCGCTCGGCCTTGGAAGCTTGATGTACTAGCTCTACCAAAGAGGCATATGGTTGGAACTCCACGATCTTCTTGATGGATAGTTGAGGCCATTCATGAAACGAGCCATGGATTGCTCTTCGTACTCGTTGACATTGGCTCTCATCATGGAGATTTCCATTTCCTTGTAGTACTCGTCAACCGACTTCAAACCTTGCTTCAACTCTTGCAACTTCTTGTATAAGTCTCTAGTGTAATGGCTTGGCACGAAGCGCTTGTACATTGTTTCTTTCATTTCAACCCAAGTGTCAATTGGTTGTTGGTGGTTAGCGACGCGAGCATCTTGTAGTTGTTCCCACCACAAGAGGGCATACTCTTCAAACTCCATCGAGGCTAAGGCAACCTTCTTGTTGTCGGAGAAGCGTTGCACGCGGAAGATCTTGTCAACCTTGAGTACCCATGAGAAGTAAGCTTCCGGATCACTTGTGCCGTAGAACTTGGGTATGTCAAAGCGGACGTTGGTCAAGTCATCATAGTTGTCACCATGGCCACCACGTGGGAATGCACGTCCACGTCTCCTTCGATTGAGTCCATCACCATTGTGTTGGCTTGACTCGTTATCACTTGACTCGGAACGTTGGTGTTGGTGACGATCATGAGGAAGCTCTTGACGAGCGCATGTTGAGGAGGTAGCTCTTGTTGAGGAACGGGTTGTTCGACATTGTTCGCATTGTCATGGTTTTGATGACGTGGCCTTGGAGGATGACGAGGGTGACGTCCTTGTTCACCAAAGTCATTCGCACCCGGAACGCCATTGTCATTAGCCAATGGGTCATGACGATCACGTTGTTGCGGTGGTGGTGATGGTATGCGTTCATGACGTCAATTTTGGTGAGGTTGTTCTTGATGCGCATTGGCATTGTTCGCGTGAAGATCATGTGGTTGTTCAACGTGAGGAGGAGGTCGTTCATGGGCGTCGCGCCTTGGATCATGTTGACGTTCTTGTCGAGGTTCATGACGTCCATGACGTGCTTGTGTCGACCTTGAGGTGCTTCTTGTACGGCTTGAGTGTGAAGAAGCTCGTTGTCGCACAAGGTTGTTGATAGCTTCGGTCAACCGCTCCATATTTGCTTCTTGAGCATGCATGCGGTCGTTGAAGGTGTTCTCTTGATTTTGAAGACGGCGCTCGTAGCGTCCTAGGTTATCACGAAGAAAGTGTCGCATGCCAACAAGCTCCGATTGTGTGACATAGCCATGATCACCGCGAACTCCACCATGGATTTCCTCATCCGAGCTTGAGCTTCCGTTTGTACTTCCCCTAAACATTTTCTCAAGAACAAGTGAGATATGTGGTAAGGAAAAACCAAGACAAACTATATCCCAAGTATAATGTGGCTTGAGAGGAGAGTATCCGGTTCTAACACCCAACACACACACTTATGAGGATAGGAAGGTATGAAGTGGCAAACGAAACAAGCAAACCGCGAAAGTATTGTCAAAGGTAGAGAAAATCCACAATGATCAAATTACCAAAGAAACTCCAACCACAAAGTATCAAGAAACACACACAAAAGCGAATGATGGGGTTGGGCGACCAAAGGGCGAGCACTCGAAGATAGACAACCTAACGAAGACTACGTGCTCAAATGTCACCCAACACAAGAGGACGCTAGCTCAATTGCTTTTTGTGGGCAACGGATTTGCACAAGAGTTACACTCACTCACTTTGGCGGTTCAAGCTTTGTCGCAACCTACAAGAGATGATACTTGGCACCACTTGATTCTTTTCTTTTCTCTTTTTTTTTTTTGATTTTTGCTTTTTGACGATGATTCCTTCTCTTTTGCTAGTGCCAAGCTCTCTAACGATACACACTCGCCAATACTTTAAGACAAACACTCAACACGTGCAATGCCTCGCAATATCACCGAGCTAGTCCAATAGGTTCAAGTTGCGCGAAAGGAAGAAGGGTTCACAACGGATTCCGATGACGGGGAAATGCCGAGTCCTTGGTGTCGTCTTTGCTTGGCGTTGATGACGCGTTGATGCGGAAGCTTGTCGATGTTATAGACGTTGCACACACCGAAAAGGACTCAAACAACAAAGGATAATTGCCAAAACGAACCGAGGAAAAAGCAGGAAAAGAAAAATTTCTGGGCAAACCGGCCCTGGGGCCGGCCTAGGCCGGTCTGGGGGCCGGACGCGTCGGTTGCCTGGCCGGCCTGTGGCCCGGCCTGGGCCGGCTGTGGGGCCGGCCTGTCTGGATCTCGAAACTCCGCGGATTTTGGGCGGAAAAACGACGCGAAAAACCTCGATTTCGTGGGAAATTGGCAAAATTAAGGCTAGGGAACGCAAACAAGGGTGGAGGGGGTCCTAAAGCAACAGATCCATGGATCAAAACTACCAAAAACTCATCAAATCGAACGAATCGGCCGAATCCTAAAATGGCTATTTTTGGTGGAAATTTTCGAATTTCTCAAAAACGAAGAAAAATTTGGTGGATTTTAGTGGAAATACAAAACAAATCCGTGTCAACCTAGAGGTCTGATACCATATGATGCGGGTAGGTCCCGATTTTCACGGATTTGGACGGAGGGAAGGATGAACACGAAGAACACGAAGAATGATGAACACAAAGAGGGGAAAACAAACACACAAGGGTAAATAGCAAGTAGCAACCCGGCAAGAATCGACTGGTAACAAATCCCCGAGGGCAGCCCCCAATCCTCCTCTCCCAAGCATACCTTACTCTTAGGATTGTTTGTCCAATTGGTCAATCCAACCAACCCAATCTAGCCACTCAAAGAGGGAAGATTAGCAAGTAATCGCAACTACAAGTGGAGCCTTGGTATCCACGCAGGGATCTTCTCCTCAAGAGGAGGCCTTGGTTCATCTCCACATGTGGAGGCCTTGAATCATCTCCAAAAGGAGGAAAGAGACACTTTGAGAAGAAGGAGTCTAGCTCTACTTTAGTTCTCAAATCATAGTCTAACCCTAGATCTGGAGGGGAAAGGTCTATTTATAGTCTAAGTCACGAGGTGGGTGAAAAGGTGGGAGATACAAGGCCACGCGGGCCCGTCAAGCGCGCAGGCTGAAGTTGTCAGGCAAACCGGCCTGGAAGTCGGCCGAGGCTGGGGTGGAGGCCGGTCGCGTCGGGAGGGTGGCCGACTTGTGGCCCGGCCTAGGCCGGCCTGGGGGCCGGCTGGCTCTGGAGGTAGCCCGGCCTGGGGGCCGGCTGGCCTGTTTCCACTGCTTCTTCTCCTTTGTCTTGTGACGTCTCTTGGCCATCTTCATCACTTCCTTGGAGATCTTCATAGGGGTCTTCACGTCCATCATAGCTGAGCACACACAATGTATCGGAATGAAGTAGCAAGCCATTCAAGGGAGTGTCAAGGTCACACATAGATAGGAGCGAGTTCACCTTATCATGGAGAGCTTTCACTCTTGCTCTTGTCATTGGTCCACTTGGTGGTGTGTGCCTAGGTTGCACTACATCACATCTTCACATAGATAAACATCCACTGGGTCTTCTTCATTTAGTTGCTTGATAACAGAAATTTGAGTGTTGACTTCCACCTGTTCATAAGGCTGAGAACATCTTTTGTTACTCTTGTTAGTAACAGCTTTAAGTAAATTCTCCTTAACTTGGTTTGGAAATGGAGGTGGTTCAACATACTCCTCAATTGTCACAGATGACATTGGTTCAACCTGTTTAATAACTTTAGGAACAACAATAGATTGTTTAACAGGTTCAACATAAACTTCAAAACCACTTTTTGGAACACAAATATGATCAGCAAAACCTTTAGCTATTTCAATTATAACATAAGGATCAAGACCAAAAGTATCACTCAGATTTTTAAACAGAATAGAAGTAGAGAAATTCTCTACACATGAATATTCATAATCAAAATATGGCTCATTACCTTTATCAAGATCCCAGTGGCTAGTATTTTCAGAAATAGTCTCCAATAAATTCCATGCTTCTTCTTCAGTGTTATTAGTAAAACTTCCACCAGATGAATTATCCAAAATCTCCTTGTGCTTCATAGGTAGTCTCACATAAAAGTTTATCAATATAAGTTTCCTTGTAAGATCATGACATGGATTCTTGCGAAGGAGTTTCTTTAACCTCCCCCAAGCTTGAGTAATACTCTCTCCCAGATGTGGCCAAAAATTGAATATATAGCAGCGGTTATCATAAGCTTCTTTAGGAGTAAAATATTTAAGAAAGAAAACCTTCCTCAAGATACTCCATTCATTCTGGACCTCTTCATCCAAAGACTTGTACCAATCACGAGCATTACTAGATAAAGACAAATACAATAGCTTCCTTTTTACCTGATCCTCTGAAATACCAGGTAGTCTGAATAAGCCACATATTTCCTCAATTATTTCCATGTGCTCGCGTGCCAACTTAGTTCCATCTCCTGTAAATGGATTTTTCATAACTCTTTTAACATGACCCATGGGAATCTTATATCCCACTTTAGGTATCTCAGGCACAGCAGTTTCAACCACCTTTGCAGTAGTGGCATAAGCACTTTCATATAGAGCAAGATGCAGCAAGGCACGATTCATAAATGCCATAGTAACAATGAGATAAATAGCTTTCAAGTTTCCTTACCAAACTTCTTGCCAATAGCGCTACGCTCCCCGGCAACGGCGCCAGAAAAGTATCTTGATGGCTCCCAAGTGCAGGAGATCAATTGTAGTACCTTTCAATTAGAAAAGGTTGTCGAACCCACGAGGAGCTGAAGGTATTGGTTAGTAAGATTGATAAATAAAACAATAAAAGATGCATATGTTTTTGGTATTTTCAGTTGTATAGTTGCAAGCAGATAACAGATAGTAGCAAGTGAAAGCTCTCAAAGAGAGAAAGCCCAATCCTCTTATGTGGCAAGATGACAAGCTCAAGTGATGTGTAACTTATATGTGACAAACGTTCCCGAGGGCGGCATGGATGGTGCTAGGCATAGAGATTTATTAAACAACACGTTGAATATCTTGTCAAGTTTTAATCTTCTTTGGAGGGAGCCATAATTAGGTATAGTTAAATAAATAAACTACAACCCCTTATGATGGATCATGTGGCCAAGCAAATGACTGCACAAGATTTATTAAGACCTAAAATCCCACCATAGCATTACACTCTAAGGTCCCCGATACTAATACCCTCATAATATAACTTCATGACTCGGTCTCAGGTTTACGTGTCCTCCCAAGTCTCCATCAATTCATTACACTACGGTGTTCTCCTATGAGCCCATAAAGGTGAAGTGTTGTGCAGTCGACGTTCGCACAACACCATCATAGAATCACATAAAAGATAAACTCTTGACAAAATACCAACACATGTCATATATAAATCAATGCCAATTCATCCTATGCCCTCAGGAACATACGGGAACTACTCACAACGTGTGAACATGATCATAATCAGTGGCATAAGTGGTACAACACAATCTGAAATTATAACTTCACCACCAAATAATGACAAGTACTCAATCACAAACATGAATAGTAGCACAAGACAAGTATCTAGGGTATAGCAACTCTCAAACTGTGAGGGGAACGGAGTGGATCACGGTGATGATGATGGTGATGGTGCTGGTCTTGATGGGGTGATGATGTAGAGGCCTCCTCCCACGCCAAGGAGGAGAGGTGATGACGATGATGATGATTTCCCCCTTCTCCGGGGTTCTGGAGCAGCAGGATCTGACCCCCCTCGGAAGGGATCAGGAGTTTCGCCGCCGCCGCGACCTCGGATGTACTTGGAAAAATTAGGGCGTTACTTTTCGGGCGAGACGAAGGCGTCGATAAAAAGCCCCAGGCGAGGAGGTGCCCGAGGCACCTTTTGGTGGGTCCCACGCGGCCAGGTACATGGGCCGCGTGGGCCACCCCCCATTTGGCCCTCGTGGCTCTCCTCTCTTCGGTCGTCTTCCCTCTGCCTTTCTCCCGATGAAAAACTGACACAGTATTTTTCCTTTTATTATTTGAGTTCCTGTAGCTCCTGAAACATTAAAGACAAGAAAAAGAAGGTTTTCTGCCTCCCAGAAATTAAATACCAAAAATAAGGACTTTGTATGAAAGTCCCCAAAATCATCTAAAACATGTAGAAACAATCATATAATCATGCAAATAACATTCTAGTATGAAACTAAAAGTTATATAAATGATGATATAAAATGCACGTATCAGATGGACATACCCAAAATATATATAGAAACGTAGTTTCAGATCTTGGACCGTGAGATTATATCAAGTCGCTGCTTCTGAAAGATACGGCTGATCGCACCTAACGTCATGTCTCATACGCACGACAATAAGGGTGACACCTTCGGGTATTGGAAGGAAGTAGTCGGGGCGAGTAATCAATAGCGGGAATTGCCAATCCGCATAGCAGGATAGATACTCTGGGCCCACTCGGTGAGATTACATCTAAATGAGCTTGCAAGCATGTGACTAGGTCACGGGGATGTAACATCACAGACGAGAGAAGATAGATTGTCAAGGATGAGGTCAAGCTCGGTAAAATGTGATACCGGAGAACGACACTCGACAATCTAAGTATCACCAGGCAAGAGATTGAAACTGGACGTCTACAGGTTCAAACGAATAAAGAGACATTCGTGGACACACAGGGGCTATCATGGATATCCAGATTCCGCTGTTAGTCGATTGATCGGAGAGAGAGTCTCGATCATGTCTGGAGTGATCCCGAACCGTGGGGTAACACACTTAAGGGTGGGTGACGATTAGATTGGATTTAGAGAGAATGAGAAACAGGAACTCCGGAAGTGTTCTGGATCTCCGGAAGTGTTCCGGTAATTGTCCGATGATCGATCTGAGGCCACGAAATATGTTTCGGGGTCCGAATGAATTAAATAATATGTGTCTAATATTAATAAGTGTTATTAATGATTAAATACATGTTTTATTTAATTAATTTAGAAATTAAAAGGCATTAAAAGTTAAATGGGCCTTAGAGGCCCATTCGGGGAAAAAGAAAATAAAAGGGAAAAAGGAAAAAGGGGGGCTGCCACCCTAGTGGGCCCACTAGGGCAGCCGCACCCCATGGCCGGCGCACCCCCCATGTGGGAATAGTCCCACATGGGGAGCCAAGGGGGTTGGCCTCCCTCCCTCTCCTTTATATAGGAGTGCCCCCATGCCTTGAAAATTGCCCATCTCCTCTCTTCTTCTCTCCTACCTTGAACGGGGTTCCGATTCTGGAGCTTCGTACGAGGAGAGAGTCTCTCTATAGTTTGCACACCGCCGTGCTGCTAGATCCACTCTTCCACTTCCGCTGCTCTGCTGGATCTGGAGCCCGGAGGTCGTCATCCACACCGTACGTGTGTGGAACCGCGAGGCGCCATCGTTTGGTGCTGGGAGCTGTCTACTTCCTCTACACGACCCTGAGGTCGGCTTCGTCGTCTCCATCGACAACGTTTGTGCGGGAACGTAATCCCGATTCCGGTCTACAAGGGTATGTATTCTGATCTCCTTCCGTATAGTATATCTGCATAGAATAGATCTTGGCTAGTTTACGGTTATCGTTGCTAGGAATTTTTTTGTTTTCTGCCTACGATTCCCAACAGTTTCGTCTACAGGAATCCATCGCATGTTCTCCTGCCATACTGGAATCTGATAGCTTGGAACTGATCAATGCATGTACAGGGGCAATTGATCTCTGGAGCCCGTATACTGCTATCTTAGCAGATTGTTTTCAGATTGCACAAAGTATTGGAAATATCTCCTTCAAGCATTGTCCTAGACAAGCAAATAAGGTGGTGCACAATCTGGCAAGACGAAGTTTTGATTCGAATAGTTCTTTTATTTGGGAAGGTGATCCCCCACCTTCAGTTAAGTGTGATGTAATAAAAGATGTATCCCTTTTTATTTCTGAATAAAGTGAGTATGGTTGAGTTTCAAAAAAAAATAAACTGCTCCACTTTTAAACTGCTCCAATTAGTGCCTCCATAATCTACACAAATATTGTTCGGTTCAAAATAAAATTTTAAAATAAAGTGTACATGCAAATATGCGCGTCGATGAGTAGGTTCCATTCTCGTACTCAGTTTTGAGTTTCGTCGACTGTAACTTCTCAATTTCGGACCGATGTTTGCCCCTTTTCAAGACGAATTTTGTCAAATCGTTGCACTCAGTCGACCGTTTCAAATTTCCTTTGACGAGCAGATTAAACTCGCCGTTTCGCACAACTTTCGTGTTGTAACTTTTTTATTTTATTTCGGTAGACATATACGAGTAGATCTTGTACTGAGCTATGTACGTGTTTAGACTGCAGCTAGTGTATAGTGTGTTTTTCAACCTCCGTCGACACCGTGAACCATTCCGTCCGCCGGTGCACTTTCACCGCGTCGTACAGTCGTCTTGCTCATCACCGGCGGGATAAGTGGTGTGAGGCGGTAGAAGTGTTGTAAGGTAAGATCACCACGGAGAAAAGAGGTGAGACTACATGAAACACATATAAACACCGAGGCAAACACCGGGGTTTAAGAACTTGCTCTCAGGGAAACGAGCCTACCTACCACTTTGTGGGCAACCAAATGAGATGCATAACGTGACTTTTGTCTCTTTTTTCAGGGCCTGGCCCTAGAGAGCCACATATGCAAGTGATGCAAAAATGACCAAAGACGGTGCAGGAAACCAAACACGTCCTTAGTTTTCCACTATGTTGCGGGCGTTTTCCTGATCCGTTCTCCCGACTCCCGGCCTGGATTTGCCTGTATTGACACGTGATTTTTCACTACACACGTTAGAGCATCTCTACCGGTGTTTTTGGCAGCGCCGATACACGTTGACGCCTTATTGGAACCGTCAGCTTACATCAGTGTTCCCCAATGGCCTTCCAATAGTTTTTTTAATCTAATTTCCTCATAAATACAAGATATTTCTAACTAAAATAAAACCATATTGCATAATTTTAAACACATGGATTAGTTACATGACAAGAAATAAAATAACTATTATAACAATTAAAATTAAATTAAATCTAACACTCAATTTTGGTCTCCTTTGCGTCCCCACAGATGTTTGACTAGATCATTTTATAGTTGGTTGTGAGTATCTCGTCTCGGATTTTTGCCGGCATGACGAGGAATTCGGCAAACTCTCGTGGCACCTCATGATGAACATGGGCAAGAGGGCCATGCGAATCATACGGCTGATCATCGATCACCGGAGGTTGTGCGCACTCTCGATGATCATGCTGTACATGATAACATAGTGACCTCCCGCATCTAGTCTTTCGACCAGGTTAAACCAGGGTACCAGAAAATAGCAAATCAAGTTTGGAGCACACCAAATGCCCGTTCGACATCCTTCATGGCACCATCCTATTGGGAAGAAAACCAAGATTGGTTCTAACCTATAGGGTTGGCGATTGTCTTCACAAACGTAGACCATTTTTTATAGATGTCAACTAGGTAGTACCCCTTGTCATATGGGTGGCTATTGGTCTCATAGTTGCATGGTGGATCATGATCTTCAGCAAGTTTTGCAAACAACGGAGATCATTGTATCACGTTAATGTCATTGTGAGATCCCGCCATGCCAAAAAAAGTATGCCAAACCCAAATGTCATAATCTGGCACAACTTCAAGAACGACACTACACTCTCTGATATGACCTTTGTAGAACCCTTGCCAAGCGAATGGACAAATCTTTCTCCCAAATGTATGCAGTCGATACTTTCAAGCATCCCTGAAAATTCTCTAGCTGTGTTTTGTGCCAGGATCCGAGCTATGTCAACTTAGGTTGGTACAAATACCACTACCAACCGATAAATGGTCTTGATGCATGTGGACTCAGCCATACGTAAGTAGCCATCTTTTGTACCTACACAACCTCATATGCAAGACACGTCAACGCAGTAGTGCATTTCTGAATAGGTGAGAAACTGACCATGTCGGTGCAATCTTTCTTCATCATGAAATAGTCATCATACTCCCGAACGCCATGCACAATGCGCATGAACAAATATTGTTCATCTGAAAGCGTCACCGGAAATCCTTCGTCCCATGTGTTGGCTCGTCAGCGAAGTAGTCGAACACTAGCATAAAATGAACCTCCGTCCTTTGACGGTATTTGTTATTATCCCTCCCTTTCTTCGAACCTCCAATCCGAGGAGTGGCATTCATCTCGGCTAGTAAACTAACAAGACAAGTGATGATCGCCAAGCGCTTATCAATCTCGGCAGATGCGGTGGCATGAGCTTGGAGCATTGGGCCGGCCATCATCATCTCATCGTCGTTATCCATATCCTATTAAATTTAACTAAGCAATAAAAAAACCATACACACTATCGTTGGTCATCAACAACTAAGCAAAAATCTATAAAAAGAAACATTTGCAAAGCGTGAACACGTTGTGCGGGAGGTGTTCCTGGCCGGAGCTATCTGCCCGGTGAGTCGGCGAGCGTCGCCGGTCGACAAAAACAGTGTCTAACTTAGGCAAAACACGAAAAGGGAGGCCAGCCGCTTGCAGAGGCGGAAATTGCAGCGATCTGCCAACGGGAAGCGAGAGAGGCATGAACTTCCAAACACTTCTCCATACAATGACATGAGCGACGAACGTAGTGGGGAGGGCCGCGCCGCCGAACTTTCAGCGTCGAAACGGGGCTGCCACGGCGAATCAGTGGGGGTGGGAGACGAGACGAGCACGAAAAAGACAGTGGGGAAGAAACGGAATGCCTGAATTGCTATCGTGTAGTACGTACCCACCTAAAAAATCTGACGTGGTGGGTTTGCCGCGTCTGTTCGGTACTCCCACTTCTCCACCTATGGACCGGAATCGTTGCGAGGTTGTCGGACGCGGTATTGGGCCCGTCTGGCAACTTTGCTGCTATTGGCGCCACGAGTGGGCGACATTTTCGTGTCGCGGCCAATAGCCCTATTGGGGGCGCTATTGGGATTGGGAGCGCCGATGGAGATGCTATCAGTGGCGTCGATTTTAGCCGTTGAGCCGTGATTTCTACTACTCTCAAGAATAGAGAAGGCATAAAAGGTAGAGAAATGTAACAATACAAATAGATGGTTGAATCTGGGTTGGAACGATTTACTCTCTTGTTATTATTATTTTCTACATATACTAAATTTACCTTTGTTTTCCAAATTTCTTTGGACAATTTCATTTGTTAAATTATTATTTTTGTACTATTTACTACACAAAAAGCATTCTACTTTTTATTAGCCGACGGCCATGAATTGTTTTATGAACAAACTTTTACATGTTTCACTAACTTTTATATATTCATAATTATAGTATAACTAAAGTTTACGCTAGTAAATATACATAAGTAGTATTATATAATAAATTACAAATAATTTTTTATATATATGGCATTAACTCATCAAGGTTCCAACAAAAAAGAATAAAATACCAACAGTTTCATGCTTTTTTTTTTGGAAAATTACAGTACTTTCGTACTGCTTAATTTATTGATTTTCCAAAAAATGGGGTACAAGAGAGCTGTACCAACAGCAAACAAGTTCAAATAAAACTAAGACAACAAGTTCAAATAAAACTATCTACCCAGGCCGCAAAGTTACTATAAGCCTTGCGAGTAGCACGAACAGTTTTGTGCTCTAATCTTGAACAAGAGGAAATTGAACAAACCAGTAATCTTGTGGTCAATGTTGCACAGCCCAGTGCCTCAATTTTTTGTTGCACAAACCAGCCGACTCTAGTGGCAATTCATTGCAAAGAGACTTAATGGTCTGATTACACAGTTAAATAACATACTTTGCACCACGCAACCACGTTGCAATGTGTTGCCTACAGATTTGTATCCATATTTGTAACAACGATCAAGAAAAGGAAAAAAAAATGCACAATATGGCTTTATTGTATCACAAAATTGGACAATATAGCATCATACATGACAACAACAAAAAAAATACAAAAACGGACCACGTGAAGGGGGCTTGTAGTACCGTTCTGTTGTCCGACAGCCGTCCCCGTCTAGTCCTTGCATCGAGTCGCCCTCGAATGAAAGTAGACTAGGGACAAGTTTGTTCATCCCAGCCACGATCGACCGTGGAGCCGCTACCGTAGCCGACTACTGGCTTCCAACACCTTCACAATTACCTCCGGGTGGTCCCATAAGACCGCCACCGCCTCGGAAGAAAGGAGGCAGACCGAGAACTCTTAGCCCGTCTTGACCACGTGAAAGCGGCTAGCCTCCGTAGCCGCCATCGCCTCTGGTGGTCGCATTGAGCTGTCGCGGCCTAATTGAAGGGAACGGCTGGTCCCAAATTGGTTTGGTTTTCTCGAGCTCTTGGCATTTTTCCGGGTCACCCATAAAGCGGGCTCCATTGTTAGATATGTTGTTAAACCATACAAAACATGTCGTTACAGCTCTGTGTAAATAATTATCCCTATGAAACATTGGGTACAAGGAGGCGATAACAGTGGGATACTGGTATATATGGTGGCAAAGAAGAGAGGCTGTTAAGGGTGCACCTGTTGATACCCCAACGCGGCCAGCTTCTGCAATTTTGGGGTAGCGAACAATTTTCAAGGCGTAGCCCTACGAAAGGTGCCACATGAAATATCATGGACAAAACCTAGGTTTAACACATACAAGCTTAACATCGATGCAGTGTTCTTTCCTAATGGATCAGGGGCGGCAGTTGTTCTTGCTGATCATAGGGGATCTGCAGTTGCGGGTGTTGGTTGGCCTCTCTGTCACACCTTCTTGATTCAGGTACGGCTGAAGCTATTGCACTTAGGGGTGGGAACTGGTAGCGGATAATCCGAATTATCCGACATTCGTATTCGACAAATTGAAAATGGAAATGGTAAATATCGGAATCCGGACGAAATAGAAATGGAAGTGGTAAATATCCGGATCCATTTTTACAAATACAAAACAAATGTGGTATTGAATTTTGAAACAAATATGGATATGGAAATTTATATATCCGTATTCGAATAAATTTTATGTTAGACAATTTTGGTAACTCTAACCTGATATGTCAATTAACCAACCTAAAAGAGTAAAAATTAGTCAAATATATTTTCTGGTTGAATTTAAACTATTGTGTATTATATAGCTGTATTTATTACTATACTGCTCTATAGTTTACTCGTTATAAGACACGAGTCTATTATATCGTTATATTCATATCTGTTCCGAAACATCCGATCCGCATCCGTATTCGAGTAACATCCCGCTCCGCATTCGTATCTGAGAACATCCGTATTTGTATTCGTATTCATTTTAAAAATATGAAAACGGATGTAGGAAGGGCACTATCCGATCCGCATCTGATCCGTTTCCACCCCTTGCACTACAGAGAGGTTTGTCTTTCATCGAACAGACTGGGTGTTCTCCTGTCATTATTGAGACGGATTCGCTGGAACTTGTCCAAGCATATAATGGAGTGGTGGAAGTATGGAGCCCCTTCGCAGTGATTCTCTTGGACTATTTTCTGAAAGCTCACAGTATTGGTTCGGTTTCTGTTCATCATTGTCGTCGGGAAGTAAACGTAGTGGCGCACAACATAGCTAGACATATTTTCAATTCAAATTCTGTTATTTCTTGGGATTCTGATCCCCTAGCTTTATCAAGCAAGATGTAATAAATGATGTATATGTGATTGTGAATCAACAAAGTGCGTCAGGTGGCTTTCCCTAAAAAAAAGGTTGATTCATCGGTTTGTGCAACAATGACCCCAAAAGTTACTGGTTTGTGTAATTTCCTCATTTAAGGGAATTTGATTTTTTTGCCCCGTTTTACTTGGAGACTATCCAATTTGCCTTGTTTAGTTTGCCCTCTTTTTTGCCACTACTTACTTTGGTCTTCGATAAACTAGATGATTTTCCACTCGTTGCTTCGGGAACATCTGCATAAAATTGCTATAAAGTATTTTATTTATAATAGACAAATTAATCATTGGCGTGAGAGCATGAATTCGTGCATTTAATATTACTAGTTGCTTTGCAGGTGCAATGCACGTCTCCAAAATATAGTACAACATAAGTTCTTTTGAATGGCATTCCTCTTTTTAATGAGTTAGTTTTTATGTTGTTTTAATATATTATATACAAGTCTGACACTTCAAATGCACACACGTATTGATCAAAATGAAGCATAGCAATGTGAAGACAACTTCTAGAAAAATGATAGTACAAAATATGCCGATACACAAATTTTGTGCCTACTTAGGTGCATTGTCTCTTAAAAGAGAAAGAATGTGGCTACACCATGCTACTCTAAATTACTATTAAAGGGAATAGATTATTCTATAGATAAAATGAACCAGATTTGTAACAAACCCGGAGGACACTGATAGGATTCAATGACAACATATTTAGGGGTCTGATTTACATGGCTGCTCTGGCATCTTGGTATCCGCCCAAGAACCGTCGCTTCACTGGCAGCAGTGTCCTGGCTGTGTGGCCAAAGGGTGCTCTGGGATATTGTCAGCTAGCAGCTCAACAAAATAAATTCCAAATACTTTGGAGAAAAAATCCCACAATATATTAAACCATGTTAAAAAATTGTACTCAAAGAAACATAGTCAAATATCCAAAATTCAGAACCAGTCACTGATCTTCAAAAGTGTTCAGACTAAATCCTGCATTGTTAGATCATCATTATGCAAGCACAGGTTTAATATGTTTAATTAAATAAATAGATGCATCATTATATCTTACAAACCGTCAATAATATTGTCTCATGTTTTCTCCCTCTTGCGCTGCCTAAGTCTAAAAAGTGAAACATGCTATTTTGATGTATTTTAAATTTTCAGAGTCAAGATTCTCTCTAATTGCTTTATCAGGGAAAAGTCATTCTCACCAGCCACAAAAATTTCTTAGTTTCTCTTAGAGACATCCTTGGTGACACCTCGAAAAGAATGTGAGATCATCCAAAATGTTATTTTTCTAGCAACAACATTATCGAAAGATCTTAGTCTGCATATATTTTGTTCGTAGCACTATTGACGCATGACAAAGTAATTAAACACACCATGAGAAGAAAGGAAAATTGTTGTATTTTGAAATTGTAAGAAATGCACTCTTTGAATCCACATAGATAAATGTATACGATTTATTATAAAAAACTAAACATTATATTACAATGCAAATTCAAAACAAAAACAATATTTTGTATAGAGGAAGTCATTTTGACAAGCCATAAGCATTTATCGGTTTCTCTTGGAATCCCTGGTGCGGCCCTCCATAACACATGTGTCGCCCGATATATCTTGTTTCCAACAACTACAATCCTCAGTTGGAGTTGATACTAACATCCATCAGATTTGTTGCCCGCACTATTGGCACGGGATGACTAATTAAAGTGACCGAATGCACATTGTTTGGTAGTTCTTTATTCCTTTAAGTTAGGCTACAAATAAGAGCATAGACTTATTCAACTCAGAAACATGTTAATGTTGCAAAAATGCACAATTCTTTTTCCTCAATGGAGAGCCTCCAAAAGAAATTGCTACAGATCAGTACTTCGATTGATTTAAGATGCACAGAAGATAGAGATTCCTTGTGCCTCTTTTCAAACACGTGATACTTTTGTTACTTTGCACATTAAAAAAATTACGCACATTATGAAAAGGTGTTCAGTATCATCTTATTATATCTGCAAGGCTATGACTATGAATACAGATAAATGCGAGTCCACAAATCAATGGAAGCACACAGTAAATAGGTCTTGTTAGCCTAGCACACTAAACAATATTTCCAAATGAACAAGGTATAGTGCTGCTTTGGTAAGAGAATTAATTTTAAAATATTAAGTTCAGATACAATAGATATGAAGCCCTTGTGCAATGCTGGACACAAAAAAAGGTAGTATTATACCAAACATGAGATAGGAATAAGTCAAGTTAATACCAAATCCATGCTAGAGATTGGCTATTTGTGCTGGAATCTAAATGAACCTCAAATATGACCATACATACAATACAAAAGGATAAGAAAAATACAAAGTGGCCTGAACAAAAAAGGGAAATAGAGTAGCAACTCATTAGAAATCAACGGTACTGAAAATTTTAACATTTACCACATAATCCATGCAGTGGTGAACTGCCATCTCACATTTTTGTTCCTTTCATTCCAAAGCATAAATAGTTACGTTAAATTATATCCTGTTGATCATTGCGTCAAGATGATCTGCTAACCTGCACATTCAGAAAATTATGTTTAAAGGCAGTAAAGAGAATAAAACTTCTAGCCATCTTTTCTGATGAGACGGAATAAAACTAACACTCAGAGGAACGTCAGAAGTTTTTCATAGAAAGCACTGAATACGAATCAAATAGTAAATAACTGCATATATACTCACTTGCTAAAATGTTAAAGGCGCTTCCTCAAACATCTTGTGAGCCACGTACATCTATCCTTAGAACCAGAAAGAGCAAATATCTTGAATTAATGGCATAAGCATATCCAACCTGAATTTTCGGAGCAAGAACACAGAGGAAAGGATCTCGGGAGAGGAATTGATTTGTTACCTTACCGAGGATTTATGACTGATTGCCTCGATCAAGTGCACACCTGCGGCCGCCTCGACCACTCGCCGTTGCTCACAGCCGTCCCTTTTCATCTGTTCCCCATCACACCGCTTGTCCTCCTCATCCTCGCCGTCCCTTGGCTTCCCGTCGCGACTCCGAGGAATCGTCGTTCTTCTAGCCGCCGGAGGATGAGGGCCCCCGCCTGGGATCCGACCGAGGAAGAGGATGTGGCGAATGGCGGCGATGGGAGCTGTACATCGTCCGCGGGGAAGAGCTCGAAGTCGAAGTCCATGTCGTCGACATGGAAATCCTCCAGGGCGAAGGCGTCGTCTACAGAGTACGAATTCCGAGAAATCGTCTGGGAAGGACGTGTTGGAGAAGAGGGACGCTTCCGTCTGGGGGCGAGATTGGGGATCCACGAGCGGGAGGTGGGGTGGCGAGGAGGCTTTGCCGATGCTACACCTCCTCCTCTTCTCCTCGCTATCTAGCGCCGCCACACAATATCACATTCTCTTGGTTTGACACCATGGCGATGGAGGAAGGAGGAAGGAGGAAGGGAGAGTGGGTTGCGGAAGATGGAGGCAGACCGAGGCGCAGATCGCGGGCGGAGAAAATTTGTCTGCAGGCAGAGTTTTCGTCTGCCGTGGAAACTGCTAAACGTACATTCGGTGAGATTTTTTTAATGCGTTGACGGTTAGATCTAATCTGCGGGCCTGATCGTGTGGTGCTAAATGGTCTTGAATGTTCTGTGTGCATGGGCGGGGTGCGCTTAGGAAAGAATATGTTTGCTTGTTTTATAGTAGTATAGATTTGCGTTATATCTTGATATAATTATAAGGAAAAGCATATGTACAAAAGTAAGAGTAATAAGTGAATATTTTGCCTTGTGGGAGGTAGTCATATGTTACATAATTTAATTAATACAAAAGGGCAAATAATCAACAACCAAAGTATGTAGTGGCAAAAAAAAACTAAGCAGGGGCAAAAAAAAAATCCCCTTTAACAACGGCTCCTTCCTAGTGCTGAAAGTCAGTTTTGTCACCCGGGCTACATGTAGCCCGGTTTTTTTCAAATTTAAAATCTGCAAATTTAAGTTGTAAAAAATTCTGAAAAAAAATCCTAAACGTAGATAATGATGATTCCTGCCTTTGTGCAAAAACTAAATGCGAAACATTCTGTATTTCATCCGGTGTAAAAAAGACAAATTTCTAGATCTGGGTGGTGATTCAAATCCTCTCAAAATTGTCAGAATTTTGTCATTTTCGTGTAGGGCGCAATATAAACTATTTCGCGTTGAAACTTTTCAGAATCATAGATCAAGTCGTTGTAAATATCCAGTATATTTTCCGGATTTTTTGAAAACTTAAAATGGCGACAAAATAAATAAATAAAATACCGGGTTACATGTAGCCCGGGTGACAAATCGCTGCTTTGCCCATTTCCTTCTCTTTTGTGCCCGCAGGCCAACGGAAAAAGGTAGGCAATGCACAGAGCGAATGTGCCCACACGAAAAATAAAAAAGTGATTTTGAAGCAAAACTGCCGTTAGGGCTCTTCTCGTCCCCTTGCTCTGCTCCGCCGGCGCTGCTACCTCGCCGCGCCCCGCACCAAAACGAAGCTGGAAGCTGAGATCCGGAGACCACGCGCCACGATGCAGCAGCCGCGCCCCCTCAACAGCGGTCCGTCCACTTCCCTAACTCCCCTCTCAGCGCACTTTACTAATTTTATCCTCCACTCGATTCATTCGATCTGGTTCTAGTATTCGGTGGATTCCTCTTCGCTATTGTACTGGCGGCCTGGCGGGTCATGGCCATGGACTCACTTCACGGCTTCCTGACTTTGTGTGTGTCCTGTGCGGTGCAGGGGGGAGCAGGCACGCGACGACAGTGGACACGCACACGCAGGTGGGAGCCTGTACGCGACGACCCGTTAGGAGCACCTTGCTTCGATAGCAGATGCTATCGATCGTGGAAGATCGAGATGGAGTGTCGTTTGATTATGTTTAACACACTTGTATGGAGAATTGTGGAAACAGGTTTCTCTTATGTGGATGAAGCAAATCCGACGGATCTCGAACGGAGGAATTGCCACTACAATGCCCAGGCTATGAACGCCTTGTATTGTGCCTTGAGTGATGACCAGCTCTACCGGATTTGGCACCTCGAGAGCGCTAAGGAGGTTTGGGATGCTCTCCGGATTATGCATGAAGACACCTCCATCGTTCGTGAGTTAAATGTCGAATTGTCGAGGGGAAAGATGAAGTCGTTCGCCTTGCGGAAGGGCGAGTCCCCCCATGACATGTACTCGAGGCTCGTCCTTTTGGTCACTGAGATGAAGCGCCTGAGATGCAAAGAGGTGACCGATTCTTATGTTGTGAGGAAGATCCTTCGTGTCATGAAACCAAGGTACCCAACCGTGGTGACTAATATTTGTGCGACGCCTAAGTCCTAACTTTGAAGAACTCACCCCTCGGGATGTGTGTGATAGATTCATCATCTACGACATGTGGGAAGAATCATACAGAATCATGCGCGGGTCCGCGACGAAGGTGGACACCGGGTCACCGGCAGAGAAACCTCCCGTACTGACCCCCCATCCCCTGCCTACGGAGACTCAGAATACTATGGAGGTAGCTCCGGAGAAACGCCTCGCTTCGATGGCAGTGACACACACTATCTATCATGGCAGCATAGGATGAAATTTCACTTGCTCAGCATTAACTCTCTTGTGTGGAGAATTGTGGAAACTGGTCATGTAGAAAAAGAAAATCCAACGGCTCTCGAAAAGAGGAATATACAGTACAATGCCCAAGCTATCCGCGCCTTATTCCGTGCCATGAGTGGTAGCCAGTTCGACTGGGTTATCTTAAATGAGAGTGCTAAGGAGAATTGGGATAATCTTCGGGTTATTCCTGAAGCCGTTCGTGAGCCAAAGCTCAATCTTTTGAGTAGAGAGATGGACTTGTTCGCGTTGGGAAAACACGAGACCCTCAGTGACATGTATACAAGGCTCAACAATTTGGTCAATGAGATGAAGGGCCTTGGATGCAAAGAGATGACCGATTCCTATGTTGTCAGGAAAATGCTTCGTGTCATGACACCAAGGAACTCAACCTTGGTGACCCTCATCCGTGACAAGCCTATCTTTGAACAACTCAGCCCTCGGGATGTGCTTGCAACATTCCACCTGTACGACATGGTGCAAGAGGAATCCAAAATCGTGAGAGATTATGCTTCACCAAGCTCAAGCAAAAATGTCAAAATCTCCTTGAAGGCCAAGCAAGTCCTAGTGAAGGAATCAAGCGATGAGGAACATGACCAGGAAATGGCTCTCTTGGTGAAGAATTTTGGAAGGATGCTTGGAAAGAAAGAGTATGAAGCAAGAAGAAGCAATTTCCCCGTCAAGTCAAAGATGAGGAAACCAAAGAAATATTGCTATCAATGTGGTGCTCCTGATCATCTTGTTGCCAATTGTCGTGTTAATAGACATGATGAATAATCTTAGTAGTGACATGATCTAAGATTAAGCATCCAACGTCTATGTAGTCTCAAGAATTATCTATTTAATTATATCATGTAATGCTCTTGTATGAAAATGCTATATCCCCTGTTAAACCCATATGTCTTCCTCTCACGAGGCAGAAGCTTCTCAATCTTTATTCTATTATATGCAAATTTGCCTCAGTATGTACTAAGAATATTCCTTATTATCCTTGCCTTCATCTTTAGCTTCTCTTTTTCTTCTTTTGGTTGTGGCGTTTGGTAAACGTGCTTGATTGGCCTGGTACTTTTCTGCCTCTTTTTCTTAATTTGTGTTTTGAAGATTAAGTTCATAGTTGAACAATTTGATTGTACACATGAGTTTGTACATGCAAATCTCAACAAAATCTATTTCGGATAAAGCGAACCTTCAAAGTGCTAACCTACAAGGTGCCTCTCCATGTCTCTTCTCCTCCTGCATTTTGGTAGACTCGCGGTTTATTCTAACCTGCATGGTGACTGACTGTCTTCCCTGCTTGTGGACTTATAGTACTAGGAGATTTCAGTTTTAGTTCCAATTTTACGATGCCAAGTGTGAACACCTTGGCTATTTGTTTGTAATGGTCATACTCGGTTATATTCGATAGTTACGTTGTCAATTTTTTAAATATTTCTATGTACTAATAATAAAGTAATGTGGTGTAGCACTTGAGAAAGTCTGTTGAAACTAGTATTCAGATGCCGTAAGGTGTAGCTTCACTGCAACAAATCTGCGGTTAACACACCTACAGGTTTGAAATTTTTGTCTTCGATACTAAGGCCGCGTGTGAATAGCAATCCAGTAGAGACAATTATGCAACGGTTATGACAATTGACAATGACAGGCATGAAAGCACACATTCTTTGCTAGTTTACCTAATCAGTAAATATGTATTGCTCCTCCCTGCATGTAAATCAATTTGTATCCATAGCACCGTATGTCCTTGCGACATGGGCCATCCAACGGGCAGTGTGCCCTGTGTGATGAGCCGGAGGATGCCAGCCACATTAATACATTATGTTCAGATGTGCCTTGGCACAATTTGTGTGGAGTGGCTTAAGGGAAGAACTTGAGGTCACCTGGAATCCTCATTCCTTCCAGGACATTACTAGGATTCTCTCTGGTTTTAGGGGCAAAACCAGCAAAGTGTTGCGTGTGTTATTCGCCGTGGTGTGCTGGGGGCTTTGGCTTATTCGTAATAAGTTTACAATTGAAGCAAAGTTTCCCAACTAGCCTGCTGACTGTTTTTGTCAAAATCTTATGATGTTGACAGGTTCTCAATTTTTCAAAATCCATATGTATCGAAAACTGGAAGCCGCTGTGCAATTCTCAATTTCTCATGAATTAATATAGATACTAAAAATCAATTCACATGTAGTTTCAGAGTGCAAGCCTTACAGATGCCAACTTGAGAGGAGCTAGCCATGAAGTAGCCAGTCCCAAGGTAAATTCGCGGCAGCTTACCTTTTCAGGAGAGGGAAAGCCTTTCATAGGCAGCACGTACATACATAACATAAACATCTTCATCCTTGCTACTACTACTACTAATTACTATGGATCATCAAAATGCAGGGGGATAATGAAGTTGACAGGTTCAAACTTGCAAGGTGTAAATCGTGAGCGGGAAGTTGATTTACCAAAACTGTATGTTTATCGAGCCTGCTAATAGTTACTCTCTCCGTTTTTTAATATAAGATATTTTAGCATTTGTCTACATGCACATGTACACAAATGTATATAGACATGTGTTAGTGTGCATGTTCACTCACTTTAGTATGTATCTAGACAACATGTGCAACATCTAAAACATCTTATATTAAAAAACGGAGGGAGTATTAAATAGCTAGACATTCATATTCATAGGCGTGCAGCTAAAAAACAAATCATATGTTTTCGTTCTGTCACATTAAGTTTGATGATACCTGGTAATCAGTTTTTGGTTTACTGTCTTGACTCTTCTCTACTACTGTACTATTAAAAGATCAAACATATTCTTTCCTAAGCGTACCCCAACAGATGTACATAGAACAATGAGAACCAATTTCCACCCCCACGATCAGACCCACCTTATTAGATCTAACCGTCCACGTGAACATAACCCTCACCTACCTCTAGCAATTTTGACGGGCAGATGAAAACTCTGCCGCGGACGAAACGTTCAGCCCCGATTAAGCGGATCAATTCCTAGCAAATCGCGTTGAAGACTCTGTTTATGTCGCAATTCCTCTCCTCCTTCCAGGCTTGGAGGAGCTCCTTTCCAATCCTCCATCGAGCTGCCCATCAAGGCCTCCCACCAACGACGCCGCACCAAGGGAAGCTGCTGCCCCTGCGACTCTGTCCCTCTACGACACCGCCGGGAAGGCCGTGACTTCCCCACGCGAATCCGCCGGACACCACCCCCCCTGCGAATCCGCCGCCCCTTCCTCCCACGAATCCCCACAGGACTCCACTGTCGCTGCGCAGATAGTTGGCTCTACAAGTCTACATGAGCCTCCGCTGTCTGTTTGCCACAACGACGCCAGCCGTAGGTCGCTGATGATCCTGACGCGTTGGATCTTGCAGGTCGTTGCTTCAAGAAGGCAGGTCGGTCGCTTTTGACTCCCTTTTCACCAAACACTCAAGGAGCTGTTCTATTTGATGAAGTTCAGTCCCACGGTGTTGTGCAATGATTTTGATTATGGTTTTTAATCCAATAGGATCTAGCTTATTTTCCATGGTCCTTTTTCGCACCTTCAATCCTTTAGTGCTTCATGTAGATTAATTAATGGATCCTGTCATAGCTTCATACAATCTTAAAAGGTAGCGTGCTTATTTTCCATGCTACTAAGATGGCCGCCTTCAAGATGATACATAGAAAGCAAACGGAAGATGAAATATACTATGGATCTAAGAGGAGCCTATTACTTCAGCGTAGAAGCACATTAGGGAAGCACATGCATCTATGGTCAAAAGAAAATAACACCTAAATCTCTGAACTTCATGCTTATCTTTGAAATAGGGAAAAAACAGCTGCAAAGTACGGCAATGAATGTGTAGTTCATTTTTGCAAAGTGCTACTGTGTAGGAATGCTTCTAGAAATGTGCTTGATAAGATAAGAGAAATTGGAAAAGTGATTGGTGAAGAGGATTTTTTTTTTTTTTTTTGCGGAAACCAGAGAAATTACAGGAAGATCATTACACGAAGGCACCCATCGAAGATGAAAAAAGCAATCCAGACCTTCTGCAACACGAAGACGCCGGCGAAGAACTGGCCGTGCCGGTGGCGCGCCGCCGCCGCATCTTCCTTCAAACCATGGATCGGAAGACGTCCCCAGGCGGACGGGAAGTCGCCGGACCTCGAACTCCTCAGAGCCTCCACCCAGCTCCCGCAGCATCTTCGTCTTCCTCCAGCTTCTCTGGCTTCAATAGCGTCAACCCCGATCCGCCGCCACGCGGGATCCGGGAGGGGGATAGCGATCCCAACAGAACCGGAGCTCCGAGGGACCGGAAGGAGCAGGCACCCCATCGCCGAGCTCCAGCGAGCACCGCCGACGAAGGAGGCAAGTACCTGCACCAAAAGCAACTCCGACGGCCTGACCTCCTTCAAGGCGGTGTCATGTCATGTGGAACTGACGAGCTAAAGTTTAATAAGAACTTAAGAAGTGCCAGACTCTTATGCCTACTCTATTTCTTTATTGTCTCTACTCCAATTAATCGGGAAGCATATGCAAATTATCTAAATTTCACATCTGATGCAACAGCTTTGACATTTTATTTATGACAATTAAAGTCATATGCAAATTATCTATGACAATTAAATCCAAAACATAACATTCTTGTTGTACTATTGTCGCTCACTCAGATTTTTTTTCTTAATAACCAGATCTATTATATTTGTAGTTTGTTCTGACATCTCATGCATCAGCTTTGACATTGATTCATCAGATCTGCACTTCTAGATTTAGGCCCAGAGATTTGTTTTTACTTCTATATATAAACACATGATGCTGAAATCTTAGACCATTGACTGTTTGTTGTTGATGTGAAGTATAAACAGAGGTATAAACAACAAGGTTTCTAAAGAACAATGTAGTTATATCCGTTAGTAGCCAAAGAGCTATGGATGTACCAGCTGCGTTGTTCAACCAAATATTGATGTGTGATCAACAGGAAAGTGAGAAGAGTAGCTACTTTCCTTTTTGTGGTATTTCTTGTTAATTTCACAACTCCAGCACAAGCTATTTCCGCACCTAAATTTCCATATACAAAGATAGTTCTTGTGTATTTACTGTATATTCCCATTTCCTAATGCTATAATTAGGGTGGAGTGATGGTTGTTAACACATGGCGCTTTATTCATCATGGTATCCAGTTTATCTCCTTGGACTATAGGAAACTTGTAGTTAGCTGGAGCATTGTAAAAATTATAATTCATGTCATTAGTGACATCTGAAATTGTGCTTGGTGTTGGAGAGTGCTTCCAAGTAGTTTTTACTGTCTATGCGTCATTCAATTTATTTTTTTCCTAGCTCCAATTGTTTTTATTGCATGTACATCATATCAAATTGAAACAGGCAGAAAGTTATTTTGGTTTGGCATTTTTTTAAACGGATATAGATCCACTATATGGTTTGGCTTCTTGCATTTTGTATATCACGCATGGCAAAAGAAGTCCTATAGGTAGAATCTAATCATTTTCTAGCTCTGTAAATAATCATTTTCAACTGAATAAAGACTACTCCCTCCGATCCCATAAAATTGTCGTAGCTAAACAATGTAACATGCACAAGTTGTTTGTAGAACCTGCGACACTTTTTTCGGTTCAGAGGTAGTAGATTAGATCACAGGAATAGCTAGATGAAATACTTATACTTTCTCTAGATTTTGTTCTGCCATGTTTGTAGAGACTGAACATAATGTTCTGAAAACAAGACTCTTTTTTATGCCTGAAAACAAGACTCTCTTTTATGCCTGAAAACAATAGGCTCTAAAAGTGAGAGTTCTCTACATGCTTCTGTTGTCTATTCGTAGTATTCTGTGTACAACATCAACAATGTCATGTGTGCGTTACTTTAATAAGAATCACGCATGAGCTGGTTGCATTGCTAGCGCAACGCGGTTCCCTTCCCATGTTCAGAGGAGCGAAGGAGATGTTCGACGGCTTGGTGCAGTCACTCAAAGCGCACGGCTATCTGGCCGAGAGCATGTGGCGTAATGATGACAGTCTCCTTTTTTCAAATTCGGATGTAATTGAATGTTGTTTTATGGAAATTTCCCTATGTAGAGTAGAATGGTGTCTCACTTTTAAGTTCTACTTTTTGTACAATGTTTATTTTTGTTTTGTAGGAGCATGAATTTCGATTGTCAATTTTTAAGATGTGTGTTGCACGTGTGCACACTGACATGGTTCTTATATGATGCTTTGTGGATTTTAAATGATGCAATGTGTGTGGATTGTATGTTGTTCGCACATATTTGCAAAGTTTAGTCATGCAGTCTATTCTTCTGGTAACAAAATGACTCACTTAGCTATAATCGAGATTATATTTTAAAGACGTGTGTTGCACGTGCACGGCTACTAGTCACGGTAAAAGGGTGAATCACGGTGGATGAGATCTGAACCCATGTATCTTCTGAACCTGGTGATGCAGGTTTTTCTCTCTTTTGAAGCCATGTTGTGTCACATTAGCTGGTTTTCTCTATCTTCTGAATCCATGTATCTTGTCACGGCTGTCGTTCTCCTAATATGTCAGTGTCTGTCTGTCTGTCACCCCGTTATCGAAATGCAGGTTTAGAACAGTTTAACGATAGAATTGAGTGGAGAAAAGTCCAAAACAAACCTTAACTTGTGGATGAAAGATAAATCAAACCTTGAACTACTAATCCCTGAAATTGACACCCTGAACTTGTCAATCTCGGTCTAATTTAAACCCTAGACATAGTTGACGCACTGGGAATGCTGCAATCCCGGCCAGGATGGCGTCCTACTCTCACTGAAAATTTGGACCCACATGTCATATCCTCTTCCTAGATCTTCATCACCGCCGCCAGCAGCTGTCCAATCGTGGCACCACTTGTTTTCACGAGGTCACCACGCCAGGAAAGGCGTGGTTGACAGCGCCGCTGGAGGTCGGTCAGACGCCGCAGCCATGCTTGGAGATGCACCTCCCAAGTCACTGCGTGTCAGGAACCAGCAACTCTGAACTTCATCGACAAATGGATTCAGTTAACTGTAGCTCTTCAAGCTTTCTTCTAAACCGTTAATCGCCTGATCGACGTCTCACATTGCAACTTACCGTTTCGCATTAACTGGCAACGTGAGCCGTCCGTCAGTAGATCAACGGCTGGATGAACGCTGAAGAGACACGGTTTGAACTCACTTTCCAGCTCATCGCCTTTTCGCGCCAACCACACACTTGGTTGTCGCCTTCCTCCGCTGAGCCTTATATGCTGTAATCCGCCGTGGAATCGAACTATCTCTAGGTTTAGGGTTTATCCCCTTCCGCCGCCATGTCCTGGCTGGCATAGAACTCGTAGCTTACAAGCTTTCAGCTGAATAATCATTCCTCTGTAATAATTCAGTCGAACTCGAGATAATAGAGCTGTGTGTGGTGTGAATTGCTTGTCTGTTGATTTTCAATCGATAGTTGATTCCTATCAAGTGGTATCAGAGCACTACGATCCTCGGCGGCGATTGGATCTGGAGCGAAGAGAAGTTGGGCTCTCTCGTGAAATCCTTCTCGGTTGCTTCCGATCCCGGCGGCGGTGTTGAGCTCGTCGACTCGGAGCTGGGGAGGCGGCTAGGCGGCGGCACTGCTCGGACATAGTTCAGGTACGGATCTGGTTGCTGAAGAACCATTCTTTAGCTGTAAAATCCCACCCATCCCTCCCTGTTTGGTGTGTCTTTGGAGGCGCGTGGCGTTGGCGGCGGTAGACCGGCGGTGGTAGAAACATGACGAGATCCATTGATGGCTCAACTGAGAACACTAGTAGTCTGGAGCTCAAATCCTTGATCTTGGATGTCAAAACCTTGCAGCGTGTCCGTGAGGAAGATAAACAGGAGTTCTCTGAATTCTCCGAGAAAGTGGAAAAGAATTTCATCAGTATCCAGGAAAACTTCGACAGCATCCAGATCAGCTTGGGGAAATTGCTAGCAGCTGTTCCCCTTCTGCACCACCGGAATCACCCCCACCACTGGCAAATGCAACAATAGTGGATTCTCCAGCACAGGGCAGTGTCAACCAAGCTCTCACAAAAGCTAATCTGACAGTGATCCAACCAATTGGTACTGCTACACTGCATGATCATGCAGGAAAGGAGCTAAATTTGGATGGTTCAGAGAAGATTCCATACAGGCATCCTAACTATGCTGCACCACAACCATAGTTGCCTCACAGGAAGGAAGGACAAAAACAAGTAGCAGTTCAGCAACAAGGTAATGAGCAACTAGTGCAGCATGACTTACAATTCTTAGAACACCCTGAATTGCATGCTGATGATGACAGAAGAGAAGTAATACCAAGAAATAGTGCCTTGTTTTCCTCAGAATGACACAAGAAGAAATAATCCAATTGTCAAGCCAGCAAGAATGAATATCCCTGAATTTTCTGGTGATGATACTGACTCCTGTATACAAATTATAGAGCAGTACTTTGATGCAGCTAGAACACCTTTGGAACAAAGAACGGAAATTGCTACAACTTACCTTAAAGGACCAGCTATTCAGTGGTGGCGTAGCACTGGTATTCAGCCTAGAAATCTACCTTGGCACCGTTTCTGTCGATTGGTGAGTGACAGATTTGCTGTAGCATCCATCTGTGATAATATCAAGTCCTTCCATGCCATAACACAGAAGGGCTCTGTTGCACAGTATACTATGCAGTATGAACAATGCATGAACCTCATGAGAAGAGATAATCCTGCATTAACAGAGGACTACTATTTAAACAGCTACATTTCTGGCCTTAGTGATTATATACAAAATCACTTACAGTGTCACAAGCCTAGGGATATGCAGGAAGCAATGTGGATGGCTAGGAGAATAGAACAGGCTAATCCTGTAAAAAGGACACCTTTCTCTCAGCAACAGGTTATGTTAAAAGGCTACCAAATGCAGAGCAAGCTAAGCCACTATCTCCACTGGCTGCCACCATAGAAGAAGCTAAATTGAATAGAACATGCTTCAGATGTAAAGAACCATGGTTTCCTGGTCACAAACCTGTGTGTAAAATGAATCAAAAGGCACAGGTGCATGCTCTGCAAGCAGAGCAACATGAGAAGAAACAAACTGTGTACATCATAGAAACTGATGATGGGGATGTAATTGAAGCTACTGAGCTACCTCCTGATCAGGAATTAGAGATTTCTATGCATGCCATGCTGGGTTTATCTGCTAGTAAATACACATTCACACTGAATGTACTAATTGGAAGTCACTATGCAACAGCTCTAGTTGATACTGGTAGTACAACCACTTTTATCACACCACAATTTGCTAAGTTAGCTGGCTGCAACCTCTCTAGTACCAGTAAACTAAAAGTAAAGGTGGCTAATGGTGAAACACTGTTTATAGAATTTGCTTGTTTGAATTGCTGTTACAGTATACAGGGAGTGGAATTTACTACTGACTTCAGAGTGCTGCAGTTAAAAGGCTATGATATAATCCTGGGAGCTGATTGGATACATGCTTACAACCCTGTTCAACTTGACTACAAGAAGATGCAGATGAGCATCACTCTGCCTTCTGGTCAATCACAGCAATTTTGATGAAAGCTTGCCTAGAGGTGACACAAAAATAAAAGAAAGCACTGATGTGGATAAACTGTTACAACAAGCAGTCTGTGGTGCTGTTTTTTTGTATAAAGTGCTGAGATACATGCCAAGGAAACTGAATTGGTTCCTCCAAAATAGCACCAATTCTAACACAATTTCAAGATGTTTTTGAGGAACCCCAGTCCCTGCCTCCAAAGAGAAATTGTGACCACACAATACCTTTTATCCCTGAAGCTAAGGTGATCAATCAGAGATCTTACAGATTACCACATCACCAGAAAAATGCTATGGAAGAAATTATCAAGGACCTGCTACTGAAGAAAGTGATCAGAGATAGCAGCAGCCCTTATTCTTCCCCTGCTCTGCTTGTGAAGAAAAAGGACACAACTTGGAGAGTGTCAATGATTTCAGAAAGGTAAATGGCCAAACCATCAAAAATAAATACCCAATACCGTTATAGAGGACCTCTTGGATGAGCTACAGGGAGCTAAAGTTTTTTCTAAAATTGATCTGCGTAGTGGCTACCATCAAATCAGGATGGATGAAAAGGACATAGAGAAAACTGCTTTCAGTACACATATGGGTCACTATGAGTACCTGGTGATGCCTTTTGGGCTAACTAATGCCCCTGCCACATTCCAGAAGCTAATGAACACAGTGCTGGCACCATTCCTGAGAAAGTTTGCTTTAGTGTTCTTTGATGATATCTTAATTTACAGCTCTTCTATGGAGGAACATAAACAACACTTGACCATGGTTTTTCAGGCACTGAGAGAAAATAGCCTCTGTGCAAAGAGGTCTAAGTGTAGCTTTGCACAAACCCAGGTAGAATACCTTGGACACATCATTACTGCTCAAGGAGTAGCCACTGATCTTGCTAAAATTGCTGCCATGGCAAATTGGCCTGTTCCAACAAATGCAACTGAACTGAGGAGTGTATTGGGAGCCACTGGCTATTACAGAAGATTTATTAAGCATTATGGTATCATCTGCCAACCATTGTATCAAGCACTGAAAAGGATGGTTTTGTTTGGAATGAAGAACAGCAAATTGCCTTTACTACCTTAAAGCAAAAAATGACAGAAGCTCCTGTGTTGGCACTGCCTAATTTTAATTTGCCTTTTGTCCTTGAGGCTGATACTTGTGGACATGGTATTGGTGCAGTTCTGATGCAAGGTGGGAGACCTCTGGCTTTCCTCAGTAAATCTTTGGGACCTAAGGCAGCAGCACAGTCCACCTATGATAAAGAAGCAATGGCTATTTTGGAGGCTATAAAAAAATGGAAGCATTATTTTGCTGCTTCCTCAATCATTATTAGAACAGACCAACAAAGCCTCAAGTACATACAGGAGCAAAAACTCACTGAAGGAATACAACACAAATTATTAGTCAAATTACTGGGCTATAATTATGTGGTGGAGTATAAAAGGGGTAAAGAAAATAGAGTGGCTGATGCATTGTCCAGAATTAAACACAAGCTGCATTCCATCATTTCTTCAGCTGTGAAACCAGTATGGGTAACTGAAGTGGTGGCTAGCTATGCTAATGACAACAAATGCAAGGAGCTAATTACTCAGCTTTCTATAGCAGCAGATGCAGTACCCCACTATACTTACAGCAATTCTTTACTCAGATACAAGGGCAAACTGGTTATTGGTGCTATTACAGAATTAAAGCAGAAGCTTCTCTCTGCCTTCCATGCTTTTGAATTGGGAGGACATTCTGGTGAAAGGGCAACATATCAAAGAATGAAGTTACTATTCCACTGGCCTGGCATGAAAGCTGATGTTCTGCTCATGGTGGAGAACTGCCATGTTTGTCAGCTAAACAAACCTGAACATTGCAAGTACCCTGGTCTATTACAGCCCTTACCTGTGCCAGATATGGCTTGGTGTCACATCAGTATGGATTTCATTGAAGGATTACCTCTGTCTGACAACAAGGATTTAATACTGGTTGTAGTTGACAGATTTACTAAATATGCTCATTTTGTAGCAATGAAGCATCCCATAACTGTTCAGTCAGTAGCTAAAGCCTTTCATGAAAATATATTCAAATTGCATGGCCTTCCTGCTGTCATAGTTACTGACAGAGACATAATTTTCACTAGCACACTGTGGCAACGCTTGTTCAAATCACTGGGTGTCAAATTGCATTTCAGCACATCATATCACCCTCAAATAGATGGGCAGACAGAAAGGGTGAATCAGTGCTTGGAGCAATATTTGAGATGCATGGCTTTCCAGAACCCTAAAAAGTGGCACAGTTGGTTAGCTTTAGCAGAATGGTGGTATAACAATGTTTTCACACAGCTCTGAATATGTCTCCTTTTAAAGCAATGTATGGTAAAGAGCCTCCACAAATTGCTGAAACATTATTGCCTGATGCTGCTATTCACTTGGAACAAGGCACCGCCATTAGTCCAGGTGGCTGATCAAATGGGTTAACATCCCGGAAGAGAATGCGACGTGGGAAGATGCTTCGTTCATTCAGAAGGCGTTTCCGGATTTCAAGCCTTGAGGACAAGTCTAGGCTCAAGAGGGGGAATTGTCAGGAACCAGCAACTTTGAACTTCATCGACAAATGGATTCAGTTAACTGTAGCTCTTCAAGCTTTCTTCTAAGCCGTTAATCGCCTGATCGACGTCTCACATTGCAACTTACCGCTTCGTGTTAACTGGCAACGTGAGCCGTCCGTCAGTAGATCAACGGCTGGATGAACGCTGAAGAGCCACGGTTTGAACTCACTTTCCAGCTCATCGCCTTTTCATGCCAACCACCCACTTGGTTGTCGCCTTCCTCCGCTAAGCCTTATATGCTGTAATCCGCCGTGGAATCGAACTATCTCTAGGTTTAGGGTTTATCCCCTTCCGCCGCCATGTCCTGGCTGGCATAGAACTCGTAGCTTACAAGCTTTCAGCTGAACAATCATTCCTCCATAATAATTCAGTCGAACTCGAGATAATAGAGCTGTGTGTGGTGTGAATTGCTTGTCTGTTGATTTTCAATCGATAGTTGATTCGTATCACTGCGTGCCGGCCCTACCGGGCTATGTACCGAGGCGGAGCGCGGCCGTTCTGCTGTTCGCTGCCAGTATGGTCGACGGCGGCGAGACGCGCTGGGCCAGGAATAGCAGCACCGTGAGCGAGTCGAAAAGCAGGAGATTAATTCAGTCGCTAGTCCCATACCAAATCGAGAAAATTAACACGGGACCTCGCTCTAGTTGGCGCAAATTGATGCAGCTCTGGCCCCAAATCCTCACATCTATTCCCGCGGCCTCCTCGTCGCCAACTAGAGACCCTCCACTGCTGGTAATTTTGCCCCAGAGCCTGGGCCTCGTGTGGAGTCTGGCGCTCACGGCGCACTGCTTGGTGTGGAGCCGCCCGCGACCTGTCGCCGGAGAACCGCGCGGCGAGCTCCCGTTGCCTGGACAGATTGCGCCCGCCATGGCGCACTGCTCGTGGATGTGCTGCTATTGCTTCAGGATGAAAGTGGCAGCGGCACCCAATAAGCCCATTTACGCCACCCACCAGAAAACGTATAAATGGCGCAAGTGGAAATCCACCAAACTTAAATGGCCTATGTGGATTAGCCCATCCAGCCCACCGTATCCCATCTATTCCTTTCTGATTCATCCCCTTCGTGGTTAGAGGAAACGCTGGCAAGGCCATGCCCTAGCTCTGCCACGCTGCCGGCCGATTTGACGACCTCCGGCTACCACGTGAGTCGGCGGCCCGTCTCCGCCCACCAGCGCCCCCTCACCCCAGCCTCCCGCGCCGCCGCCCTATTCTCCAACGCCGGATGCCGGACGCCATGCCCTAGAGACAGGAGCACTTCTACATCGACGCATCTCCGTGCTCCTGGTCACCATCCTCGCGGTCTCCGGCAACCTACAGCACGTCTCGCGCCCGAGCAAACTCAGGTACTCACCGTCTCCACGAGCTCCCCACTCTGGCATGAAATTCTTGGCACCAACCAGAAGTCCTCGAGTAGTTGCAGCAGTCCTCGAGGCCATTCAGAAACTTGCCTTAGATTCTTGGTGCAGTATGATCTTGTTGTTGGCTGTGGCATGAATCGTCCGTAGTTTATTCCCTCGTAGCTAGCTGTTGTTTGATGTCTCTGTTCCCTCACGTGTTATGATTTCAGTAGCAGCTGTGTTTGTACTGCACAATTAGGTCTGAGAATAGGTCCTAGAACTACATAAATCAGCACTGAATTTTTTTAAATGCCAGCACTAAATTAGTGTGCACTTTGCTTATGTAATGAGTTCTGAAGACATATGCTTCCTTTTCAGGTTGTCCATGGAGTCGTTGCAGCTCCAAGAAGGGGCCATTGCTGGGGAAATGTTGGGAGATGTTGACGAGCAAGTGAAGCTGTCGGGTGATGTCGATAAGCAAGTTAAGGTCTCAGATGTAGTAGACGGGCGAGGGTCTCAGATGTAGTAGACGGGCGAGGGCACCACTTTGTCCAGGAAGGTGACGATGATGATGTTGATGAGAAGAGGCAAAAGTGGGATGCCATGGATGAGAATAAGCAAATATGGGATGCCGTCGATGAGCAGCGGAAGTGCGTCTCTCTCCCACTTTGTACTCATTTCCCTATTGTACCTGCTTGTTTTCTTATTGCCCATTTAATATTTGAGCTGGCAGATTGGAGATGCTAGAGGAGAAGAAGAGGAAGAAGAAACAGAAAGAGATGAACCAGGAGAAGAAAAAGAAGAACAAGATGGATCTAGAGGTACATCGAAAGGAGCTAAAACAGAAGTCGAAGACAAGGAGGGTATTTTTTTATACAAAATCTGCTTGTAGTTACCATAGTAGAATTAATAGCATGGTCTGAGTTTGCTCTGTTTTGTTATCAAGGGACAAGGTTCTCCTTCGGTAAAACATTTGAATCAAAGAGTGACAAGCTGTCCGTATGTGAGGTCACCACTGGCAAGGTCACCAAGATTTAATATGTCGAGGTCACCACTTGGGGCTCCAGCAGAAGTGGCTACCTAAAAAGGAGGGAGGTCTTCACATGGTGTTATACCGGAAGAGGTTGAAAGTTCCCCTTTGCCGAAAAGGGCCAAACCGTCAAGAACTCCATCTCCGACAAGTTCGCCATCTCCTGCAAGTTCTCCGGTTGGTAGTCCAAGGAAAACTACACGTGGTGAGTTAACTTTACTTTTTGATAGTGTTTATGTGTTGCCCATCTCCTGATAAAGTTATTGTGTTCTAATAATGCTATGCAATAACTAGGACGGAAAACACGCAGATTAACTTCTAGTGTTTGGAAGAACTTCAAACCTATTTATCGTCGTGAAAAACTTGTCAAAGCTCAGTGCAATCATTGTGAGGAATTTCTTCCAGCTGGACAAGGTGTTGGTACAAGTGGTGTGCGTAGGCACTTGGACACATGTAGAGTAAGGTCAGATTTAAACCTCATTGTTCAAAAGTTGAACTCTTCAGTTTCATCTCCTCATGCATCTCCACTTAAAAATTGGGAGTTTGATCAAAAAGTATCTCGAGCAGTACTTGCAAGAATGATAGTTCTGGATGAAATGCCCTTCTCCATAGTTGAATATAGTGGCTTCATAGACTTCGTCAAAAGTTTGAATCCCTTATTCGATATGGTATCTAGAATTACTATTAAAGATGATTGCATGCGGGCTTATCATGACAAGAAGTCTCGGTATTGTGCTGGGTTTAAGAAATATGCTGGCAGGGTGTCTTTGACTACTGATATGTGGACTTCTAACCAAACTTTAGGTTATATGTGTATAACATGTCATTTTATCGATGCAAAATGGAAGTTGCAGAAAAAGGTCATAAGGTTCTGTATGCTAGAGACTCCCCACAATGGTGTTGCTATGTTTACTCTTTTATTAAAGAGTTTACAAGATTGGAACATAGAGGACAAGATTTTCAGTATAACAGTAGATAACGCATCAGTGAATGGTACCATGATTGATAACCTAAGAGAAAATCTTGTGAGCAAGGATTTCCTGCATTATGAAGGAAAATTACTACATATTCGCTGTGCATGCCATGTTTTAAATCTTATTGTTCAAGATGGGCTGATAGCGATGAAAGGTGTGGTAGATAATATAAGAGAAAGTGTGAAATATGTTAAGAGTTCTGAGCTTCGTCTTGATAACTTCAAAGCAGTAGTTGCACGGGTTGGTATTTCCTGCAAACTCCATTATCTAAAAAGTGCAGATTCATCAGTTCTGAAGCTCCATTATCTAAAAAGTGCAGATTTTCTAATTGACAAAGTTGGTATAGCTTTGGAATATATCTGAGCCTTGAAACCTGTCACTTTTGGGATTGTAAAAGTTGTACGTTGTCTATGATTCCCAATGTGATACCTTTAGTATAGAGTTCATTGTTCCCTGTTGGCAATTTTCTGTGATTTGTTGGAATAATGACTGCTGCTAAATTTGTTGGAATAATGTATGTTATTTCTACGTGTTGAAGATGGAACTGGTTGACTTGTCTGAATTTCTTCCTGTTATTTAATCTGTTTGGTAATCATCCAAAACCGCGTGTATAAGCGTGTATCCAACGTGTTGAAGCCTCAGCGAGCCGCGCGTATAAGCGTCAGCTAAGCGCGAGAACGCCAGGAGGTGGCACCACGAAAACCATCTAATTCCCATTTAAAAATATATGGCTGCCGTCTAATCCATTTAATCGTTATATGGCTCAGGTGGACATATCCATTTAATCCACCGAACCGTCCATTTACATCCTGACTATTGCTTCATCTCTAGCGAAACAGTATGTGCAAGCAGGCCGGAATTACCTAGCTTCATCTCGTGGAGTAGTTAATTGGCACTGCATGCGTATTTCTGTATCTAATATTAATTGGACTGTTGAGCACCAAAGTGAATTGGAGAATAGGATCCGTTCGAGATTTTAATTCTGAGGATATCAAGGAAGAGGATGAATATGACACGTGGGTCCGAATCCTCAGTGAGAGTAGCACGTCATCTCGGTCAGGATTGTAGTATTCCTGGTGAGTCAAATGTATTCAAAATAGACCGGGATTGATAAGTTCAGAGTGTCAATTTTAGGGATAATGAGTTCAGGGTTTGATTCATCTTTAATCAACAAGTTCAAGATTTGTTTTGAACTTTTTCCAATTGAGTGATTGACATCTTCAGAATTCAATTTGAACAATCCCAAATTCCCATTTCTCCTTATTTACAGGGATCTTATTTCGATAAATCACCTACTTAGATAATTAGGAGTAGATTACATCGATGTGCTGTGCTGTACGACCGTACCGTGGTGTATGCATATCACTATATCAGCATCTGTGTTGCTTCATTCATTCGTTCCTGATCTGACCACCGCTCGGTCTGCTCTTGGCGAACGCGACGAGCCAGAGGAGCACGGTGGCGAGCACGACGTTGAGGAAGACGTACCGGTGCTTTCCCAGGCCCTTGGCCAGCCTCCACGCCGGGCGCCCGTCGTCTCGCCACGCTGCCGTATGGCCACCGCTCCAGTAGGCGCCGGCGTGTTCCTCTTCTGGCAGCGCGTCCTCCGGGCACTCCTCGCTGTCATCGTCGGTGGTGCCGGCGCTGGGACGGGGCACCTGGACGTAGAGCACTCCCTTGTCGAGCTTGACCTTGATCGCCCCGGCGTCGCAGCCGGCCGGGAGGTCGAAGCGCTTGAGGAAGTGGCACCACTGCCGGCCGCCGTTGAGGGCGCGCTCGCCGCTGATCCGCAGGCTCCCCGACGGCTCCACCTGCACCTTCAGCTGGTTCTTGGTGAATCCTGCAACAGCGGCATGCGCGTCATCATAATCCCAGCATTAGAATCACAGTGACATACCACGTGTTTGGAACGAGCGAACTCAATTCCCGCAGAAACAGAGAAACTATGGGGAAAGAAACAGTATACAATCAAAAAAATGAGAAGTGCTCCTGCATACCTGAGACGTCGACGATGAGCGTGTCGAACTCGTCACCATGAACCCATTCGCTATGGGGGTCGATTTCAGCCAGGGCACGACGAGAGCGATGCGTCGCTTCCATCTCTTGATTTTGCACTTGTTCCTGCTTGTTGCCTGAATGCGAGACGGGTCGTGGTTGAACTTGGACAGCAACTTTGGATACATTCAGATATATATAGTCATGAGAATTCGATCAGGACGTGAGATGGAAGATATACCATATCTGGGACGGCGATGAAAGAAAGGAAAGGATACCTCACCGCGCCGGCCAGCATGCTGAAATATATCCATGGGTCCTATAGTCTAGTCTCTTGGGTAGGTGTTTTGCCTTGCTTGTGCAAAAAAAAATCTTGACCCTGAAGCTTTATGATGCATCTCATTTCTTCTTCTTCTTTTTAGAAACTTGGCTTGATGCACCTCCTTCGACTTCGACCTATATATTACTTGAGACGTTCGACTAGCTAGTAGCTACATGGAATACTCTGCCGACGACTACGGTTTAAATTTCAGTTTTGAAAATATTTCGGCCACTACCAAAATCAATGAAATTCAGTGATTTCAGTTTTCGTTTCGGTCAAATGACAGAAATTTCCTCTTAAATTTTAAATATTCAAAAAAATTAAAATATTTTAAATATTTTTTGAAATCCTGTGCAGTACTGAAAATGCTGAAATATTTTGACCAAAGCTAATTATTTTGTGTGTCTACCGAAAACACTGAAATTCAGTGAATTTCGATGAAAACTCAATGAAAGTTATTTCCGACAAGGTACAAATGAGTTTAGGTCATTAGGTGGAACTTTCACAAAAAATGGTGACGTGGGGCTGACCCCCGGGTTACCAAAGTCTACGACTCGACAAGCAAAAGATAGCGGTCCGGCTGCCCGACTCTGGCTGGCGGCCCGGGTCCGGCTGCCCGACCTCCATCCACTGCTCGACTCTGGCTGGCGGCTCGAGTCCGGCTACGCACCTGCTACACGGAGTCAACCACAGCGTCCCGTCGGACACACGCAGACAAGACACCCGTACACTGTTGATGAATAGCAAGAAGGAAGAGTACTGTTGCAGTATAGTATGCCACTATGCGCTACAGCACACGGCCCCCGCTTGTCCCCTTGTTCCCTTGCCTGCTTGCCCCCTTGTCCCCTTGCCCCCTTGTCCCCTGGGCACGCGTGGGCCGCCCTTTGTCCCCTGGGCTCCATTATATAAGGAGCACCAGGGCAGCCACGATGAGGGACCGAAGCCTCACTCCCTCATTCCCTCATGCTCACACTCGAGCCTGGAAGCCTCACCCGAGCTAGCTCCTTGCTCATTTCTCTCTCTCACTAGTTCATCACCATTGCTATACAGCTCAAGGAGCAAAGATGTAACACCACATATACTCCACCATATATACAGATCAGATGCAGGATGTAGGGGTTTTACCTCCTCACGAGGGCCCTGAACCTGAGTACGTCCCCGTGTTTGCCGTGCTCTCACGCAATCCCGCCGGAACGCCGTCGCTCGCGCCGTAGCTACCCCTCAAGTAAGCCACCCTGTGGCATATGCCGTGTTCAGAACCACGTCATTTGGCGCCCACCGTGGGGCTAAGCGGTGACCGGAGTTCCGTTCCGGCGGGACCACTCATCGTCGTCATCGTCGCCGTCTCGCCATCGCTGAAGAGGCCCGGAGGCTCGGCGTCGCCTCCCAGAAAAGCCCGGAGGCTCGGCGTCACCATGGCTCCCGTGCTCGCGTCGCCATCGTCCTCGCCCTTCTGCACCTGCGCCTGCCCGTCTTCGCCACCAACCTCTCGTGCGACGTGCGTCCGTGCGGCCTCACCGCTGCGCGCCCGGCGGAGAAGCCCGGAGGCTGGGCGGCGCCCGGCCTCCCCAGCTCAGCCCGTGCTCACCTCCACCCAAGCTTCTCCGAGCCGTCCACGACCACGGCCGTCCTCTGCGCCAAGCTCCTCTCCTGCGCCCGCGCTCCTCCGGCTCCCTCCCGTCGACCTCGCCCGCCATGGCCTCGGCCAGCCCCGCCTCGTCCTCGTCCGGCCGCACCTGCGCGTGCCTCGTTGATGCATGTAAAATTCATACATGAACTTTGCATTATTTTTACTTATATTCCAGTCATATTTGCATCATATAAGGGTTATATCACTGTTTTATAATGATTTTGGGAATATTTGATATGTTTCCTATTTTTTATGGAATTAACCCTGCGCAGGCAGAAAACCCTATTTCTATATTTTAATGTTTCAGGGACCCAAACGACGTCCAAATCACCTGCAAATTTACGAGCGTCAATATTTGGAAGGAAGAAGACTTGGGGCGAAGGAAGCAAACAAGCGGAGCCCGAGGGCCAAAAGAGGTGGGCCCACACGGCCCTGTACCTGGCCGTGTGGGACCCCCACTTGGGCCTCGAGCTCCGTTGCCGTCGATCTTTCCTCCACCGACTCCGTTTTGACCTAAAAACGCCTATAAAAATAGTCCCCCGACGTTCTCTGGAAGGAGCGCCGCAGAAACACAGAAACACCGAAACAGAGACCTGGAGCTGCAGATTGGAGGGGGAAAACTCCGGCGGGGCGCTGCCGGCGTGGTCTCCATCTTCTCCAACGACTTCTCCACCGTCTCCATGATGAAGAGGGAGTAGTCCACCTCTGGACTATGGGTTTGTGGAAGTAACTTATGTATCTCTCTCTCTCTCTCTTCACTAATTAGTACCGTATGAGCTGCTGAACATGATTACGGTCATCTATGTAATACCTTTGTGGTGGATCTTTTATGAGTTAATATATGTTTGAGATTGCAATGGTTTTGTTTCAGTTATGAAAGTAGATGCATATTATGTACCCCGTTCTTATTTACTTGTCATGATCAACATGTTTATGAGAGCGTGTGAGGGGGAACGTGTGCATTAGTTGGAGTAACGGGGGTGGCTAGTGCAGTGAACGTGAGAGAAAGTTCTGCGATCCACTTGGGTGTTTTACCTTACTTTGTTGCCTCACTAGGGATAAAAAGAAATACCATGCTACCGGAGATGTGGGTGTGACCATTGCCACTACTCCATGACTAGATCTAGCATGTTCTTATTTTAACTTCATGTCATGATACTTATTGCTATACTCTGAGTTATCTTAATTACTGAGGTGTTATGATTTAGTTCGCATCTTGGTGGAGTATAAGAGAGACTAATAACCAAAAGGTCTCTATGTTAGGACGTGATGCCCATATAATTATAACTTGTCATTAAACTGTTGTGTTGCAATCTCATATGTCAACTCTAGTGTTCCATTGTCTACCACTTTATTAAAGAGAGAGTGCATTTGTGAAACCATGAACCCCGGTCCATTTTTAATCATAAGAAACACCTTTCCAACACTTTTACCACTTTTCCATTTTCTGCCATTTAAAAATCCGAAAATACAAAAACACTTTTACATCTTGCATTCATCATATAAAACCCAAAAATATCATTTATCATTGCTACCACCATCCTTGCATATTTATTTACCACCATTGCATATTTATTTCTTGTTTGCATTGCATATTATCTTGATATCATTCTCACACCTTGTGCTTGACAACCACTAGGTGAGGTTGAGGACCAAAACATTTACTTTGTTTTGTAGGTAACCAAAAGAAGGATAGGAAAGATAAATCTTCACTACTGATTCCCCGAGAGTTCGATATTAAACCCTCGAGTCACCCTCGTGGGGAAAACACGTCTTCCACTTACTACACACTCTGCACTTGGAGTCTCAACCTAACCCATTTACTTTTCACGCAGGTAACTACGTGAAGGGCCATCAAGAGTGCTTTCTGGCGCCGTTGCAGGGGAAGATACGAAGCTTCCTGCAGAATATTTTTCCCGTCAACTACACGCCATCAAGACTGTTTTCTGGCGCCGTTGCCGGGGAATCATTGCTGAAAGGTTTATCCAAGGGTCCCCTGCACTAGCTCTGTTTTCTGGTGCCGGATTTATCCAAGGATATCTCACCAAGTCAACTTCATCACCAACTTGTGCTAACACCTAAGCTTGGGGAGGTTGCACCTACGTGAGCATCATCTTATCCATCTTTACCTTCAAAGCAATTTATCTTGTTTTGTCATTGTCTTGCATATTTATTTTCAGTTTTGCATAAAAAATTAAAAAACACATAAAAACTTGCTAAAATGGGAGAAAGAACTAAGTTGTGTGATTACACAAACACTCCAAATGATCAATTTATTGCTAGGCCCATTGCCACACCTAAGATAAATGCTGAGAGTTATGAAGTAAGTCCTAGTTTGTTGAACTTGATAACTAGGGAACAATTTGGCGGTAGTGCTATGGAGGATGCCTCTATGCATCTTCATGATTTTGTTGAAATATGTGACATGCAGAAATTTAAAAATGTGGAAAGTGATATTCTAAAACTGAAGTTATTTCCTTTCTCACTTAGAGGAAAAGCTAAAGAGTGGCTGCATTCATTACCTATTGATAGCATTAAAACTTGGGATGATTTAAAAGAAGCTTTCATTAAGAAATACTATCCTCCTGTTAAAATTTTGCAAAATAGAAACAACATTCTTTCTTTTAGGCAAAATGAAAATGAACATGTTGCTATGGCTTGGGATAGGATTAAACTTATGCTTAGAACTTGTCCATCACATGGGGTCAACGAATGGACCATATTACACTCTTTTTACAATGGTCTAAATTACATGTCTAGAAATATTCTTGATTCTGCTGCTGGAGGTGCTTTTATGGGAAAAACTATAGTAGAAGCTAAGAACATATTGGAAGCATTTTGCAAAACTATAGTCAATGGCATACTGATAGAGCACCTAATCCTTCTAAGAAAGTGAACTCCATAGAAGAAACAAATGATTTGTCATCTAAAATGGATACTATTCTTGCTTTCATTAATAAACAAAATATTGAAAATGTGCCTTTGCAAGAACTAGTTGGTAATAATCCTGAAAATATTGATGTCAACTTCATTAGGAACTATGGTAATAATGGGTATGGTAACAACAATTATAACTCTTATAATAAACCCCCATATGTTCCCAACAACGTCCTTCTATTCCATATCCTAATGCTAGTGATAATTGGAAGCCTATGCCACCACGTAATGATAATTTTGAGGCTAATAAAATTCTTATGGAACAAGTTGCTAGTCATAATACCATGATACAAGAGTTGAATAAGTCTGTTGCTTCTATTAGTTCTGATATTAAAGGCTTACAACTCCAAACTGCAGGACTAGACAAAGCCTTGTCAAAACTAGCTGATAACCAAGCCACTTTATTGAGTATGTCTGCAGGGAAACCACAAGCACCACCTGTGGTTGGAATGAATTCTATTAATATTGCTGAAAATGTTCCTCTTAGAGGAAACTCTTAATGAATTATTGAACTATCCTGAATATTTGTTGCCATTTATGTCTCAACTTGTTGGATTAAAAGAAGAAGTTAACGAAACTGAACATGATGAATCTCTTATGTTGATTGAGTTAGAAAAGAAAGTTGAAGAAGTTAAAATGCTTAGTGAAGTAAAGGATCCATTGCTTGACTTAGAGAATTGTAGCTTGCATGAATTAATATCTATCTTACAAAAATTTGCAAGTGATCCTTCCATTAATGTTAACCAAGCTGGTTTTGGTTCTTATATTGCTAATCATGTTTAAAGAAAAGATTGCTAGGTACAACCAAGAGGCTATGATACCACCTAAGCTTGGGGATGTATGGATTCCCAAAGTCCTAGTAACCATTGGAAAAGAGACACACCATGCTATACTTGATCTAGGATCTAGTGTCTCTGTTTTATCTAAAGAACTATATGAAGTACTTGAATTGAAAAATCTTGAAAAATGCTCTATTGAACTTGCACTTGCTGATGATTCCATTAAACATGCTTTAGGAAAAGTAAGTGATGTTATGGTAGAGTTACATATGACATTTGTGCCTGTTGATTTTCTAATCATGGATATGGGGAATAAAACCTCTAGTCCAATTATTCTTGGAAGACCTTTTCTTCGTACTACAGGTGCTATCATTGATTCAAAAGAAGGGAATGTGAAGTTTCAGTTTCCACACAAGAAGTGCATGGAACACTTCCCAAGGAAGAGGGACACACAGTTCAAGCTCCCTCATGAGCTTCGTCCACAATAAACATCAAGTAAGAAGCCTAGCTATATGGCTATAAAGAAAGCGCTTTACGGGAGGCAACCCGGTTGTTTTTATTTGTGATTTTCTTTGTGTCCTCTTGCTGTAACAAGAGACTTAGTGTTTAGTTTAGTTTCTGGAATTTTTAATAAAGTGCCAAGTTTTACTCATTTTGGTTGAAAAGTTGCTTATAGCGTTCGGAGATTTATTCCTGCACGAATCTGTGCACGGTATGATTTTTAATTCTTATTCTGTAACTCCGAATGAGCTCATATTTAAACTGTAGTGCAACTTTTCATCCTCTGTATGCATGAATTTTTCGGAATTTTCGACAAAGTTAAGTAGGGTAAAAAATACGTTTAGCTGCTGCTGTTTTTCTGGACAGATTCTGTCCCATTTTGTTTGATGCATGCTTAGAACTTTTAACTTGAATCTTTTTGATCCAATTGAGTTTATGAGTAGGCATACAACATTATACACTTTCTGGACATTCATATGAATTTTTGTCTAAGGATTATATGCAGCAAGAAATCTATTTGTTTATCACTACTAATGCCCCACAGAAAAAGAAATGGGAGAAACGGTGTTTTGAAGTTTTTTCACAGGGATTAGAGGAGATGCACCAAGAGCTATCCAAGGATGGTGAAGACCATAAGCTTGGGGATGTGAAGACAACCCCACTGGACCTACACACTCTCGGTTTGCACACGTCTAACTTCTGTTTTTCGATCGAAACACTTTATCGCATAAACTTGGAGCGTCTTTTTGTTTGTTTAGGTTATTTTTATTTTGTGAGACCACCACACTATCATTTATATATGAGAGAGCTACTGGAAATTTGGGTTGAATTATGTTGGATGCTATTATAAGATTGGGAAAAGGGATGTTGAGTTAATTTTAAAAGATACATATAATTGCATGATTCATGAGCTTGTTAATGAGTAATAATTTGCAAATATTTTATCAAGAGCTATCTTTTATTCATGTTTTGATGCTAAATGTTATTTACCTTGTTTTAACATGGATTAGTTAGTTCTATGGACACTCATGCATGCATTTAGATGGTCAACTTTCTCCCTCTTGCTAGCCCAAAAATTCCAACAAGCAAAAACTTGTTTCCAACACCTTCAACCAAAGTTTTTCCAGTGAGTCCACCATATCTACCTATTAGCTTTATGCTATTCCGAGTATGTTTATCATGATATTTGTGTTATCTATACCTCTGAATGAAAATGCTTATGTTGTTAATTGTTGTGGGAAAAGTTGGTTATATAGCTCTCTCGAACTTGATGCACACTTTACTTTCATTGCATAAATAAAATATGACCCATTGTGATTAAAATTATGATGTTGTGGACTTGACAAATGTCTTTGGTTGAGAGTTAGCTCATATGTGCTGTCACATGGCAAGCTTTCAACATTGCACTTCATCTCATTTAGTTGATATCATGTACTTTTGTTTATGGATGCTTACCATGGGTGAAATAAATGGGAAATGAAGTGAGTTTAAATGAGTTTGTATAAATGGTTAGAGAGACGCCTGGGCCGCTAATCTAAGCCATGCATCATTCATGGTGGAAATTTACTTACATGCTATGGTGAACCTTCTGTGATACACCTTACAATAAAAAGCTATCCAATGGTAAATAAAAAGGGTGTTGAGATTGTTCATTGTGTTTGTTTGTCTTGTCATTTTGATATGGGCTTGTTCCATATCCTGGGACAAGAGGTACCCCAGTTGACGCTCTTAATGATACTATTATTACTTACAATGATATTTAACTTGAACTTGCTTTGTTTTCCAAGTTGAGTAACACATGGAGTAGGTACTTGTATTCAAGGGGCATGAGACTTTCAACCTGTACTTTGTCAAGCACACTACTCGTATTGCTTTCACTTTAAACTTAATCATTCAAGATGCTATGATAGGGGAATGAGAGCTTGACACCAAGGATTACCATATTACAATCATTGACTTAAGTAGAGAAGTTCAGAAGTTAGATGAAATTTATTCATGCTTTACCTCTACTCATATATATATCTTTCCAAAGTGTCCACCTTTTATATTCAGATTTTCATCAATACTCTATGACCATTGTAGGATGTTCTTACTTATTATTATGCATACATGTGGTCCATAGTACTTCTTCTCTTATGTTACACTTTGTGAATTATCATTGAACATCCTTGCATTGAATACTTGATATCACTTCATAAACTATCTTGCATATTGCTACTCCTTTTAAGAATGAATCATTTGACTCTATGTAGCAATAGTAATCATCTTTGATATCCATTGATAGTATTAAATTGCAAAGTCCATGTTAGTTTTATCACCTTCATACTCGAGGACGAGTATAGGTTAAGCTTGGGGATGTTGATGCATGTAAAATGCATACATGAACTTTGCATTATTTTACTTATATTCCAGTCATATTTGCATCATATAAGGGTTATATCACTGTTTTATAATGATTTTGGGAATATTTGATATGTTTCCTATTTTTTATGGAATTAACCCTGCGCAGGCAGAAAACCCTATTTCTATATTTTAATGTTTCAGGGACCCAAACGACGTCCAAATGACCTGCAAATTTACGAGCGTCAATATTTGGAAGGAAGAAGACTTGGGGCGAAGGAAGCGAACAAGCGGAGCCCGAGGGCCAAAAGAGGTGGGCCCACGCGGCCCTGTACCTGGCCGCGTGGGACCCCCCTTGGGCCTCGAGCTCCGTTGCCGTCGATCTTTCCTCCACCGACTCCGTTTTGACCTAAAAACGCCTATAAAAATAGTCCCCCGACGTTCTCTGGAAGGAGCGCCGCAGAAACACAGAAACACCGAAACAGAGACCTGGAGCTGCAGATTGGAGGGGGAAAACTCCGGCGGGGCGCTGCCGGCGTGGTCTCCATCTTCTCCAACGACTTCTCCACCGTCTCCATGATGAAGAGGGAGTAGTCCACCTCTGGACTATGGGTTTGTGGAAGTAACTTATGTATCTCTCTCTCTCTGAGCTTCACTAATTAGTACCGTATGAGCTGCTGAACATGATTACGGTCATCTATGTAATACCTTTGTGGTGGATCTTTTTATGAGTTAATATATGTTTGAGATTGCAATGGTTTTGTTTCAGTTATGAAAGTAGATGCATATTATGTACCCCGTTCTTATTTACTTGTCATGATCAAGCATGTTTATGAGAGCGTGTGAGGGGGAACGTGTGCATTAGTTGGAGTAACGGGGGGTGGCTAGTGCAGTGAACGTGAGAGAAAGTTCTGCGATCCACTTGGGTGTTTTACCTTACTTTGTTGCCTCACTAGGGATAAAAAGAAATACCATGCTACCGGAGATGTGGGTGTGACCATTGCCACTACTCCATGACTAGATCTAGCATGTTCTTATTTTAACTTCATGTCATGATACTTATTGCTATACTCTGAGTTATCTTAATTACTGAGGTGTTATGATTTAGTTCGCATCTTGGTGGAGTATAAGAGAGACTAATAACCAAAAGGTCTCTATGTTAGGACGTGATGCCCATATAATTATAACTTGTCATTAAACTGTTGTGTTGCAATCTCATATGTCAACTCTAGTGTTCCATTGTCTACCACTTTATTAAAGAGAGAGTGCATTTGTGAAACCATGAACCCCGGTCCATTTTTAATCATAAGAAACACCTTTCCAACACTTTTACCACTTTTCCATTTTCTGCCATTTAAAAATCCGAAAATACAAAAACACTTTTACATCTTGCATTCATCATATAAAACCCAAAAATATCATTTATCATTGCTACCACCATCCTTGCATATTTATTTACCACCATTGCATATTTATTTCTTGTTTGCATTGCATATTATCTTGATATCATTCTCACACCTTGTGCTTGACAACCACTAGGTGAGGTTGAGGACCAAAACATTTACTTTGTTTTGTAGGTAACCAAAAGAAGGATAGGAAAGATAAATCTTCACTACTGATTCCCCGAGAGTTCGATATTAAACCCTCGAGTCACCCTCGTGGGGAAAACACGTCTTCCACTTACTACACACTCTGCACTTGGAGTTTCAACCTAACAATTTACTTTGCACGCAGGCAACTACGTGAAGGGCTATCAAGAGTGCTTTCTGGCGCCGTAGCTGATGTAGCCCAACCTACGGCTCCTACAACAAGTGGTCCAATGATAAGAGCGAGAGTCAAATCCCTCATGATAAGGTGAATTCACTCCTATCTATGTGTGATCTCGACACTCCTTTGAATGGTTTGCTACTTCATTCGGATACTTTTTGCATACTCAATAGAGTGAAGAAGATGACCAAGAGAAGACCCAAGAAGATGGCCAAGAAGAAGAGCAAGGAAAAGAAGCTGGAATTCCTGAAGAGATGCCGGCCGGTACTACCGGGCCAGCAAGGCGGTACTACCGCTGAAACGCCAGACGGTACTGGATCAGAGGCCACCTTAAGCGGTGCTACCGGAATTAATTTCGGTACTACCGGACTTCCGCACGTCCGGTACTACCGGCCAAATCAGGCCAGTACTACCGGCCCTGCGCGTGCCTGCGAGCAGATCTGAGTTTTGACCCATGTATTTCGTCCCCTTTTGCCTAGACTATAAATAGAACCTCCCCATCTAGATCTAGGGTTAGACAATGATTTGGATTAGAGTAGAGCCTTGCTCCTTCTTCTCAAAGTGTCTCTTTCCTCCTATGGAGATGAATCAAGGCCTCCCCTTGTGGAGAAGATCCCTTCGTGGATACCAAGGCTTCCGCTTGTAGTTGCGATTACTTGCTAATCTTCCCTCTTTGAGTGGCTAGATTGGATTGGTAGGATTGACCAATTGGACAAACAATCCTAAGAGTAAGGTGTGCTTGGGAGAGGAGAATTGGGGGCTACCCACGGGGATTTGTTACCAATTGAGTCTTGCCGAGTTGCTACTTGCTATTTACCCTTGCGTGTTGATTTCCCCTCTTTGTGTTCTTCGTGTTCATCCCGTGTTTTTCGTGTTCATCGTTCCCTCCGCACAAATCCGTGAAAATCGGGACCAACCCACATCAGTAGCAGGGGAAGATACGAAGCTTCTTGCAGAATATTTTCCCGTCAACTACACGCCATCACTCGTCTCCGCCATCGGAGAAGAAGTCTGGAGGCTCGTCGGCCCCCGAGCTCCCAAGCTTAGCCCAAGCTCCCCTGCGTGCTCATCTCTGCCCGCATCTCCTCCGTCCGGCGGAGAAGCCCGGAGGCTCGGCCTTCTCCTCTGCGCCCGAGTTTCCTCCGGGTCCTCGAGCCCCTCGCGCCCGTCGGCCTCTCTCCGCGGCCGTGCCCAAGCTCTTCTGCGCCCGTGCCCTCCCCGTGCTCCTCTGCGCCCCGCTCCTCCGTGCCCGAGCCCTTGCGCGCCCGTCGGCGCCCACGCTGCTGCCTCGTCGGCGTGCCGGCGCATCCGTGCCCGTCGGCGCCCGGGGCCGCCTCCGCAGCTGTCCTCCTCGGCCGCACCTGGCCGTCTCCCCCCCATCCGCCTCCCGGCTTCGCCTCCCCGGCTGGCCGGCGCGCCCTGCGCCTCAACCTCCTCCGTATGCAGCCCGCCCGGCTGCTCTGCCCGGGCCGGTGCCGCCCAGGCCGCCCGCCTGCGCCTGCCGCGTCCGGCTGTGCAGTGCCACCCGCCGACGCCCTTGCCGCCCGCGCATTTGGCTGCCCGTGGCCGGCTCCGGCGCCCCTCTCCTCCATCGGGCCGGCTGAGCCAATCGAGAGAAGAAGAGAAAAAGAAAGAAAGAGGAAGAGAAAGAAGAAGAAGAAGAAGAACAAGAAGAAGATTGCATCTCTACCGCACCAATTTGTCAAGAACACCAAGAGGGAAGCAATCTAGTCATCTCCATCCATCAACTAGATGAGAGAGGGAGAGAGCTTACCGGTGCTCATGGCAAAGGATCGAGGGAGGGAGAGATGCCCGAGAGGTCCCGGGGCCGGGGGTGCAAGAACCACGGCCGGGGGGAGCTCGTCCCGGCGGAGAGGATGGCCGGCGGTGGCGGATTCACAGGAGGAGAGAGAGGGGCGGATGGGGAAAATGAAAGGATTGACTTTCACCCATCCGCCCGTGCCCTTATCCTAGAAAAATCCGCACGAGGGGCAGCGGTCCCACACGATGGCAAGGGGCTGAGGCACCCGAGCCAGCGGTAGTACCGCTCCAGGGGCCGGTAGTACCGGTGTTCAGGGGGCAAATACTTGTTATGACACCAAACGAAGCCGTAAAAAGAATTTGTCACCGGTTCCGACCGTCAACTTCGCCGAGAGCATGAAATAAAAGGTATTTGAGACGGAGTGTGGCTTAGGATAAGGTTGTGGCTTAGGATAGAACTCAAAACTCGAGAGAGAGTTTGCCCAAAAATGCAAGAATCGACACGAAAGGCCAAATTTGAGCACTCTCCCAAAGCGAAAGGTCTAAAACACCCAAATAAGATCCAAATAAGATCAACTCCTCATAAGGAGGAGGGCGGTGGCCTAGGCCACCATGTAAGAGTGTATGTGGCGTGACACCGCGAAGATGTATCTTGGGTTCACAACCACTACTCATCATTTAAGCTCACAATTCATAACACGAATATAGAGAGGCAAATGAATTCTTAATGTCGGCATAATGGGGGAGGGATGGTCCAATGTATTAGGGACGCACTCCCCCTATATCCATGCCTACACCTAAACCAAATAAATAGTCAAAATATAGGTGTGTATGCAAGATGGTCAAGTCAAGCTCCTCGAATCCATGATATTTAGCTCATGCCTCAAGAAGGTGAATCTTGCTTCATCAAGTGACTTCGTGAAAATGTCGTCAAGTTGATCTTTGGTTGGAATATAGCCAAGCTCAATATCACCAGGAGCAATATGATCCCGAATAAAATGATGACGAATCTCATTGTCACACAAAAGAGGCACTTTGTCACAATTGACACCGTATTCCTTTAAAGTTTGCCTCATCCATAACAATTGAGTGCATGCACTAGCGGCCGCCACATACTCGGCTTTGGCGGAGGAGAGAGATATGCAATTTTGCTTCTTAGAAGACCAACTCACCAAGGACCTACCAAGAAATTGGCATGCCCCGGAAGTTGATTTCCTATCATCCTTGCAACCAGACCAATCCGAATCCGTGTACCCGGCAAGAGAGAAATTAGTGCCCTTTGGGTACCACAAACCAAACCTTGGGGTATCAACCAAATATCGAAGGATTCTATTGACCGCCACCATGTGGCTTTCTTTAGGAGCGGCTTGATACCTTGCACACACCCCTACACTCAACACAATATCGGGTCTAGATGCACAAAGATAAAGCAAAGAACCAGTCATATAGCGATAAAGTTTTTGATCAACATCGATACCGTCATGGTTAAGTTCAAGATGGCATTTGGTGTCCATGGGAAACCGCTTCCCCTTAGCATTGTGCATATTGAACCTCTTGAGCATGTCTTGGGTATATTTGGTTTGAGAGATGAAAGTCCCTTCATTCAATTGCTTGATCTCAAAACCGAGAAAGAACTTCAATTCGCCCATCATAGACATCTCGAACCTATCGGTCATAAGCTTTGAAAATTCATCATTGAAAGCTTTGTTAGATGAGCCAAATATAATATCATCAACATAAGGTTGGCATATGAAAAGCTCCCCTTTGACCCTCTTGGTAAAGAGAGTGGGATCGATTTGCCCCAATTCAAATCCACGGTCTGGCAATAGCTCTCTTAGGTGCTCATACCAAGCACGAGGTGCTTGTTTGAGACCATAGAGCGCCTTATCAAGCTTGTAGACATGGCTAGGGAATTTAGGGTCCTCGAAACCCGGTGGTTGCTTAACATATACCAACTCATTAAAGGACCATTAAGAAAGGCACTTTTCACATCCATTTGTTGCAATTTAAAGTTATGATGTGATGCATATGCAAGAAGGATACAGATGGACTCAAGGCGAGCCACGGGTGCATAAGTCTCTACAAAATCAATGCCTTCAACTTGAGAGTACCTTTGTGCAACCAATCTTGCCTTGTTTCTCACAACCATTCCAAACTCATCTTGCTTGTTCTTGAATATCCACTTCGTGCCTATAACATTGCGGCAATCTTTTGGCTTCTCAACTAGATTCTACACTTTGTTGCGCTTGAAGTTATTGAGTTCATCATGCATAGCTTCTAACCAATCCGGATCTTCAAGAGCTTCAAACACTTTCTTTGGTTCCACCATGGAAATATGAGGTTGATGTTCACTAAAGCTTGCCAATTGCCTTCTTGTGGTAACACCTCTCTTGTGGTCACCAAGGATGTTTTCTAGACGGTGAATCTTTATTTTAAAGTCTTTTTCAACTCTTGCTTTACGACGGGTTTCGATATCTCTATTGCATCTTGGAGGTATCTCTTGATCATCTTGATCATTTGAGTCCCCGTCTTGACCGGAATGTTGACCTTGATCATCTTGAAGCACATCTTCAACAATGGAAGGAGAGGGTTGATCTTGGTCATGACCTTGGCTAGCATCAACAATAGGAGAACTTTGTTCTTGCTTAGCAACTTGGTCAACATGAGGAGGGTCTTGAACTTGTTCTTGGGGTGGTGCAACATTTGCTTCCATGATAGGCGCTGTTTCAACTTGTGATGAAGAGGCCTCCACTTGAATGGAGCTTGGACTTGCTTGAGGAGACTCGTAATGAATCTCAACGGGACGATGGAAACCAATGCCCATTCTTCTTATAGCATCTTGAGGCTCTTCATTATCTACATCACAAACATGAAATTGCGCCACTTGGGAGCCGTCATTCTCATCGAACCTCACATCACAAGATTCTATGACTTTCCCAACGGTTTTGTCATAGACTCTATAGGTGTGAGATTCGGCACCGTACCCAACAAAAACACCGTCTAAAGCTTTAGATTCAAATTTAGACAAACAAACACTTTTGTTCTTATAGAAACACTTACAACCAAATACTCGGTAGTAGGAGACATTGGGCTTGTTGCCGGTGAGCATCTCATAAGGTGTAAACTTCTTGCCTTTGCGAAAGAATAGCCGGTTTGATGAATGACACGCCGTGGAGATAGCCTCGGCCCATCAGAAGAGTGGAGACTTAAACTCCGCCAACATAGACCTTGCCATATCCATGAGGGTCCGGTTCTTCCTTTCGGCTACACCATTTTGTTGAGGGGTATATGCAGCGGAATATTGATGATGAATCCCATCTTCACTAAGAAACTCATTTAGGGTGTAGTTCTTGAACTCGGAGCGCCCTGCGCCTCAACCTCCTCCGTATGCAGCCCGCCCGGCTGCTCCGCCCGGGCCGGTGCCGCCCAGGTCGCCCGCCTGCGCCTGCCGCGTCGGCTGTGCGGTGCCGCCCGGCCGACGCCCTTGCTGCTCCGCCCCGCCGTCCGCCTCGCCGCGCCGGATGTGCAGCGCCACCCTCTCCTCCATCGGGCCGGCTGAGCCAATCGAGAGAAGAAGAGAAAAAAGAAAGAAAGAGGAAGAGAAAGAAGAAGAAAGAAGAAGAGAAAAGAAAAAGAGAAAAGAAAAGAAAGAAAGTGGGCCCGGCTGCTCTGGGTCTGTTTTGTTGTCTGGATGGCAGTATCCAGGCCGGCTGTGACCCGTCCGGTTGCGTCCCGTTTGGAAGCCTGGCCGGCTGGGATTGATCCGGCTGCCATCCGTTTGGCTGCCTGGCCGGCTGAGTCCAACCCGGCTGGAGGGCTCCGCCCGGCAAAAGCAGCCCCTCCTCTTCGAGCTCCGCCTAGCCGGCCTCCTCCGGCTTTGCCGAACTCAGACGTCCCCACTTCGACAACCCGAACCGCATCCCCGACTGCGACATAAAAACAGCTAAGTGATGCTTCCGCTTCACATTTTCAGCATCCTTCACTTTCGGTACGACTGCGGCTAGCCGGTGAAAGGATCGTATGACACCTAGAGGGGGGGGGGTGAATAGGTGCTACTTTAATTTTAGTACTTTTTAAATTTAGGCTTGACACAAAAGGTAAATTCTCTAGATAGGCAACTATGGTGAATTTACCTATATGACAAGCTAGCAACTAAGCAAGGTACACTAAGTAAAGATGGTAAACAAGGATAGAAGTAACCGAAGTGAAAGCACGCGGAGACACGGATGTAATCCCGAGTTCCTCCTTTTTAGGGAGTACGTCTCGTTGGAGAGGTGTGAGCTACCACGAAGGTCAAAACTCAACCGCCACAAAGGCTTCACCCTTCTTCTCCGCTGAACCGCACCACAAAGGTTTGGTTCACCTTCCACTATCGGAATCCTTCAAGGCGGAATCCGGAGCCCTTACAACAACGATCCAGGGCACAACCCACAAGAGGATTGGGGGCTCCCGAACAACTACAAATCTGTCACAAAGACAACAAGTGAGTACAACAAGAAGCTAGGTTTTCTAATGGAAATCCTAGCCAAGGGGCCCTCAAGTAAATGACGGGGAAATGAAAAACAGCTTGGTGAAGATGTAGATCCGGACCTTCTCCTTCAATCCTCCAAGTATCAACGAGTTTGGGTGGAGGGATTGGGAGATCTAGTGGTTCTTGAGCTTGCAATAATGGAGTCTTCAAGTTTGGTCAAGCTAGAGAGCTGGAGGTAGGTGGAGGGCATTAAATAGCCCTCCCAAAAATCTGTCCGTTGAGACCTTTTTCCCGAGCCAGTGGTAGTACCGCTGCGCCGGGCGGTACTACTGCTGGCGTCTTCTGCGCCGCGGTCAAACCAGCGCGCGCTGACTGTGCCTCTAAACCTCATAAGCGGTACTACCGCCCGTAGTGCCGGTAGTACCGCACATGGCCTTCTGAACCACTGAACAGCGGTACCGCGAGCTGGTCAACCACCAGCGCTGACCTTCCTGATCCAGCGGTACTACCGCCCGTAGTACCGCTGGTACTGCCGCACAAGGGCGCTAGAACCCCCTTTGGGCGGTACCGCGAGCGGTACTGCCGCCTGCCTTTTGGCAAAGAGTACCCAACGGTACTACCGCCCGAAGACAGAAACAACTCCTTCTCTTCCTTTTTCCGATGCGAGGTCAACGGATGTTTGCAAAACCTGATCACACTTAGACAAGGAGTTAGGAGCACATGTTGTATTGTCAACATCACCAAAATATGAGTAAAAGAAAATTATGCTCTTTCAGCCGGCTAATGCGTCTCGCTTACGATAGCTTAGTAGCGTGCCCGACTCCGACGCCTACTCTCAGATCCGGCTGCAGACCGCAACCCGGCTGACACGCTGGCCAGAAACCGGCTAGGGGTCACACGCGAAAGGCACATAAGAAAGATAATGTCCCCGGCTCGCCGCAGAAAAACCGTGCCGTCGCTCGCCTAAGTCCAGCCTCTCAAGATCTCAGTACCGTGCGCCCCTGGCCGGCCCTCTCTTCGGATCCGGCTGCAGAGTTTAGGCGGCAAGAACAGGGGTCGGTTGGCCGCATGCACGTGAAGGGGCACGGGTGGCAAAACAAAGGCGAGCCGCCATCCGCATCGCATAAGTTTTCCCTTTCGTTTCATCGAGTCGCTTCTATCCAGCTTCTAGATCTAAGTATTGTGCCACGCTCGTCATTCCAGCATCTCTTCGGATCCGGCTGCAGAGTTCAGCCGGCAAGAGCCTGCGCCGGACGGGGTGCACACGAAAAAGATCAAAGGAACCGGGCAAAAGCGAGCCGGCGTCAGCCTCGCATATAGATATCCGTTGGCATCCCCAGTATTTTACCTAGCATTGTTGCAGATTCAACTTGTTTTCTTGATGTTACAGGCAATACGCGCAGAGTTTTATGAACATGCATAAGCCCTCCCCGCCGTAGCCGGCGGCATCGCTCCAACGTGTTCGGAGGCTGCTGACGTGGGGCTGACCCCCGGGTTACCAAAGTCTACGACTCGACAAGCAGAAGATAGCGGTCCGGCTGCCCGACTCCGGCTGGCGGCCCGGGTCCGGCTGCCCGACCTCCATCCACTGCCCGACTCCGGCTGGCGGCTCGAGTCCGGCTGCGCACCTGCTACACGGAGTCAACCACAGCGTCCCATCGGACACACGCAGACAAGACACCCGTACACTTTTGATGAATAGCAAGAAGGAAGAGTACTGTTGCAGTATAGTATGCCGCCATGCGCTACAGTACATGGGCCCCCGCTTGTCCCCTTGTTCCCTTGCCTGTTTGCCCCTTGTCCCCTTGCTCCCTTGTCCCCTGGGCACGCGTGGGCTGCCCTTTGTCCCCTGGGCTCCATTATATAAGGAGCACCAGGGCAGCCACGATGAGGGACCGAAGCCTCACCTCCCTAATTCCCTCATGCTCACACTCGAGCCTGGAAGCCTCACCCGAGCTAGCTCCTTGCTCATTTCTCTCTCTCACTAGATCATCACCATTGCTATACAGCTCAAGGAGCAAAGATGTAACACCACATATACTCCACCATATATACAGATCAGATGCAGGATGTAGGGGTTTTACCTTCTCACGAGGGCCCTGAACCTGGGTACGTCCCCGTGTTTGCCGTGCTCTCGCGCAATCCCGCCGGAACGCCGTCGCTCGCGCCGTAGCTACCCCTCAAGTAAGCCACCCCGTGGCATATGCCGTGTTCAGAACCACGTCATTTGGCGCCCACCGTGTGGCTAAGCGGTGACCGGAGTTCCGTTCCGGCGGGACCACTCATCGTCGTCATCGTCGTCGTCGCCGTCTCGCCATCGCTGGAGAAGCTCGGAGGCTCGGAGTCGCCTCCCAGAAAAGCCCGGAGGCTCGGAGTCACAATGGCTCCCGCGCTCACGTCGCCATCGTCCTCGCCCTTCTGCAGCTGCGCCTGCCCATCTTCGCCACCAACCTCTCGTGCGACGTGCGTCCGTGCGGCCTCATGATGCATGTAAAATGCATACATGAACTTTGCACTTTAATTGCTTATATTCCAATCATATTTGCACATATAAGGGTTATATCAATGTTTTGTAATGATTTTGGGAATACTTCATAGTTTTCCCATTTATTTGGAATTAACCCTGTTTTTCCAGAAAACGTCTTTTTTAGTGTTTCAGACTTTCCGGGAGCTTCGGGACTCCAAAAAGGGCAAGGTCAAAGAGCACGGTTCAGAATTTTCGAGACGAACGCAATGGGCTTAAATTGAAGACCAGAAGCACAACAGGCTGGAAATGGGAGGGTCCCACGCGGCCTAAAGTACATGGCCGCATGGGCCTATCTTGTTTCCACCTCGGAGATCCGTTGCCGTCGATTTTTTGTCCACCGACATAGTCTTGACCTAAAAATGCCTATAAAAAAGGTCCCCTGGCGTTTCGCGAAAGGAGGCAGCGGAGAAATACAAAACCACGAAATAGGAGACAGAAGGCTGCCGCCGGAGAAGATCGGAGGGGGGAAACGCCGCCGGAATCGCCTCCGGAGGGCTCCACCCCCTCCGGCGTGTTCATCATCAACATCTTCATCGCCGTTGCTGCCTCCCATGATGAGGAGGGAGTAGTTCTTCATCGGGGCTAAGGGCTCTACTAGTAGCTATGTGGTTCATCTCTCTCTCCATGATGTGATCTTTATGTGATCATGAGCTTTGTAATCTAATTGAATTCATGGATGTTTCTCCTTCATTGTTTGTGCTACTCAAGTGGTTTTATTAATGTAATTTCCGGAGTCACCTTTGTCCCATGGTGTGAAGTTGACAGTGTGCGCACCGTGTGTGACTCTTAGGCTAAAGGTTACAGAAATACTTACCATGAGTTATTCTTTGTGTTGGATGTCACTATAAAATTGTGGTGTTTGTTTAGTACTATTTTGGGGCACTCATAGTGACCTTGGGGTTCCCTAGATGTGGAAGACAGACTTTAAGGTGTGCTTTTGTAGCCCTACACGATGGTCTTGGTGTTCTATGATATTGTGGTGTTTGTTCACTCAGACTTTAAGGTGTGCTCTTGTAGCCCTACGCAGTAGATTGGTATTTCTATCCAACGGGAGAATAGTTCAGAGTAGCAAAGTGAAGAGGAAATATCTATGTATTCAATTGTTGGGAGTGTCCACTAGTGAAAGTATGATCCCTAGGCCTTATTTCCAAGCATCCTAGAAAACCTTTGTCTTGTCCTCTTGCATTGAAGAGGATTGGGACACTTCCACATTCTTGCCTTGTTACATCAAACTTCCATCCATTAAATCAACCACCTTGTTCCTTAAACTTGTTTAGTGCATAATCAACTAAAACTTGTGACACTTTAGTTGTAGGGAATAGATAACTTTTCCTTCTTGCTCCTGCGGATCGATACCTTACTTCCACATTGAGAGGTGCTACAGTGATCCCTTGCTCTTGGGGGTTATCAAGTACTTTTCTGGCGCGTTGCCGGGGAGCGTAGCGCTTAAATTTCTATTCTTGTGTGCACTAGACTAAGCTTGGGGAGGTTCCTTTTATAACTTGCAATCATCTAAGCTTGGGGAGGTTCCTTTAAACTTGTCTGGTGTAAGTTCTTCATTACTTTTGCTATGGGTTTTCTGTTTGATTATACACCTGAGGAACTTGCAACATTTACACTTGAGGAACTTGAAATATTACAAGAAGCTGATGATTTCTTTTCTCGAGCAGATGCTATTAAACGTAAAAAGTTAACTCTTGCTGCCATGGAAAGAACTAATATTTTGCAGGAAGAAGAGGACAAAAACCTAAGCTTGGGGATGCCCATGCAATCTCAAGAAGATGCTGAAAAAGAACAACTAGAGAATGAAGAGGGGAAGTTCCACCTTCACCACCTATGGATGAGGGTAACACTCAAGATGTTTTTGATGATACTATGCCTCCAATATATGATGATTACAATCATTGTGATATTTTCAGTCCACCTACTATTGAGGATAAAATTTATGTTGATTATAATATGCCTCCTATATATGATGTTTACAATGATGATTATGATGTTTTCAGTCCATCTACTATTGAGGATAAAATTCACTATGATTATTCTATGCCTCCAATTTATGATGATTACAATGATGGATGTGCTAGTTTTACTCCCACTATTACTAATGAAATTGATTATACTTGTGTGGAGAGTAATAGTACTGTTATGCTTATGGATCATGATAATAATGCTTTATGTGATAGCTATATTGTTGATTTTATTCATGATGCCGCTGAAAATTATTTTGAGAGAGGAAAGTATGGTTATAGAAATCTTCACGTTACTAAATTTATCCTCTTTATGATGAAGGTTTTGGCCTTTCTCTTGATTTGCTTTTATTTGTTGGGTACTTTAAAACCTACTGGTCCTTATGAGAGAGGGAGACACGGTTTCATATATCTCAATAATATTAAGTCTCCTCTCTTTTTGTTGAAAATTTTGAAGTTGCACTTGCTTTGCCTTCCTATGCTAGTCACTTTGTGCTTTATTGATTTATTTTCTTACAAGATCCCAATGCATAGGAAGTGGGTTAGACTTAAATGTGTTTGATATTTGCTTCTTGATGCTCTTTTATATTCAACTCTTATTCCTATGGGAGCATCATTAAAACTATCAAGCCTAGCTATATGGCTATAAAGAAAGCGCTTTGCGGGAGGCAACCCGGTTATTTTTGTGTGTGATTTTTCTTTGTGTCCTCTTGCTGTAACAAGAGATTTTGTGTCTAGTTAGTTCTGGAGTTTTTAATAAAGTGCCAAGTTTTACCCTTTTGGTTTGAAAAGTTGCTTATAGCGTTCGGAGATTTTATTCCTGCACGATCAGTGCACGGTATGATTTTTAATTCTTATTCTGTAACTCCGAATGAGCTCATATTTGAACTGTAGTTGCAACTTTTCATCCTCTGTATGCATGAATTTTTTCGGAATTTTTCGAGAAAGTTTGGTAGGGTAGAAAAATACGTTTTGCTGCTGCTGTTTTTTGGACAGATTCTGTCCCATTTTGTTTGATGCATGCTTTGAGCTTTTAAGTTGAATCTTTTTGATCCAATTGAGTTTATGAGTAGGCATACAACATTATACACTTTCTGGACATTCATATGAATTTTTGTTCAAGGATTATATGCAGCAAGAACCTATTTGTTTATCACTATTAATGCACCCCACAGAAAAGAGATGGGAGAAACGGTGTTTTGAAGTTTTTTCACAGGGATTGGAGGAGATGCACCAAGAGCTATCCAAGGATGGTGAAGACCATAAGCTTGGGGATGTGAAGACAACCCCGCTGGACCTACACACTCTCGGTTTGCACACGTCCAACTTCTGTTTTTCGATCGAAACACTTTATCGCATAAACTTGGAGCGTCGTTTTTTGTTTTTGTTTGAGTCTTGAGAGACCACCACACTATCAATTATATATGAGAGAGCTACTGGAAATATGGGTTGAAATATGTTGGATGCTTTTATAAGATTGGGAAAAGGGATGTTTGAGTTGATTTTTAATGATACATATAGTTGCATGATTCATGAGCTTGTTTATGAGTAATAGTTTGCAAATCTTTTTGAAGAGCTATCACTTATTCATGTTTTGGTGCTGATTGTTATTTTACTTGGTTTAACATGGATTAGTTAGTTCTATGGACACTCATGCATGCATCTAGATGGTCAACTTTCTCCCTTTTGCTAGCCCAAAAACCAACAAGCAAAAACTTGTTTCCAACACCTTCAACCAAAGTTATTCCAGTGAGTCCACCATATCTACCTACTAGCTATATGCTATTCCGAGTATGTTCATCATGTTTTGTGTTATCTATACCTCTGAATGAAAATGATTATGTTATTGATTGCATGGAAAAGTTGGTTATATAGCTCTCACGAACTTGATGCACATTTTACTATCATTGCATAAATAAAACATGACCCATTGTGATTAAGATTATGATGCTAGTGGCTTGATAAATGTTCGAGGTTGGAGTTAGCCCATATGTGCTGTCACATGCAAAGCTTTCAACATGCCCCTTCATCTCATTTAGTTGATATCATGTACTTTTGTTTATGGATGCCTATCATGGTGAAATGAGGTGGAAATGAAGTAGTTTAAATGAGTTTGTATAAATGGTTAGAGAGACGCCTGGGCCGCTAATCTAAGCCATGCATTATTCATGGTGGAAATTTACTTACATGCTATGGTGAATTATCTATGACACACCTTACAATAAAAAGCTATTCCAATGGTAAATAAAAAGGGTGTTGAGGTTTTTCATCTTGTTTGTTTGTCTTGTCATTTTGATATGGGCTTGTTCCATATCTGGGACAAGAGGTACCCCAGTTGACGCTCTTGATGATACTATTATTACTTACAATGATATATAACTTGAACTTGCTTTGTTTCCTAAGTTGAGTAATCATGGTGTAGGTACTTGTATTCAAGGGGCATGAGACATCCAACCTTTACTTTGTCAAGCACACTACTCATATTTGCTCTCACATTAAACTTAATCATTCAAGATGCTATGATAGGGGAATGAGAGCTTGACACCAAGTATTACCACATTGCAATCATTAACTTAAGTAGAGAGTTTGGAGGTTAGATGAAACTTATGCATGCTTTACCTCTACTCACTTATCATCTTTCCAAAGTGTCCACCAAACATATTCAGATTTTCATCATCACTCTATGACCAATGTAGGATGTCCATACTTATCATTATGCATACATGTGGTCCATACTACTATCTGTTATGTTACACTTTGTGAACTATCATGAACATCCTTGCTTGAATACTTGATATCACTTCATAAACTATTTGCATATTGCTACTCCTTTGAAGAATGAATCATTTGACTATATGTAGCAATAGTAATCATCTTTGATATTCATTGTTAAGTATTAAATTGCAAAGTCCATGTTAGTTTTATCATCTTCATACTCGAGGACGAGCATGGATTAAGCTTGGGGATGTTGATGCATGTAAAATGCATACATGAACTTTGCACTTTAATTGCTTATATTCCAATCATATTTGCATCATATAAGGGTTATATCAATGTTTTATAATGATTTTGGGAATACTTCATAGTTTTCCCATTTATTTGGAATTAACCCTGTTTTTCCAGAAAACGTCTTTTTTAGTGTTTCAGACTTTCCGGGAGCTTCGGGACTCCAAAAAGGGCAAGGTCAAAGAGCACGGTTCAGAATTTTCGAGACGAACGCAATGGGCTTAAATTGAAGACCAGAAGCCCAACAGGCTGGAAATGGGAGGGTCCCACGCGGCCTAAAGTACATGGCCGCGTGGGCCAGCTCGTTTCCACCTCGGAGCTCCGTGCCGTCGATTTTTCGTCCACCGACTCGTCTTGACCTAAAAACGCCTATAAAAAAGGTCCCCTGGCGTTTCGCGAAAGGAGGCGGCGGAGAAACACAAAACCACGAAACAGAGAGACAGAAGGCTGCCGCCGGAGAAGATCGGAGGGGGGAAACGCCGCCGGAATCGCCTCCGGAGGGCTCCACCCCCCTCCGGCGTGTTCATCATCAACATCTTCATCGCCGTTGCTGCCTCCCATGATGAGGAGGGAGTAGTTCTTCATCGGGGCTGAGGGCTCTACCGGTAGCTATGTGGTTCATCTCTCTCTCCCATGATGTGATCTTTATGTGATCATGAGCTTTGTAATCTAATTGAATTCATGGATGTTTCTCCTTCATTGTTTGTGCTACTCAAGTGGTTTTATTAATGTAATTTCCGGAGTCACCTTTGTCCCATGGTGTGAAGTTGACAGTGTGCGCACCGTGTGTGACTCTTAGGCTAAAGGTTACAGAAATACTTACCATGAGTTATTCTTTGTGTTGGATGTCACTATAAAATTGTGGTGTTTGTTTAGTACTATTTTGGGGCACTCATAGTGACCTTGGGGTTCCCTAGATGTGGAAGACAGACTTTAAGGTGTGCTTTTGTAGCCCTACACGATGGTCTTGGTGTTCTATGATATTGTGGTGTTTGTTCACTCAGACTTTAAGGTGTGCTCTTGTAGCCCTACGCAGTAGATTGGTATTTCTATCCAACGGGAGAATAGTTCAGAGTAGCAAAGTGAAGAGGAAATATCTATGTATTCAATTGTTGGGAGTGTCCACTAGTGAAAGTATGATCCCTAGGCCTTATTTCCAAGCATCCTAGAAAACCTTTGTCTTGTCCTCTTGCATTGAAGAGGATTGGGACACTTCCACATTCTTGCCTTGTTACATCAAACTTCCATCCATTAAATCAACCACCTTGTTCCTTAAACTTGTTTAGTGCATAATCAACTAAAACTTGTGACACTTTAGTTGTAGGGAATAGATAACTTTTCCTTCTTGCTCCTGCGGATCGATACCTTACTTCCACATTGAGAGGTGCTACAGTGATCCCTTGCTCTTGGGGGTTATCACCTCACCGCTGCGCGCTCGACGGAGAAGCCCGGAGGATGGGCGGCGCCCGGCCTCCCCAGCTCACCCCGTGCTCACCTCCACCCAAGCTTCTTCGAGCCGTCCACGACCACGGCCGTCCTCTGCACCAAGCTCCTCTCCTGCGCCCACGCTCCTCCGGCTCCGTCCCGTCGACCTCTCCCGCCTTGGCCTCGGCCAGCCCCGCCTCGTCCTCGTCCGGCCGCACCTGCGCGTGCCTCCTATCCGCCATCGGAGAAGAAGTCCGGAGGCTTGTCGGCCCCCGAGCTCCCAAGCTCGGCCCAAGCTCCCCTGCGTGCTCATCTCTGCCCGCATCTCCTCCGTCCGGCGGAGAAGCCCGGAGGCTCGGCCTTCTCCTCTGCGCCCGAGTTTCCTCCGGGTCCTCGAGCCCCTCGCGCCCGTCGGCCTCCTCCGCGCCGGCGCGCGCGCCCGCCTCTCTTCGCGGCCGCGCCCAAGCTCTTCTGCGCCCGTGCCCAAGCCCTCCCCGTGCTCCTCTGCGCCCCGCTCCTCCGTGCCCGAGCCCTTGCGCGTCCGTCTGGTCTATTTTATAGGTGTCATCTTATATGTACTTACTTTGTAGCGTGCCAAAATACACGCCCTCCCCGTGCTCTTCTGCGACCGCGCCCGAGCCCTCCCCGTGGAAGCTAAATGCTATTTTTAAAATCAAGATCTTGCTCTGGTATCTTCCGAGATGAGTGATCTTGACAAGCACAATCTGGCTAAAGCGTAATTGGCAATGAAGTAAATAAAGTGCTTTTCGCCATCATGACAAGTCTGATCAAATCGGTTTTCCGAGCGCAAGTTTGCTTTGCACGTCTGGTCTATTTTATAGGTGTCATCTTATATGTACTTACTTTGTAGCGTGCCAAAATACATGCCCTCCAAATGTAATTGCACCGGCGCGCGATAGCCGATGAAGCATGATGAAGCGAAAGGCGGCGGTATGGGCAGCTACCTGCGTGAGATCTCCAGACTACTGAAACGTGGCGGCATGGAGAAATTGCCGCCAACAACGACAAGGATAGCCCGAAATCGTTCGAGAGCGTGGTCGGGAAACGTCATCGTGTCGGAGAAAGAAATGTGGGATTTCGTCATTGCAAGTGCCAGGAACATCGAAAGGAACGGGCCACCCGTCCTCCCGGGTTGTTGTTACACATAAAATAGTTCAAAACTCTACTTTCAATCTTGAAGCAAAATAGCCAAAGAGGAGAAATGATGTCATTTATTATTTGCAAGTCAATGGATCGCAGTGATGAAATGATGTCTTTAACACATTTTGGTTTAGGATTTGATTTACACGAGAACAAGAACATAAGTACTCATGCTACCAAAGGGATACCATAGCAACGGTTATGCAGTCTTCGCCACCCAATGTGACGTTCAGGCGAGACTTAATTGGGCCGAGACTAACGGCTTGGAACGCCTTGCTGGCATGGTTTGACCTCTGTTCAACTTACACACAGTCACGATGAGTTTCGTTGGAGTTTATGTACCAGTCGATGATAATAAAAAATATGTCAAATGAAGATTCCACTTAAACTGAAAGTGTTCACCTGGTATCTTCGTAGGGGTGTCATTTTAACAAAGGATAACCTTGTTAAGCGAAACTGGCATGGAAATACAGAATGTGTGTTTTGTCCACAACAAGAGACAATAAAACACTTATTCTTCGAGTGTGGTTTTATGCATTCTATTTGGTCATCTATCTAGATAGGTTCTAACTTATATACACCCAAGTCTGTTTCAAATGTTTTGGCAACTGGCTACATAGGATAGATAAAGAGTTTAGAACTGTTATTAGGGTGAGAGCGATAGCCGTAATATTGTCGCTTTGGATGTGTAGAAATGACAAGGTTTTCAATGATAAAAAAAATTCTCGCAGGTACTCTAGTGCCGGTGCACAAGTATTCTTCGTTCGTGGTCCACATTACAATGGGCGGGGCATCAAGGCCTCTTTACGGAGGCATGTGCATGTTTGGAAGAGGTGACGAGGGATATTTTTATCCGACATGGGTGGTCGCTTGATCGCAGTATTGGTCCTCCATAGGCGTTGGTGTTCGTCTTACGTATTGGCGTTTTACTTACTCTTGATTGTAATTCGTCTGGTGCTATTTTATTTTTTCGTTTGGTTGGATTGCGGTTGTGTGCATTTTTTATAGAAAAAAGGCAAAAATGCCCAACTTTGAGTTAACAAAGCAACAGAGTTTTAGCGGCAGAAACCACATGCTGAACAAACAGCTTACATGCCAAAGGAAACACAAGTAAACAGAGGATAAACAAAAATTACAACTTGAGGTTCCTTTGCCACAGACCACCATTGCGAGCACCCAGGTGAGTAGCAGACTGGAGCGGATCATCGTCTTCAACAGGCCACACCTAGCCCCAAAGTCCACCGTCTTCGCCGCCGGAAGGGTCCCCGTGTCCCTCGCCTAGGTTCGAAGGCGCCGCACCGTCGGGGACGACGAAAGTTCACCCGAGAACACCGGGGACCAAGGGAGCAAGATTGCCGTAGAGGAGGAGAGACGCTCCAACGCCACCGCCGCCACCGGAAGACTGCATTACCGGAACGAAGCTGCTGGATGAAGATGCACTAGAGAGGAAACGACAAGAGAGGGCAACCACACCACCGCGGTGAGCATGACCACCAGGGCTTGGTCGATCATCGGCCAAATGCACCACTGTTGCCGCCGAGGGGAACCCTTTCCCCTCTCGCCCAGGCTCGTGGGCGTCGACCCGCTGGCGAACAGAGGCTGCAAGGCAGCGAGGAGCACCGAACCAGGCACCAGCTCGTGAGAAGTCGCTGCCAAACAGAACACGCCGCCACGGCCACTCCAGCGAACATCGAGCTCAAACACCTCCCCTGCATTCCCAGTACGGCGCCTCCAGGAAGGAAAGCGACGCCGTAGCGCCGCCGCCGACCACACAGGGGAACTAGACTTTCGTCAAGCAGGGAGAGAGTGAGAGGGAAACGAGTACCTCAACGAAGCCTTCGAGAAGGAGATCGATGCCTTTGGCGCCGCCGTCGTCGTGGTCAACACCGCTGACCAAGGGATTCCCCCGGTACTGAGTCGCCTCGCACCAACCACACTGCCCAGCACCCAGATCCGGCACGCAGAGGTCGTCGGGATTCCGGAGCTGGCAGGAGGCCGAGCAGGGCGAGCTGGAGAGGCTTCAACTTCAGATCTAGCCAGAACTGGCGGGGCGGCCCCGCGCCGCGACCTCCGACCGCCGACACCTCGCCGCCCACGCGACCAGAGGAGCGGAGAGCACGTACCACGGCCGCCACCCGCCGCAGGGTCGACGCCGTCCCGCCAACCCGAAGCCGCCGCCCCGGCGCACCGAAGCCCTCCACGCGAGATGGAGCGGCGAAGGCCCCGCCACCACTTTCCTAGACGTCCCGATGGCTTTGCCCAGGGGCGCCTCCGGTGGCGGCGAGGAGGCTGGGAGGAGAAGGGGAGAGGCGAGGGGAACTAGGGTTTCGCCCCCGAGTCGCCTCCGGAGAGACGACGCGAGGGCTGGGAGGAGCGGTTGTGTGCATTCTTATGCAGAGTCTGGGTGTAATGTTTAAACTTTTTAAATAATAAAACCCTTTATAAAAAAACCCTTTATAATAAAGCCCTTTATAAAAAAAAAGTACTCATGCTTATATGAAATCATAGAAGGTGTACATTCTGGTACCACACTTGCACATCGGTTAGCCATGTTGTCAATTAGATAATTCACATTTAGTCTCATCGTTGCTCGCCTGCTCTGACGTCGAGAAGCCCACACCATGCAGATACGCTGCACTGTCTCTGGTACCACTTCTTCTACCACGACGTGACGGAATCCCGATCGTGGTTGAAGGACTGTGATAGATTTGATCTACCACGCGGTTTTTATAAAGCGTATATGTATCGCTTTATGGAGTGAATCAAGAATTTGCACGTGCCAAGATGGTTAGAAAGGTGGTTGTACCCCTAACCCATCAGAGTTCAAACTCTAATTTTGACACTGCTGTTTCTCATTTAGGTGGAATATTGTTCAGTGGGAGGCGACGTTCCCGTCGACAGCGAGACGTCTGTGGTGACTTCGTCAATCTTAACACTCGACCGCTGGCTCAGTCTTTCGGAGGTGCTCATACGAGTAGGGTGTTTGTGCGTGCGTTCATTGGGGTGAATGTGTGTACGTGTATGTGAGCGTCTGCGTTGTACTGTGTTTCGCAAAAAAGACTTATGGAGTGGATCGATAAGCGATAAACTTTTTCTTTTAAAAAAAACTCCTTTATCACTCGATAGTCTTTGTAAAATGTATGAACGTTCATCCAATCAATCAACCGACCCGCAAGTAACTTAACATGGAAGTAAGATCACAAGAAATTAGCCGTAGATTTTGGCAAAGGTCGGATGGCATGGCATTTCGGGGAAGACGCACGCGTGCAGCCGTAATTGCCGCAGTGTCACGCTCCAATCTGTCACCGTGCGTATAGCAGCATAAGACGGTGCCACCGACTCTTCCGTCCTTCCCAATTCCGACGCACGCGCAATGCAGATCCAGCTCGCCGCTGCGTGGCTGCTCCCCGACGCCATGTGCGCAACGATGGCGCTAACCACGTCGGCGGCCGTCGACCACGAGCACGGACACTCGTCGTCGCCGCGGGCATCGAGCGTGGGCGGGCAGGTGTCGACGGCAGGCTCCTCCCCTTCGGCGTCCTCCAGGACGTCCTCGACCTGCTCGCTCGGCGACAGAGTCGGCTTCGACTTCGAGGCGACGTCTCTGCAGCGCGGCCGCTCCGCCTCGCCGCGATGCTTCGGCGCACGCGGCAGCAAGCGGAAGGAGGCGACGTCGAGGGCTGCGGCACCCAAGGGCGACGCGATTGCCGCCGAGCAGCCGAGGCGACAGCGTCAGAGCCGGCCGGCCGCCAAGGCATCCGTGTCGGGCTCCTCTAGCCCCGCCTCCACAATTTCCTCCTCCTCTACCGGAGACCGGCTCGGCTTCAAGACGTCCCATCAGTCGCCGTGCTTCGGCAGCAAACTGCCGCGGGGTCGGGACTCAAAGTCCAATAGCACCGGGGCACGATCGCCGAGGAAGCACGAGGAAGCGAAGGGCAGCGGTGTGGGCAGCTACCTGCGTGAGATCTCCAAGCTACTGAGGCGTGGCAACGCGGAGAAATCGCCGCCGACGACGACAAGGATAGCCCGCCCAGTTCGAGATCGCTGCCGGGGGAACGTCATCGCGTCGGAGGAAGAAATGCGGGCTTTCGTCATTGCGAGAACCAGGAACATCGAAAGGAATGGGCCGTCCGTCCTCCCGTTAGGTTTTTTGTGATACATAAAATAATTCAGGTTTTTGCTTATGAACTCCACTTAAAACCTTCAAGCATTTTTTCTGTTTGCAAGTATATGGATTGCAGTCAGCTCATGTAAGTTTGTCTTGCACCATATCATTAGCTCATTCTGGTTTAGGATTTGATTTACACGTGAGAAAGATCAGAGGATTTGCAGTAATCTCCTTATATGAATTAAAGGCGTATATTTTGGTATCTTTAGCATCTGCAGTACTTTATGATACAGTCAATTCTTAGCACTGCTTGGAACTGCTATCGCACTTGCACATCGGTTAGCCATGTCGCCATTTTGTAATTGGCATTTTTAGGCTCATCGCTGCTCCTTGCTCTGACGTCGAGGAGCCAACACCATGCAGATACGCTGCACTGTCTCAGCTCATGGCCCGAAGCTGTACCTGACATAGATGCCAAGGCTAAGCAGGACGAGCACCGCGCCGACCACGGTGGTCACGAGCTTTCTACGTTCCGGGAGGTAGCTGTAGCCGCGGCCTGACGCCGGCGCAGCGATACCATGGTCAAGGCGGCCACCACCGTCTTTGACCGCACGCTCCTCGTCCCGCTGTTTCTGCACGCTCTCGTCTTCCTTGTCTCCTCCTCGTGCATCTCGAACGCCGGCAGCGTCTGTCACGGGCTCCGGCAGCTTGCCGCCGACCGCGGCTGCAGGCCCGGTCCTGATCCCGGGCATGGTGACCCGCACGACGCCTCCCTCGAACTTGGCGTGGATGGCCTTGACGTCGCAGCCGTCGGGCACCCTGAACTCCAGCCGGAAGCGGCTCCAGCGGTTGCCGGCGACGGCGCGCTCGCCGCGCACGACCACCAGCCCGTGGCTGCGGACCAGCTGCACCCTGATGTGCTCCTTCTTGTACCCTGCATCGAGGCGTATGAAATAAATTCCATGTTGATAGCGCGCGCGGTTAATCGCGAGCAAATCAAGAGGAAGGGTATGGCGTACCTGCGGCGGAGAGGTCGACGGTGAGGGTGTGGGTCGCCGGCTCGGTGACCATGTTGTGAGGAGGCACGAAGTCCTCGTACACGCGGCCGCTGATGGCATCCATGGTTCTCGGTTGATTTGGACCGCCGCTGCTGCTTGATTCAGAACTGTTCAGATGGAGAGAGCACTAGGCTTGGCGAGCTGAGAGAAAAGTTAACCTGATTGGAATGGCTATGGAGCCTATGCCAATTTATACATGGTTGGATCGTAAGAGTTGTCGTGTCCTGAAACATGAGGAAGAATCTCTTTTCGTGGAAGGAATGAAGTTAGGACTTAGGAGAGCTCAGATGAGGCTAATGGCGATACCTTGTCCATCGTGCAGGACCACCACCTTCCTCGTAGTCACAGCATCTAGCATCTCTTACCGGCTTGGCAACACGCACGACCTCAGGTGACCATGGCCTGATATTTCACTCAAAAACCTGCATTGCCCCAGTGGGCAATGACCAAGCCTCACGCTACAACCAACCCAACTCAAGCATGGTATAAGCAACCGTGGCAAGACAGCATAAGCACCTCATCTGATTGAAAACTACTACTCCGTACAATAATTTACATGGAAACGCCCACAGGCGACTCTTCATCTGAACAAGCTGGGGTAAATGCTAATAACTCTATTTATCTTATCTATCTACTTGACATGAAACGAACGTCAAAGTTCCTAGATGGAGGCCAAACCAACTATCCAATGAATAAGTGAAGCAACGATTTCCCTAGCTAGCCTCTGCTGAGCTAAAACAGTCAAACTGAGCTCGTCCCATGAAACTATTATTTTTACTGCTGAATCATTTCTCCAAAAATATCTGAATCTTCCATGTTACCTCTTCGAAGACTTCCGCCGAGAACCTTGTTGAGAGAGTGATCTGAGCGCTGACAAGAAAGATTTTGTTTTCTAATCTACACCAACATTGTCAACTTGGGATATTGGGCAAGCAGACAGCTGCATGATGGGCCTGAGAGCTTCATACTGTATCCTTCCAATCTCTGTGAATGACAACCCTAAGTGGGTTTGTGGATTCAGTGACCGGTCACCACTGATACTTGGCAGCAACAAGAACCTCCTCATAGCGTTTAGCAGCAGTGTCCCAACTTAAATCTTGCATCATCCCTCTCCTTTGGAGTCCCTCCCAACTAGCCTTGTAGTTTCTGTACGTATTCAGGCAGTGCCCCAGCGCATCAATCAATCTGTTTGCCTCTGCATTTTCAAAAGTCCAACCAAGTCCGACCTCCTCATACGGGTTATATTGCTGGACCGTGTCTCGAAGACCACCGACTGCATGCACCACGGGGACAGTCCCATACATCATTGCATAGAGCTGATTCAGCCCACATGGCTCGAACCTTGATTTTTTTTAGAAACGAGGGGCAAAAGCTTTGCCCCGTATATTAATTAAGGAGAAGATTGCAAGAAAGCAAGTTTGTGACCGGGAAACACAACCCAACTACTCACGCGGTAACAAATTGCCCAAACATTTGGCACCCGCGAGGACCCACAAGCGAGCCTCATTTTTAACTCTGTCTAATAAGACTAACGACGAAACGCTCTTATTCTGGAACACCCTAGCGTTACGCTCATTCCACACCTCCCACGTGACTAGTAAGGTGAGAGAAGCGATGGCCTTGCGGTGTGGAGCAGCGTTGGTCATCCGGATCCACCACTCCGGAAAACTGAGGTCAAGCCAATCTCCAGTGTTGATGTTGTGGAGACCTAGCCAACCTTTAGTAAGATCCCAAATTCTTCTTGTGAAGCGACAATGCACGAGGAGGTGAACAAGAGACTCCTGTGTTTGCTTGCAGAAGGGACAGAGACCACAGTTTGGCCACCCTCTCTTGGCGAGGCGATCGGCCGTCCAGACTCTGTTTTGGTTTGCAAGCCAGGCAAAGAATTTCGTCTTGGGCGGCGCCCATGGCCTCCAAACCGACTTGTGCATGTAGGAGGTGATGGTTCCCATGAATTGCATCTTGTAAGCAGATTTGGTCGAAAACTCCCCGTTTTCAGTGAGTTTCCAACGGATTTCATCACCAACATCTTGGTTTAAGTGGACATTTGTGGTAAGGCTCCAAAGCTCCACAAACTGCGAGAAGTGCTCCGTGGTGAAGCCTTCGTCAAGGCGCACCTTGCCCACCCAACTATCGTCGAGCAAAGCCTTTCCGACGGAACAGTTTTTCATGCTCGATCGCTCGAAAATGAGGGGCGCAATATCTTTTGGTTTCCTCCCCCCAACCAAGGCGCATGCCAAAAGGGAGTTTTGAGCCCATTACCAACGGAGATGGTTGTTGCAGCGTAGAAAAGATCCATGTCCTCGCTTGTGCAAGGGTTGCCAAGACCCACCCAAATTTTTCCGGGGTCCTTCCACTCAAGCCAAGGCCAACGCAGGCGCAAGGCGGAAGCAAACTTTCCCAGGTGAAGGATTCCAAGCCCACCTTGCTCCTTAGGGCGGCAAACCAACTCCCAATTGACTTTACATTTAGCGCCGGTGGTCTTGTCTTTTGCCGACCACAAGAAAGCGCGTTGGATTTTGTTGAGAAACTCCATGGTGCCCGGAGGAACGATGAGAGGCGTCAAGTAGTAGATTGCTTGGGACGCAATGACGGACTTGACAAGAGCAGCCCGGCCGGCCGTCGCGACATATCTGCCATTCCAAGTGGGCAACTTACCCGCACACTTATCCTCAAGGTGCTGGAAGTCCACTCGCTTGAGGCGCCACACGGACAACGGCAGCCCAAGGTAGCGCAAAGGGAAGGTGGCTCTCTTTGCCGGTAAGCCCTCAAGGATGTCGTCAAGGTCGACAGCAGCACACCTTATTGGAACCACGGAACTCTTGTCGAAGTTGGTGCAAAAACCCGTAACCTCTCCAAAAGCATGGAGAATGGACGCGAAATTCTGAATGTCCTCCTTGATAGGCGCCACAAAGACCGCCGCATCATCCGCGTAAAGGGAAGTCCTCAAAATGGTGCCTCTACCCCGCAGCTTGTGAAGAAGGCCTTCTCTAGTTGCATTTTCCAAGATTTGTGTGAGGGGATCAATCGCCAGGACAAAGAGAAGTGGAGACAACGGGTCTCCTTGCCTAAGGCCACGGCCATGCGAAATGGGGGGGCCGGCAACACCATTAAGCAGCACACGCGAGGATGCCGTGGAGAGCAAGGCGGCAATCCAGTTCCGGAATCTAGGGGGGAAACCGCGGCGTTGGAGGAGATCCAAAATGTATTCCCAGCGGACCGAGTCAAACGCCTTGCGAATGTCGAGCTTGAAGAGTAGCGCTGGGGTCTTCCCTTTATGGAAGCGCCTAGCGAGGTTCCTGACGTAGAGGAAATTGTCATGGATGCTTCTTTTCTTAATGAAGGCACTTTGGGCGTTGGAGACAAGGTCGTTCATGAGGGGCCCAAGACGAAGAGCCAGCATTTTGGAGATGATCTTTGCAATAGCGTGGATGAGGCTAATAGGCCTGTAGTCGGAGACCTCCTCCGCACCCTCCTTCTTCGGCAAGAGAACAATATTGGCGGAGTTTAGCCAATGAAAATTATCCGAGTGAAGATTGCCAAAGAGGTTGATCACCCGCATAACGTCCACCTTGATGATGTCCCAGCATTTCTTGAAGAAGGCCCCGGTAAAACCATCGGGGCCTGGGGCCTTGTCACTTGGCATTTGATTAATCGCATTTTTCACCTCCTCCTCGGTGAAGGGATCTCCAAGGGAGCGAAGGTCCTGATCCTCAAAGTGAAGCCCCTCCCAATTAAAATCTTGTGTCCTAGCTTGCCCATGTCCCATGATGGAGTTGAAATGGTTGTGGACCAACCCCTGTTTGGCACCATGGTCCGTCACCCAACCATTGTTGAACTTGAGGCGATGTATGTGGTTTTTTCTCCTCCTCGAATTAACCCTCATATGAAAGAATTTTGTGTTGGCATCTCCTTCTCTGATATTTGCGATCCTTGCACTCTGTTTTTTCCTGGCTCTCTCCACGACAGCCAAGGCCACAACTTTCCTCTTGAGCCTGGCCCTTAGATCCCTCTCAGCCGCCGAGAGCACCCTATTTTCTTGTGCCAAGTCGAACTGAAGAATGACAAGCAGAGCGGCATGCACCAAGACTTTGGAGTTGGAGAACATGCCACGGCTCCATCTTGAAAGCCTCAAACCCGTGACGCGCAACTTGTGATGGAGGATGTGGCATGGCTCAGTGTGGGTAGAGGTCTCGCTCCACGCCTTTTGCACCACATCATAAAAACCGGGGAGGCGTGACCAAAAGTTCTCGAACTTGAAAGTTCGAGGTCTACGGGGGCCCCGGTCATCGGCAAGCAGGAGCGGGCAGTGATCCGAAAGAGAGGATGACAAGGCGTGAAGGACATGGGTGTCGAAGCGAACGTCCCATTCGGAGTTGCAGTAAAAAGCATCAAGCTTGGACAAAGTGGGATCTGCCCTCTCATTACTCCAAGTGAACCGGCGGTTTTGAAGATGAACTTCCTTAAGCTCACAAGATTGCAGGGCATTGCGGAAACGGATGATGCGACCCCGGTTTATGTTGCGGTTGTTCTTGTCTTGGGCACGTCTAATTTGGTTGAAATCACCAAGCACCAACCATCGGACGCCAGCCGGGGGCTTGAGATTGGTGAGCTCATTAAAAAAGTCATCTTTGCGGTTTGACGCCGTAGGACCATAGACGGTGGTGATCATGAAGTCACCCTCTTCGTCAGCGTTGATGATGTGGACTGTGGCGGAAAGCGTAAACTCCGTAGTGACGAAGTTAGTGAGTTGCACAAGAGAATCATCCCACAACATTAGGATCCCGCCTCTCGTACCCGTCGCAGGTTTTTCGGCAAAGCTTTTGAGGCGATTTCCACCAATGTAGCAGGCGTCGTAGGGTGACACCGGTCCCAGCTTAGTCTCTTGCAGGCAAACAATATGACACGTGGAAGAGGCAACGGTTTCGTGGACTGCATCTTGCCTGTTCGTGTCGTTCAAACCCCTCACGTTCCAGTCCAAAATATTAGGGAGAAGATCTAACATTGGACACAAAAACAACCCATCATGAACAAAGCGGAATTCATTGACATCACCAGGCATAGGCGCCAAACAGTAGAAATAGCGGCAATGAAACAGTAACACATGGCCAGCATACACGATTGCTGGAACAGGCTCCAGTTGAGCAAGTTGAGCAATCTGGTACAGCAACCCGCCGCTCCAACCCATCCTTCAAAACTAAACTGAAAACTGAACTGGTACTGCAAATGGTACTGCAACATCGGAAAACTAGGAAGACCCAGCAGCAGCGTCAAAAACCAAAGCGGACTAGGCATCGGTGGAGGCAGTAGCCGCGTCGGCGTCCAGGTCCTGCAGGTCGAGCCCAGCGGCACCTCCATGGCTGAGCAGCGCCTCCTCCAGGGCGTCATCTTCGGGTGTAGCCACCTTGAAGATGACCCGCAGCGCGGCCATCGCCATGCCGGACACCTCCCCATCGAAAGTGTGGGCAAACGCTTCTAAAGCAGCTTCAGTCACCTCCTCGCCGTCTTGAACGATGCCAAGACCGCGGCAAACAGCAAGCTCAGCCGCCTTTGCCACCGGCTTGGCCTTGCGCTTCTCCTTCATGCGGTTGCTGGTGCGGCGCAGAGAGAAGCCTCCCGTCTTGTCAATGGTCACGCCAGCCATCGTCTTCCTTCGGTTTGCTGGCCGCCGCGGCGGCGGAGTGGAGAGAGGCGGGGACAGCAGGTGGTCCTTGCACGCAGTGAAGAGCGCGGCAAGGGTCCCGGCTGTAGCCACACCTTGGCTGGGAGCAGCGTTCCTTCTTGAGTCGATGGCGGTGTCCTGTGTAGGTGACGGCGAGGAGTCAAAACCCGGAGGGCGCGGCGGGGTGAGCGCGTCCGGCGCCAGGAACTCCAACAGGCGCCTAGTCTCCGCGCTGTGAGTAGCTTGCTGGGACAGCTCCACCCTCAAGGGCGCGGCAAGGGAGCCGCCCGAGAGGAGGAAGAACGGCGCCGAGTCCATCACGGAGAAGGGCGAAGTCGGGCACACCGAGGTGGGCGAAGCCGGGGGCGCATGAGGCAACATCACCGTCGCGGAGCGGCGCATGCAGAGGGCCGGGGAAGCCGAGCGAGCCCCAGTCCTTCCACGGGGATGCAGAGCAGCATGCTTCGCTCCCGGAGTTGTCATCTCAGCAGCGCGCGGTGCCGGGGAAGCAGAGCGAGCCCACGGCCTCCCGTGGGGGCGCGGCGCAGCAGCCATCAACTCGTCGGCCGGAGCAGCCATCTCAGCACCGTGCGAGGCGGGCGCGTGCTGCCGCCCACCGTCTCTGTTCCTACGCCTACTTCCGGAGCGATCACGCTCCCGGCGGTCACCATCACGACCCCGGCCATTGCGGGAGCGGCTGCGGCGGGAGGGCGCACCCCAAGCTCTTGGGTTCCTGTGGCCGCGCCTATCACGGTCATCTTCTTCATCATCTCTGTCACGACCCCGGTCCCTGCGCTCGATGTCGCCATCATTGACCCTCTCCGTCCTGTCACGGATGGAGCGGTCACCGTCGATATGTCCAAAACGCCAGGTGAACCTTGCCGGTGCCGGAGGTGGCTCGTCAACGGGCCCGGTGAGGTCCTCGTCGATGTCGAGGTGGATGATGCACCTGCGCTGCAGCCCCCGGCGACCTCGTTCCCGCACACCCGGAGCGGCATTGGGGCCAGGGAGGGTGACCCAGCGGACGCGCTGGACGAAGGAGGGGTTCTCTGTCCAGGCCCAAAGGCACAGCGCCTTTGTGTACTCCTTCGTCTTGCATCTTGGCTCGATGTAGTCCAGCGAACACGCCCGCCCGATCACCTGCTGCGCCACCAGTTCGTTCCAGGCGTAGAGGGGGAGGTTCTCGATGCAGAGCCGGACGTGATGCTGCAGGTTGATCTGCTCAGCGTTGTCTTCCAGCCTCCAAGGCCTCACTTGCACCCGGAGAGTACCGAAGGGGAAGTCATGGCGTGCAATAGCCGCGTCGCGGTGGTGCGGGTGGGTGAACCGCACCAGGAAGGGCTCGGGGTAGTGTTCTGTAATGGTGATGTCGTCCGGCACCGCTCCGAACGTGGTCGCCAACGCCCTGAGCAACGCCGGCTTCTCGTCACGCGCCGGCGGCCGGTCGAACCAGGCATAGGCGCCACAGGTGAGCAGGGCAGTGGCTTCCGCCCCCATCTCGGTGGTGGAGTGGACGACGACGAAGTCCTCAGCCGGCCTATCAGCAACAACAGCACCTCCGGCCATGGCAGCCCGACCTCGACGAACTCGGCGATGAGAAGCGGCGGTTGGCGTGGGAGGCGAGCGAGGACGGGCGACCTGGCCTTGTCGACGAGCAAGGGCGGGTGGAGGTGGTGGCGGCGAGCGAGGACGGGCTTGTCGATGAGCAGCGGCCGCCGGTGGAGCAGGCGGAGGAGGTCGAGCAGCTACAGGGCGCCACGCGCGGGGCCCGGAGTAGCAGTTCCGGGGCTCGGAGGCGGCTCGGGCGGGTGGGTGCAGGAGCGGGCGCGGTGGCCGGACCTGAAGCAGCTGCGACACTTGACCGGGTCCCTGCACTCCGAAGCTCTGTGACCCGGGCGCCCTTTGTAGAGGCAGTGGAAGCACCGGCCATTAAGCCAGGCCGGCGGTGGTGGGCGGGCAGCATTGATGGCTGGCCGTGGTGGGGAGAAGGCCGGGCGTCGCGGGCGCCGGTATTGGACGACCTGCCACCTCCCCTGCCCCGCCTCCTCGAGTTCCGGCGGCGGAATTGAAGAAGGAGCCGGCACAGTGAAGGCCTCCCCGCTTCCTCGACTTCCATCCCCATCGGCGTGCCCAGTTGGCAGCGGCCGGGACCTGGGCCTCAGCAGGAAGGTGGGCGTCTCCGGGACCTCCTCCGGCTCGCCGCCCGAGCCCGCCCGCGTCGGAGACGGTGGCGCTCGATCCAGATCTGCGGAGAGGGATGCGGGATTGAAAACCTGGGGGACGAAGCCCGCGGGGATGCGGGCCGGCGGGGGCGGCAGCTGACTCCGGCGTGCTGCGGGGACGCGGGTGTTGGTGGACGGCGGGGCCGGAGCGGCCAACGCCGGCGCGGGACGGTGGGACGCGGCCGCGGGTTCGCGAGAGCTCCTGCTCCAGTCTTGCATCGCGGTCTAATCACGTCCCTCGAACCTTGATGGCATCAATAGTATATCAGCTCCTGCGGTCATCCGATGAGCCAACCGGACAGAGAAACCAACCCACCCCCTAACTCTGTCGTAATGCTGACTTTCAAGCCTCCTCAATGTATCTTCAAGGTCCTGCCTTCCAGTACCCAGCAGTATTACCTGTACATCTTGACCAGCTATCCATGGCATTGCTTCTGCTATCAGGTCTACACCTTTTTGATTGTCTAACCGTCCGATGAAAGCAATGACAGGAACATCACCACGAACCGGGAGGCCAAGTTCTTTCTGCAATGCTGCCTTACATTGTGCTTTACCTGTTTGAACAGTTTCTAGAGAATAGTTGGCATATCCATTAGATTTTAGGTGGACATCAGATCTAGGATTCCAATCAGTGGTATCGATACCATTTACAATGCCTTCAAATTTCCAGTCACTTTCACTAATGATCCCATGAAGGCCCCAACCACCTTCAGGTGTTTTGAGCTCCCATGCATAACCATGGCTAACAGTAAGTAAGCGGTCCGCAGCTTTAATTCCAGCAGCAAAAATGTTAAGATGATCACCTCCAAATGGATCATGATGTTTGAAAAGGTCCATGTAGTTGCTGGGCAAATCAAGGTAACTGAAATCGTCCAAGGGCCCACGACCCTGGAACAGAAATTAAGTTAACTCATCGGAATGGATAATATATCGACAAAAAATGGTTACACTGAATTAAGAAAAACAAACAGTGTATAATGCTGAATTAGAATCTATATATGGGATTACAAAATTTACACTATAGAACTACGAAAGGCAGGAAACAGAAGCAATTGCAATGACAACATAAGCTAACTGATACTGTTGTGTGTCATCAAGGAAATACTTCTATGAAGAGAATGCACATTAACTGATACTTTTGCGCTCTCCTGTAAATAGTCTTTTCTGGATCCTTGTGAGGATTGGATGTACATATTTTGCTGCACAAGCAAGGTTGGAAAAAGCGGAATTAAGCGTACGCTTTGGCGCGCTGAGGCGCTGGGCGAGAGTCCATCGCACGTACGACTAAGCACGATTAATCAGAGAAAAGCGGGGCAAGGCGGAGCGAGGCGAGAGAGATATGGTGATAGAGGTGTTGAAGCACACAGGGAAAGTGAGAGAGGAGATTGCTGGGAGTATGGCGAGAATATTGCCGAGTTGTTGGTCAGCAGTTTAAGAGAGGAAAATAGAGATCTCGCTAGGTTTTGGAGCAAGACAAAGGGGAGGCAGCTGGTGTCTTTGTTTTGCCCTCAGGTCGCCGGAACGCAGAACTTCGCCTCGTCCTCCGGCGACGCCGCAAGTCCAATTCATCCTCCAGCCACGCCGCCAGGACTGATTCATCCTCTCGATCTCTCCGCACGACCAGAACCTCAGATCTGGTCTCATTTTGCCTCTGGATTGCTAGTTAGCTGAGGCTACATCTCTTGATCTGTATACATACACGCTTATTCATCAGTGTTGTACTACCTAGCATTGTTGATGCAACCTGATAATCCCCCTATCAAGGGCTTACGCTAGCTTTTCTTCAATTAAGATGTACATAGTACTATTCTGTGACATTTCCTTATTTTTCCTTTCCATTGACATCACCTAAACCGTATAGTTTTTATTTACGCAGCTAAGTAACTGATCCACCTGAGAATGATTTGTTGTTGTACTCAAGTTGATTATTCGGGAAAGTTTGAACTTTAATTTTTTTGGGAGTTATGGCACTTGTTGATCTAATGAAGTAATGATTTTTTTGATATCATATATGCTTTATCTAATGATACTCACTTTTCATGGTCATTACAGCAGAAAAATAATGTTGATCTTACTATGTATCAGAGTTCAGGAAACCAGAGAATACCAGCCAGATTTACCAAGAACGATCAACCTGGTCATGGCATATAATCTTACGCGAAGGGCTAACTCCAGCAATCCAGCTTTTGCAGAATGCTTTCTGGCCAGATTTAAAGATGAAAGATCTCGTCGTGTGTAGGTTGTGCGGTCAGAAAGTTCATGCTGGAGTAGAAAGGTTGGTGCGACACCTTGCTGGTGGTTCTAGTGAAGTGAAGAAGTGTCCCGGGTCAAACACAGAAAACAAGAATGAGATGTGCAGCTACTTATTACGTAGAAGGAAGTTTAAAGCAATGGAGCGAGAGATAGATGAGGAAGATGCAGCTGAAGTTCAAAGGCGACGTTCCATCATCTACACAAAATGATTTGAAGCTTGAGCAAGTGTGTTAAGAGTTGTGCCATCAACTACTATTGCATTAGTTTGATATATTTATATTGCTAAATATCCTAATTAGTTGCCACATGAGGTATATGTAATGTCATATTTCTTGTCATATTATATATTATTATTGTGCAATGCCCGGTTGTTGCCATAGAGGGCAACACGTCGACTCAAATCCGTGGGCTCGACTTGACTAAAGATATGATAATGTCCCCATTGAGTCATCCTCTAGAACAGCCATAGAACAAAACGCCTAGGCACGCCTAGTCTGCGCCTAAGCACACTAGGCGCCCGCCTAACGCCTAGCGCTTTTTGAAACCTTTTGCACAAGTGAGTTTTATTTTGCTCTCATCATTATTAAATAAAATATGTACTCTCTCCGTTTCATAATATACGATGTTTTAAATATTTCAAGTTGGACTACAAACGGACCAAAATGAGTGAACATGCACACTAAAATATGTCTATATACATCTGTATTTCGAAAAAAATAAAACATCTTAGTATTTGGAACGGAGGATGTATTATTTTGTTTGTCAATCTGCAAGAATAAGCCCTTAATGTCATTTATGTAACGAGACTCATCATGGCATTGTTTGCATGTTAACCTTTATCTTCAACATTTCAGATATATGGTATGGTGTTGTGTCATGAATGATGCATCAGAAAGCTCTGATGCGTAATTAAATCAAGTTTCTTTTCATGACAAATTAGTATGTGAATGTTTACCCTGGAAGATTCTTTCTATAACATGGATTACTAATTAAATTTTCCATAAACAGTTCCATGTAAAATCCATGGAATACTTAGCAATAAGTGAGATAAACACATATCAGACAAAAAAGGTAAGATCAAGGAGAAACAAACTTACCTGATGTGCTATATTTCCATGGAATACTTAGCAATAAGTGAGATAAACACATATCAGACAAAAGGTAAGATCAAGGAGAAACAAACTTACCTGATGTGCTATATTGTGTATCACAAGGACAGAACGGGCATATATCATGAAACCATTGTCACGATAATAAGCCTTCAAATAAACAGGCAGTAATGCGGTGTGCCAATCGTTCGCAATGAACACAAGATTTCCATCACCGTAGCAGAAACCACCACATGGAACACACCATGGAGCCTAGATCAATGTTATATTCTTCATAAGTGTTATTGAGGAAGATAGATATTAATCATAAAAAAACAGGGCAAAACAAGTCTATCATGTTACTATAGTTGATATTCTATAGCAGCAGATTTTTTGGCGTGAAACCAGACATGTCAAGTCTTGGTTCTTATAGAGTCCCTCTTCATGAAGAGAGAAATGTTCTAGTTACGAGCGAATTTACCTCTACAGCAGCTTTGCACAACAAAACCATTCGTTTCAAGATATCCTGCAAATAGAAATTGATTGATTTGTTTCAATCATAAGAACCCAGATAGGCAAAGAGAAACAGACAACTGGCTACTGCAACATAAATATCATCTCAGCTTTTGGTATCTACAAATATGCAATTTAGTCCAGTGAGCAGAATATTACATTACTTACTGTTCGGTCTCCACCATAAATTTCACTCTCAACATTGTGGAAGATAGGATTGTCAATGAATACAAAATCAACGCCATCTATGTATGCATGATGATATTTTACTTCCATGTCCTGTAGACAGAACATATATTTCAGAAGGAACTACTACAGTCACAAGTTAAAGCTACAATGATGCGAGAGGAGAAAGCACCTGCCCTGCAACCTGGTACCTCTTTGGTTCACCTATTTGTTGAGGTTTTTCATAGTTTCCATACATTGGTACTATTGCCTGTAACATATAAACAAGTTACTAAAGGTATACTACTGAAAAGAATGGTCCATTCTGCTGATCCCAGGATGCTGGCGTGAAATCTCGTTCCTGTTTTTTTCCTTTTAGTTTTTGCTTCTGTAGTTTGTCTAGTTTAGTTTTGCAAGATGTTTGTGGAAGGACATACTGTGCTCTGGTTTCGGTCGCCGTGACGTTCTGGGGGCTGACATGGTGGCGTCAGCGTTGTATCTTATTACTCTCTGGGATGCTGTCTTATGAGTTTCCTTGTGAAATAAAATCGGGAGTGGGTAAGTCCTTAATTCGAAAAAAATGGTCTGTCTATACTGTCAGTGACATAATATTCAGTTTTAGGTCATCTACCGGATTAATATGCTGCTTCATTAATGTTGATAACATTTGTTTCTCTTCCATGCTGACTTGCAGCACTTGCCAATTGTTGGCAGCTTAGTTGAATCTGTATTTACAACATTATGACAAGACAACTTATAGAAATAATACCATGACACGATGACCTCTCTTGGACAAAGCCTTTGGCAAAGCTCCAGCAACATCACCGAGTCCACCTGCAGGAGATTAAAGCCATGGTTATTGCTCCCTGAGTAAGCCAGTAAAAATGTGAGGTGTCTTCAGACTTGAGATCATGTGCAGCCATGTGTACTTATAATACAACCATAAACATTGTGCTCACTCTTCTAATTACCAAACTGCTTTTCAGCTTAATGATAAGGCAGACGCAGCTTATGCAGGAACTCCAAAAGTATAAAAAAACAAGAACTGCTAACAATTGGCAGACACTAACCATAAATTCGTTTGTGCAAAGAAAGGCCTTAATTCTAGATATTTACATTAAAGCCTCATAAGCCTTTACAGAATTTCACAAAAGCTATGGATGGACCAGTTAACCTGTTAATCACTTCTTCAAAAAAATCAAGCATGCATAGGAGTTCAGCAGGTGAATCGGGAACCTATGGCTCAGGATGGATGCCAAACTCCACTTGAGAGTGTGGTGGATTTTCATAAGATCCCTAAACTTGTTTCTTGGGAATTATTAAATAACCGGAAGCAGCCCTTAGAATCACATTAACGGATTTTCCCATGTGTGTCAAATGCTCTCCATAATTGATTTGTTACACAGCTTAGCACACTCAAAAGGAGCTTCAATTCAACTACTTGAGTTGATTGTGTATTTTTATAGTTTTAAGTATTATGTAGCAGTAATGTGTTTCTGTAGCTCGACTATAAGGACAGTGCCAAGCAAATGCTGTCCTCAATCATCTGAGTGACTGGAATCAATATCTCCTTCAGTATTTAAGAAGAGGGAAAAAAGGTTGGTGGGAACCGTGAGTCTTCTAAACATTGCATTATAAACAAGTTCGTTCTCATGGTGAATACATATCCTACCATAGTCCTTGAAAAACCAGGCTTGCGTGGTTTACTAAGCAGGGAGGAAATCTTCTAAGATGACATGGCCAAACAGAAAGTAGCCAATCTTATTTACAATCCTGTAGTTTTGGGGGGCACTGTAGGGAGGCCCTGAGAGTAATAAAAGATTATATAGTGATGATCGACTAGAAATAGGCCATGTGCACGTGCCAGCATGCACGTGTGTTTTCTTCTTCTTTTCCCCTTAGGTATCACTACGGCCGTGTGCTGATGAGCAATAAGGTAAAACAGTGTGCATGCGCACATGGAAAGCATTCTAAATGCACATCCTCTATGTCTCTCTTATTCCTTCTTGTTTATAGCCGTTACTAGTTACTACGGATGTGACACGACGAACATATGAATAAATAGGTGATGCTCATCAAAATATCAAGGTGAGAAACTAGCATAAAATACATAACCTCCAATATGTAAACCAGAAGAATTTTAGAATGAAGGATATTGTACACCCTTAGAGATATTTAATTCCAGAAATGTAACCAAGGGGTGTTATATTTTTGGATGGTTAGCCCGCACATTCTCCAGATCTCCTAGAGGTGCTAAGTGTGAATCTGCAACTTTAGAAATAATTGTTTTGGAAAACTGAAGTTCTGTCGAATTGTTCTTGCCTGTTTTTGACCAAGGAGCACATTCTGCAGCTACCAATATGATATTCATAACATCTACGGCGGCCGAAGAAGACGAATTGTCATTTATTCCCTCAGTAAACGAGTGTTGTTCTTCACTTATTTGACTCTGTTGTGCCACGTAGTCCAGCTTCATACCCATTAACAGATCGTATTTCAGATACATTTGGAGCAGCACTAGAGAAAGTGTCGTACAGATAGTGATCATAGCTGACCTTGACAGATGATCCATTAACATCAGTGTTAGAAAGTTTGCCTTGTAAACTTCCATAGTATTCATGTTGTCCACTAACAGATTCTCCATGAGTTCCATGAGTTGAACGGACTTCTGATTTTTGTGAACGCCTGTCAATAAGATACTTCTGAAGGTCATAGCCAATCTCTTCACCCTCTGAAACTGCATCCGAGCGTGAAAATGGATCTTGCTCATTATGGATGGAACTGGCCTCAATAATAGAGATGAGCTTCTTCTTTTCTGATATCTAAATAAGTTGGTCGAACATTACATTTCAAACCATAATGGTTCAATAAATTATACAATAGAGATACATGAATGAGCTTCAAATAGTGGTTTTAATGCAAGTAGATAAACAGTAACACAGGCATAGTGTACGGGTGATTGCATACATCCATGCAAACATAATTTAAGAGAACAAATAATTCCATAAAATGAGCAAATGATGAGCATACGAAGTTGAAAAAACACTGCAAGGTCATTTCCATAAAATATTGTGCGTTACCAATATGTATTCAGACAAAAAATTGAGTCCAGCAAGAACATGTGAAATGGACACCTTATGTGGTAAGTTCTGTGTGTAAGCAGTTCTGATGGCGGCACAAATTCACTCATTGGTGAGACGGATCCTGTTATCACCAATCCACCACAACCCTGCTCCCCAGAATTCTAATTGTTCTGGTGGTAAGTAAACCATTGCTTAGAGTGCACATGTGGTTCAGTGCGAAGACCAAAAATTCAGACTAAAAAGATTATTAATTCAAATTCCGGAAGGCAAAGCACCAGCAAGAGTATGCATTCTGATTAATTTGGAGGTCTGGCATTCTTCCATATAACGGAGGAGCTTAATGGGCGATCAAGTGATTAAAAATAAAACATAGTTCGGGAATTTCATGTCAACATTTATCATTTTAACAAATCAATCCAGTATATATGTACCTAAAGCCATTTGTATATATCAAGGAAAGCCATACCATGCGTCAATGCTTTAGACCTGATTAACAAAATTCACTACAATCTTTTAGTTTCACTAACTGTTGTAGGCTTGTAGCCATGCAATCAGCTGGGTCAGAGCTTCACTAAATGTTTGATAATAACCCGCACCAGACATTGTTCAATTCCGCTTTTTATTTTTGAAAGGATACAAAACAACCCCCCAGGGCCAGAGCTTCAAGATGAAATGTGTGGTTTAAGGCATGATGGTATATGGAGAAAAGCATTTGATTTCAGAAATATATCATGGGCAGGATACCTGCTGAAGCAGATCCCTGTGCGTCGCCAGAACCTCTCTGCTCTTACGGATTGTGGCACGGAGTGCCTCATTAGAAACACGGACTCCATCCTCTTCCTGAGAGCCATCCTCGCCAACTTGATCCCCAGCATCTCCACTCATCCCAGCCGCACATAAACCCTTCTCCGACCCCCCTTTACTCCAACCCCCGAGCACCGTCGGCCACCCATTGAAGCCATTCCCGCGAAACCTCACCTTGGAAGCACACGGTGTACAGGAAATCAGCACCATGTATGCACCGAGCTATGGTTGCCCGAGTCGTAGCGAGGAAATAGTATGCATCGATGACTAAGTAAAAATTTCGGTTACGGGTTTCAAGGGAAGAGTAGATGCTCACCGCACGGGCGGCCGCCGGGTTTTCTGGCCGGCGGCGGGAGATTCGAGAAGGCAGTTGCAGGAGAAGGCCGCCGCGCGGAGCCGGAGGATAGGCGTAGCAGCGACAGGAAGAGGAGGAGGCCGCCGCGGGGGCACCGCCAGCTGTGGGACGGGGAGAAGCGCCGTGGCGAAGTAGCGGCGAGAGGAGGGGAGGGGAGGAGGCCGCCATTGGAAGACGCCCCGCGTGGCTGCCTCCTTCCACTGGGAGGGTCCACTCACTGGCAGTGTGGCTGTGCTGTGCTGCTGCTGCAAGGGCGCTGATCTGAATTTCCGGGTCTGAGGTGAGGCGGGGGGCGAGGAGCGCAGACTGGAGAAGGCGGTCGCGTCGCAGTGGAACGCAGATGTCTTCCGTTCCCTGGACCCTGGCTGGCTGCCTAGCTCAACTCGTGCTTGGATTTGGGCTCAACCGTGTGGTGTACATTACTCATACTGCCGGTGAAATTCACTTGGACGTGCATATGCAGCCGCTATTTACAAAACATATTTTGAAATATTAAAAAATCTGATATAAAATTCACGGATACTTCAAGTCGACGTAGCAACGCCAGCCGTTGGATCACAGACGGACGGATCGCGTGCGTCGAGCAGCTACTCTCCCGATCCACATTCTCTCTCCTATCCCGATCCACATTCTCTCCCCTCTCTCTTCTTCCCGAGCGACTGCAGGCCAACGCCCAGGAGCACGCCGCGCCCGCGAGCCCGGAGTCACTATGCCGCCCTCGTCCCTGTCAGCCTCCCCGCACCGACGTCCTCCGCGTCCGCGTCGTCGCCTCCCCGCGCCGGCGTCCTCCAAGTCAGCGTCGCCCCGCGTCGTCGCCCTCCCTGCGGGGGCCCGTGCCGGCGTCCTCCGTCGTCGGCCTCCCCGCACCGACATCCTCCGCGTCCGCGCCGCCGTCCTCCGAGTCCGCGCCGCCCCGCGCCGTAGGCCTCCCTGCGAGCTCCGCGCCGACGCCCTCCGCGAGGCCCGCGCCGGCATCCTCCGCGAGGACCGCGCGGCGTCTATCAATGGCCGTAGGAGGGGCACAAAGTGCAGGTGCCTCTTGCGCCAGTTCTCCACCACCCCTTCCTCGGGAAGTCCATTGAGGCCATTTGGTCAGCCCCTCACTCATCCATCTTCCTCCTGAACCGTACACACGAGCCGTTGACCCGGTCTGATTGCTGGCACACGGCGTGATGGTGTACGGGAAGGAGTACTTTTTCAGGGGCAGGATCCAGTCGACGGCGCCGGGCACGACGCAGTACAGGCGAGCAGCATAAGGGCATCAACTATGTATGTGGCCAAACCTATCAATAAGATGGGACCCACTTACTACACCATAAGCTTATAGACAACACCACAATGTATGTTGCAAAAGCACACCTTAACATGGGTCCCACTTGTTAGAAAAAATCAGATAATAAAACCATGAAAGTAACATTAGCTTTGAAAAAAATATTGCATGTTTATTGCTTTGTGCACTATAGGCCTCAAGTAACATTATTCTATTCCTTGTGGGTTGTCTACAAGCTTGTGGTTGTCCATAAGTTTTTTTTCCTTATGGACAAGCTTATTGATAGGTGCCACTATGTATAAAGTTGTCCAAAAGGGCCACTTTTTCCTTATGGACAAGCTTATGGACTACATAGTGGATGCCCTAAGTTGGTTTTCAAGGTAGTCTTGTACCTCACGTCGCTCTTGATGCATGCCCTTCAATCCGGCAGCTTGGCTGCTGCGTCTCTGGAGGCGTCTTGGGAGAGCACGGCCAGAACTCGACGCTGTTGCGTCTCCCGGCGCGTCCTGCTGCCCCGCCTCCATGGAGCAGCCAGCTGAAGTTTGCATCCGCACTTGATATGCATCATGTGCAAAATTAGCTAGCTCTGGGTTATGCTCAATTGTTCTTTGGAGCTGGTAATGCTATACAAAGTAGTAGCAGTAGGAATACAACGATGCAAAGTTGCAATGGATGAGTGCACTCTTTGGTTACAATTGTTTCTGTATACTGATTTGAGATAAGAAAGACAAGAGTGTATTTATGTGTGTCCAATTTGTCATTGTATGGATAAATCGGACATGTCCATGTTTGTTTTTGGAGGATCTAGCTAAATGCCCGTGCGTTGCTACGACAATAAGAAAATGAAATGATATTAGTGCCTAGTAATAACCAAGAGGGTGCGATGCATATAGGCAATCAAGAAGATTACTTCTACAAATTGAACAACGAAGGTAAATATCTTCTCTTACTTCCTCTATGGCATCAATGCATCACAATGTTCTCTTATTCCTTCTATGGTACTACACTTCTGGAAGTACTATGTTAGTGTTCATGATATAATTATCCACCACGAAATCATGTAGTTATCATACTCTCTCGATAATAGTTACCTACCTAATACTAATAGAGTTACTTACCCAATACTAATAAAGTTACTCATGTGTTCATGATGCAGTTAGCCACCACAAAATCGATTTAGTTATCCAACTTTCTCGGTAATAGTTATCCACCCAATACTGATAAAGTGACCCACCCTTTACTCATGGAATTACCATGTGTTCATGATATATCCACCATGAAATCGATGTGTTACCGTACTCTCTCGATAATATCGGTAATAGTTATCCACCTAGTACTAATGGAGTTATCCATCCAATACGGATGGAGTTACCAATGATAATATGATATAGTTATCCACCACAAAATCGATGCAGTTACGTACCCCACTCTCTCGTTAGTTATTATCCACCCAGTATTGATGGAGTTACCCACCCGACCAATACTAATGGAGTTATCCACCCTATACTTATGGAGTTAATCATGTGCTCATGATATAGTTATCCACCACGCAATCGATGTAGCATGGTTACCGTACTCTCTTTGTAATAGTTACTCACCCCGTACTGATGAGATAGTTATCACCAAGAAATTGATGTAGTCACCCTGCCTTGTGGCTATAGTTACACACCCAGTACCGATGAAGTTAACCATATCATCACGATGTAGTTATCCACTACAAAATCGTTGTAGTTACCCTCTTCTCTTTAATAGTTACCCTACTCTCGGTAATAGTTACCAACTCAATACTGATGGAGTTACCCACCTGGTACTTATAAAGTTACCCATGTGTTTTCGTGGTATAGTTATCCCCCACGACTGAATGAAGTTATCATACTATTCGGTAATAATTACCTATCCAATACTGATGGAGTTACCCATCCCGTACTTATGAAGTTATCCATGTGTTCATAATATAGTTATCCATCATGAAATCGATGTAGTTGTCATGTTCTTTAAATAATAGTTACAAACACAATGCCCATCTTTTTTATGGTGTAGTTGTCACTATGAAATCGAGAGTTGTCATCCTAATACTTATGCACGATAAATTTACCATCTCAAAGTGATATCACTTATGAAAACTAGGTGTGACAACTTCAAAAGTCGTAAAAAATCTAAAAGAACAACAAAAATAAATGGTTATATTGCAACCCAAAAACTAAATCGTTAATATGGTGGGTAACTTAAGTATTCAAGCCTGGTAACTTATATGTTACAGGGTGGGTAACTTTAGGTCCAGAAATAAAGTCATCGGAACATATCGACATGGGATCTAGTTTCGAAGATCTCGTCGCGATTAGTCCAACGGTGAAAACTGATTTCAAATCGGATAAATGGTTTGAGATACAAAACTTTTTGAATTTTCGAGTTTCGCATTTAATGCGAGATGACATCAGCTTTTTTGGATTTTGTTCATGCATGCCAAGAGGGCTATTCTATCTCTCATCGCGTGCCTATGGTTATGCTAACCATCATGCGCCTTATACTTAGTCGTGTCCTAAAAAGAATTATTGTAGCACCAAATTTTGTGTTTTTTACACAAGCCATGAAAAACATCGGTTTTCATGAAACGACTTTGACAAGATAAAGGATGTAAAAGCTATGCGCGAACGTTGTTTTCCAATTTTTTGACATTTCAATATAGGTTTTAAAAAACAGCTGGTACAGAGAGATACGACTTGACTTAACACGGTGAGTACAAAATAAAATGTACTGAAACTTATATTGGTCGTTTTCTTACTCCGATTGTTCAACAACTGCCAAAGATTGATACATGCACTGAATAAGCAGCAAAATACTGGGACACCTGCGAACGTCCTCACCAATCAAGGCTTTGAAGACCGCAGTACTCGACATGAACAGAGAGATTGAATAAGCGCAGATGGAACATCGGTTGGGATACACCCAAGCAGTGGCACAAGATTGAAATTCTCCACCACCAATCCAAAGGGTTGGATAAACGAACCTTAGCGTAGAAACGAACAAAAAGATCAAAAATATCCCACCATAGACAATCGAACAGATTCCCATGGACGACACACCATACCAAGATCCAATGAAAACCAACAAATCTGACACCACCTACCCATACCGGCCCAGAGAAACCTTATTCCAATGCGCCATCGTCGTCACCACCACGGCGATGCCGTTTGGGGGGCCAAAACCAATCTCTAACTTAGCGCCATGCGCAGGTCCGATGTCCCAACCCCTCCTGCCGCTAGAGCGGCAAACTGAGAAGTCGGGGACTGATAACCCCAAGAGCAGGGGATCACTGTAGCACCTCTCAATGTGGAAGTAGGGTATCGATCCGCAGGAGCAAGAAGGAAAAGTTATCTATTCCCTACAACTAAAGTGTCACAAGTTTTAGTTGATTATGCACTAAACAAGTTTAAATAACAAGATGGTTGATTTAATGGATGGAAGTTTAATGTAACAAAACAAAAATGTAAAAGTGTCCCAATCCTCTTCAATGCAAGAGGACAAGACAAAGGTTTTCTCTTATAGGAACAATGGACATGGGTTCATGGGTTCACTCAATCCTCTCTCCCATCTATGGTGATTATCATGTTAAAGATAAAAAGTACACACAATTGTCATGCTTTAATGGTAAACTTCTATGACGGCTACATGTCCTAAAACACATAGTTGAAAGAAAATAATCATTTGTATTGCTAGGTCACCCTCATAAGGCTAGCGTGGTTTGTTGTTACTCCCACATCATACTTCTTCCTTTTTCCCCCAGATAAAGGATGTTGGGTTGTATTGTGTCACTCAAAACATATGCCGTCGGGGGACTATTTTTATAGTCGTTTTTAGGTCAAGACGGAGGCTCGGGGAAGAAGATCGACGGCATCGGAGGCTCGAGGCCCAAGTTAGGGGGCCCACGCGGCCAAGGAATCTGGCCGCGTGGGCCCACCTCTTTTGGCCCTCGGGTTTCCATTTTTCGCTTCCTTCGCTCCTACGCTTTGTTCCTTCCAAAAAATGATCCCGCAAATATTAGGTCATTTGGGTCCCTGAAACATCAAAATATAGAAAATAGGGTTTTCTGCCAGTGCAGGGTTAATTCCAGAAAAATAGGGAAACTGTGAAATATTCCCAAAATCAATATAAAACAATGATATAACCCTTATATGATGCAAATATGATTGAAATATAAGTAATATAATGCAAAGTTCATGTATGCATTTTACATGCATCAACATCCCCAAGCTTAACCTATACTCGTCCTCGAGTATGAAGGTGATAAAACTAACATGGACTTTGCTTTTTAATACTATCAATGGATATCAAAGATGATTACTATTGCTACATAGAGTCAAATGATTCATTCTTCAAAGGAATAGCAATATACAAGATAGATTATGAAGTGATATCAAATATTCAATGTAAGGATGTTCAATGATAATTCACAAAGTGTAACATAGAAGAAAGTACTATGGACCAAATGTATGCATAATAAAAAGTAAAAACATCCTATAATGGTCATAGAGTATTCTTGTAAATCTGAATATAAAAGGTGGACACTTTGGAAAGATATATAAATAAGTAGAGGTAAAACATGAATAAGTTTCATCTAGCTTCCAAATGCTTCTACTTAAGTTAATGTTTGCAATGTGGTATCCATTGGTGTGGAGCTCTCATTACCCCTATCATAGCATCTTGAATGGTTAAAGTTTAAAGTGAAAGCAAATATGAGTAGTGTGCTTGACAAAGTATGGGTTGAATGCCTCATGCCCCGTGAATACGAGTACCTACACCACGGTGTTACTCAACTCGGGCCACAAAGCAAGTTCAAGTTAAAGTCATTGTAAGTAATATAATAGCGTCATCAAGAGCGTCAACTGGGGTACCTCTTGCCTCAGGACATGGAAACTAGCCCATGTCAAAATGACAAGACAAACAGACAATGAACAATCTCAGCACTCTTTTATTTACTATTTGTATAGCTTTTTATTATGACGTGCATCACTGAATGTTCACTTTGGTACGCTGTAAATTTCCACCATGAATGATGCATGGCTTAGGTTAGCGGCCCAGGCGTCTCTCTAGCCATTTATACAAACTCCTCAAACTTACTAAGTTTCCGCATTTATTTGGCACCATGATAAGCATCCATAAACAAAAGTACATGATATCAACTAAATATAATTAAGAGCACGTTGAAAGCTTGCCATGTGACAGCACATATGAGCTAACTCCCAACCAAGACTCTTGTCAAGCATACAACTTCATAATTTTAATCACAATGGTTCATGTTTATTAAGTGCAATAAAAGTAAAGTGTGCATCAAGTTCGTGAGAGCTTTTTAACCAACTTTCCCATAACAATCAATAACATAAGCATTTTAATTTGGAAACATAGATAATACAATATAACATGATAAACATACTCGGAATAGCATTAAGCTAATAGGTAGATATGGTGGACTCACTGGAAAACTTTGGTTGAAGGTGTTGGAAAACAAGTTTTTACTTGTTGGAATTTTTGGGCTAGCAAAAGGGAGAAAGTTGACCGTCTAAATGCATGCATAAGTGTCCATAGAACTAATCAATCCATGTTAAACAAAGTAAAGTAACATTCAGCATCAAAACATGAATAAAAGATAGCTCTTGATAAAACACTTGCAAATTAATACTCATTAAAAAGCACATGAATCATGCAACTATATGTATCTTTTTGAATCAACTCAAACATCCCTTTCCCAATCTTTTTAATAGCATCCAACTTAATTCAACCCAAATTTCCAGTAGCTCTCTCATAACATAAATGAAAAGTGGTGGTCTCACAAATAAAAACCAAACCGAAATAACAAAAATAAAAGACGCTCCAAGTTTATGCGATAAAGTGCATTGATCGAAAAACAGAAGTTAGACGTGTGCAAACCGAGAGTGTGTTGGTCCAATGGGGTTGTCTTCACATCCCCAAGCTTATGGTCTTCACCATCCTTGGATAACTCTTGGTGCATCTCCTCTAATCCCTGTGAAAAAACTTCAAAACACCGTTTCTCCCATCTCTTTTCTGTGGGGTGACATTAGTAGTGATAGACAAATGAATTGCTTGCTGCATAAAATCCTTAAACAAAAATGTGAAACATGTCCAGAAAGTATATAATGTTGTATGCCTACTTATAAACTCAATTGGATCAAAAAGATTCAAGTTAAAAGTTCAAAGAATGCATCAAACAAAATGGGACAGAATCTGTCCAGAAAAACAGCAGCAGCAAAACGCATTTTTCTACCCTACTTAAATATGTCGAAAAAATCTGAAAAATTCACGCTTACAGAGGATGAAAAGTTGCAATTACAGTTCAAATTTCAGCTCATTCGGAGTTACAGAATAGAAATGAAAAATCATACCGTGCACAGATTCGTGCTGGAATAAAATCTCCGAATACAAATAGCAACTTTTTCAAACCAAAACGGGTAAAACTTGGCACTTTATTAAAAATTCCAGAAACAAAATTAAAAACTAAGTCTCTTGTTACAGCAAGAGGACACAAAGAAAATCAAAAATAAAAACAACCGGGTTGCCTCCCGTAAAGCGCTTTCTTTATAGCCATGTAGCTAGGCTTCTTACTTGATATCAAGATGGTTGGAGTGAGGTGGCTTGGCATCCCCAAGCTTGAATTCTTGTCCTTATTTGATATATGTTGGGTGAGTCTAGGGGTAACATCCCCAAGCTTGAGTGTTTGTCTCTCTTGATCTTTGTTCATCACCCTCAACTCTTCCACTTGAAAATTCTCTTTACACAAAACTCAACATAAAACTTGATTAGAGGGGTTAGTGTCTCCATAAATTAAATCCTCATAGGTACAGCAAAGACATATAATGAGTTGATTCTAAACATTAACTACTGTTACTAAGGTTATGTTTTGCTCTTTGATCAAAAGAACCACACAAAACATAGTAATGAGACTAATGCAAAATAAAAACAGAATCTGTCAAAAACTGGACAGCCTGAAAGGAGCGAATTTTTAGAGGCACTTATGTTGCTCAAATCAGAAAACTTTGAACTAATGAAATGTGTAATAACAACTGAATATTGCTGTCGTAAAATATCAGGTCAAAATTCCTCTTCTGTGATTTTTAACATTCTTCGCAGTGAAGCTTAGGAATCTGTTTTCTGGACAGCAAATCACTATTGTTTGATCCTAGCTCTCAAATAGGACCATCATCTAAAGCATTATCATATAGAATATCTAAACCAAATTCCTCATCACTTTCAAAGCTATTATCAATAATAATATCATTTTGAATGTGTTGATCATCATCAGAATCAGAATCAAAATAGCATGGTGAGTAAGGATATGGGCAATCCTCTAATACCTTTTCCTCTTCTCTATATTCTTCTTGTTCCTGCAAGCCATTAGATCTCTCCTTGATAGCAACAAGATTGTTATAATATTCAAGGATATAGGTATTCTTACAAAAGAGTTTCAAGAGTTGTTCAAGTGTTGTAGCAAGTCTTGGTGTGAGGCTACGAGCTTTATCTATATTAAACATAACTATCTCAAGAATTCCCATTACAATAGTAAATTCCTCGGCTGCCTTCATATCAGTGGTCATAATTTCATTATTATGGTAAGAGGCAATTATAGGCATACTCTCAAGCTTGCATTGAAAATTAAGATGCTTAGGATATTGATCTATGCAGCAAGATACATTATACCTATCACATAATCCATGGCCAATTACATTTAATGCTTCCATTATAAACCTTTTTTGATCAACATTAATTGATCCAACCATAGGGGGTTGCATAAGTACGTGACTCATACATTCCACGAACATAACAAATGAACTAATTTTTTTGTGTTTTTCAAATAAGGAGAGTATAAACTGATACATAACTAAAAGTAAAGCTAATGAGAAACTCACAACCAAACAAGTTTAAAGGAACCTCCCCAAGCTTAGATGATTGTAAGATATAAAACAAGATAAAATAAATCTAAAGTCTAGTGCACACAAGAATAGAAACTTAAGCGCTACGCTCCCCGGCAACGGCGCCAGAAAAGTACTTGATAACCCCCAAGAGCAGGGGATCACTGTAGCACCTCTCAATGTGGAAGTAGGGTATCGATCCGCAGGAGCAAGAAGGAAAAGTTATCTATTCCCTACAACTAAAGTGTCACAAGTTTTAGTTGATTATGCACTAAACAAGTTTAAAGAACAAGATGGTTGATTTAATGGATGGAAGTTTAATGTAACAAAACAAGAATGTAAAAGTGTCCCAATCCTCTTCAATGCAAGAGGACAAGACAAAGGTTTTCTCTTATAGGAACAATGGACATGGGTTCATGGGTTCACTCAATCCTCTCTCCCATCTATGGTGATTATCATGTTATAGATAAAAAGTACACACAATTGTCATGCTTTAATGGTAAACTTCTATGACGGCTACATGTCCTAAAACACATAGTTGAAAGAAAATAATCATTTGTGTTGCTAGGTCACCCTCGTAAGGCTAGCGTGGTTTGTTGTCACTCCCACATCATACTTCTTCCTTTTTACCCCCAGATAAAGGATGTTGGGCTGTATTGTGTCACTCAATACATATGCCGTTGTCACATCGGCCATCCCGTACCTACATACATCATACTTCATAATGGACAATATTCTAAACACTAGTGCAATGATTCATATTTCGTGTGCATGACCACATCTCTCTCATCTATCTACACTTGGTGGTGTCAATCACCTCATGACATGGATAAACAAGGCATTATGCATAAATCGAACCATCACATGCATCATAGAATATCTCCAAAGTATGACAAGTCATAAAAGATCCAACACAACGGTAAATGCATAACAAATATCATCTCATACCACAATATCCACCATAGGAATTACATAGATAGATCCATACTTATGCAAGGCACATCATATGGACTTCAACAATGATCATACATAGAGAGATTAGATCAAGTTACCACCACAAACCCAAAGTCCAGGGGGTGGACTACTCCCCCTTCATCATGGTGATGATGGTGGAGATGTTGGAGAAGATGGAGACCACCCCGGCAGCGCCCCGCCGGAGTTTTCCCCCTCCAATCTGCAGCTCCAGGTCTTCTGTTTCGTGGTTTTGTGTTTCTGCGCGCGCCCTTCCGAAAGCCGTCGGGGGACTATTTTTATAGTCGTTTTTAGGTCAAGACGAAGGCACGGGGAAGAAGATCGACGGCATCGGAGGCTCGAGGCCCAGGATAGGGGGCCCACGCGGCCAAGGAATCTGGCCGCGTGGGCCCACCTCTTTTGGCCCTCGGGTTTCCATTTTTCGCTTCCTTCGCTCCTACGCTTTGTTCCTTCCAAAAAATGATGCCCGCAAAATATTAGGTCATTTGGACGTCGTTTGGGTCCCTGAAACATCAAAATATAGAAAATAGGGTTTTCTGCCAGTGCAGGGTTAATTCCAGAAAAATAGGGAAACTGTGAAATATTCCCAAAATCAATATAAAACAATGATATAACTCTTATATGATGCAAATATGGTTGAAATATAAGTAATATAATGCAAAGTTCATGTATGCATTTTACATGCATCAGGGACCCGTCACTTTTCGGACGAAGAAAGAGAAGTCAGCACGGCTAGGGTTAAACCTTAGAGCGCGGCTTCTCTTTTTTTCCTCTAGGTATTATCTTATTGACGTCGACTTGTCCTTTTTATAAGAGGTGTTTGCTCCTTTTTTTGGCACAAGGTAAGGGGCCTCGAATGACATGGAACATGCTGCATCAAAGACAGACTGATACAGAGTTTTGCGTAGACCCTGAAACATTTGAAATTACAACATAGTCCTGAAATTTTGTAGGAAGAACCCTAAAACACAAAATAGAAAAGCACTAAGGTCCTTGATATCTGTCGCCGCGACTGGAGCCCCATTGCCTGCCACTGTCACTGCCATCAGGGATAACACCACTTGGGGAAGCAAGCGTGAAGAGCGCCGAGGATGCTCTATGATTTTGCAACTATATAACCGTGTGTGGTTTCTAGAAATTTAAACCCCGATTTCCTCTATAAATTCGGCCCTATTTTTCGATGGAGAGAAGAACCTATAATTGGCTTTTTGGGAAGAAGAAAATTAATTTTTCGTCCTTGAACTTTTGGGGAAGTTCATTTTTGGTTCTAAAACTTCTTTTTAGTCCAAGATCAACGTAATCGTCGTTGATCAATGACCACCGGGACCGAAGAGATCCATCAGTACGCTCAATTCCACTTGTGTTGTGTGCATCAAAGTACTCATTCATCCTAAACCAATATGTATCTTTTGTTTGGTCCGTTGCAACAACGGCATCCATGGACACACTTAACCATTATTGCATAGCAAAACGTCTTCACTCACGGTGTAGTTGGACGCCCTTCCTTTCGGTGCATCTACCATACCCTCACCCTCCTCATTCACTTCATATTCATGATCATCATGATGCATTTCATAGGTTTGAGACCAATTGGAAATGTTGGAGCCAACATTCATAGCTGATAAATATGCTTCATCAACCAAACTACAAGATATGATAAAGAAAACTAATCAATCTATCCATATGTTAACAACAACAACAACAAAAATATAGAACATTTCATACCTTGTGGGTATTTGCTCAAACACCATGTGGGCATGGGCCGCCGGCACATCAAATTGCAAGGTCTCCGTCGCTTGGGGAGGCGGAGGAGGTGGCGGCTGAGGCGCGGCCAGAGGCGCTGGCGGAGGCGCTGCCAGACGCACGGCCGGAGGCTTTACACGTCATTTGGGGGCGGTTCCTTTTTGCGCTGCCGTCGCCAGCGGCCGCTTCGTGACGCCGCTCCGTTGCCTCAGCGCAGACGGCTGCGTGAGGCCTCTGAAGGAGATATGCCCTAGAGGCAAATAATAATGATGTTTTATTTGTCATATCTCATTTGTTCATAATACGTTTTATACCATGCTATAACTGTATTAAGCGGAAACATTAATGCACAGGTGGTATGTAAACAACCAGCTCCCTGGTATCCTCTTTACTAGTCCGTTGTGCGATTGATGATCGAGGTTTCCCGATCATGTGACATTTATGTCAGTTGACAATGGAGTCAATCATTAGGAGAATGATGTGATGGACACACCCAATATTTGTAGGACGTAGTCATTACGCCTTCGACCGTGAGATCAACTTTAACTGCTGTTTCTGGAAGATACTTTGATTGCATCAAACGTCATGTCTTACATAGTGTGACAATAAAGGTGTCCCTCTCGGGTATCGGAAGGAAGTAGTTGAAGCGAGGTATCAAGAGCAGGATTTGCCAGTCCGCATAGCAGGATAGATACTCTGGGCCCACACGGTGAGATTACATCAATGAGCTTGCAAGCATGTGACTAGGTCACGGGGATGTAATATCACATACGAGTAAAGATAATATTGTCAAGTAACGAGATCAAGCTCGGTATCATGATGCCGGAGATCGAGTCTCGGACAAACTAAGTATCGCTTGGCAAAAGGTTTAAGACTTGATGTCTAAGGTTCGAACGACAAAGTTATTTGTGAACTCCCAGGGACTATCATGGGTATCCACGGCCCCGCTGTTACTCATTGATCGGAGAACGGGTCTCGATCATGTCTGGAGTTTTCTCGAACCGCTAGGGTGACACACTTAAGGGGAGGTGACGTTTAAATTAGATTGGACGCAGAAGAGAAAATAGAAGAGAGCACCGGAAGCGTTCCGGGACATATCCGATGAAGATCGGAGGGCGACGAAATAGTTTTTGGAGCCGGAATAAATTAGATAAATTGTGTTTAATATTAATTAATGGAATTAATGATTAAATACATTTTTATTTAATTAATTTCGAATTTATTTGGTAGCCCAACCTTAAATGGGCCAACTCCCAAAGGAGAAGGCCCAGAAGGGGGGGGGGGAATGCACCCACAGGAGGGAGGAGTGGTGCGGCTGGCCCTGGTGGGCTGGGAGCCCACCAAGGGGGCCGGCGCACCCCCCATGCGGCTGCACCATGTGGGTTTAGTCCCACATGGCTAAGCCAAGGGGTTTGCACACCCTCCTCCTTCTATAAATATAGGTGCCCCCATGCCTTGGAAATTGACCAGAAATTCCTCTATCTCTCTGTAACATCCCAAAAATATTATAAGTATTATTATTCCAAAAATGAGAGCCAGCAAAAACTTTTGTTGATTATTATGTGTTGTTTGTAAATTGTTGCTTGGGGTAATTAATTCTTGTTGCTTGTGTTATTTAGTTCTTGCTAAATGTGTGTTGCTTGCTCTAAAGAAAAACATGAAGAAAAGAAGAGGAATAAAATAAAAGTTGAAAGAAGAAAAATGAATGTGACATGTGTCACACAAATTCTCCAAGTGGGAACCTCAAATTGTTTCAAACAAAATTCAGTGGAGTGGTAATGCAAACCCTCCCATTTCATCCTTACTACTTATCTCTCTCAAATAATATTTTTACACCTATTTTAAAATTCAAAAGTAAGAACAATGGAAATAAACCAAAATACTATAAATAAAACTTTATGAACAAAAACGATTCAAAATATTTTATTTTGAAATACCAAATTTTGTGGAGCTACTACATGCTATGTGGAAGCCTCACAAATATTTTTGAATTTTTCTAAATTGTTTAAGTACCCCAAATAAATTCCAGAAAAGCTACTGGAAATAAAAAAAAACTGGAAAATAAAAGAAAGGAGGAGGCAGGGGTTTTCTGCAAAATGTCATCCCCTACCTCTCTCCTAGCTCACTGTCGCACGCCGTGTCGCCCTCGCCATCGACGCCGCGCCCAGGCCCCCCCCAGCCCGTGCCTGCCCTCGCGCCGTGCCTCTGCAGCCTCTGCACGCAGAGGAGAGCACTTGAGCGCTCTCGCTCGCCCCGACGCCGCACTGTCCCCCTCTGCTCCGCCGAGGAGAGCTCGACGGCGCCGGCCAAATTAGGCCCCCCCTCTGCTCCCCGACACGCACCGCTCTATCCCAGCCCTTCTAGACCATGCCCGGACCCCGGAAGGCTTCACGGCGACACGTACCTCGCACCACCGCCGCGGAATCGCACCTCTCCCGTGCGCCATGGACGCCGCCGTGCACCGCGACCACCATGGACCGCTCCCGCGCTATAAAACCCCCTCCCGACCCCTCTGGAAACTCCACACCACCCCCCACTCCCTCTCCCTCGCTCCAATTCCATCGGTGCACCGCCAGGAGGGCGTGCAGGCTGCGCCACTGCCGCCGTCGAGGTCGGACCTGGCCGCGACGCCATACCCTCCCATTCTCTTCTCTCTGGCCCGTACTCTCTTCCTTATGGACACCGCAATCACCCGAGCCCTTTTGCCCACAGACGCGTCCCCGGAGCGTCGCCGGAGTTGCTACCGCGCCCGTGGAAGTGCAGCCACCTCGCCGTCGCCGCTACACGCCGTCCCAGCAAGTGCAACTCGCCCCACGAGCTTCCTCGAGCCTCCGCGACCCTTCTACATCATCGCCGCGTCCTCCAGAGCCCCCAGGTGAGGGATCCATGCACCTCGCCGTCGCCGGAGCCACGGCGCCGCCCAGAAATGGTCGTCGCCGATGGACTCGAACGTGGGCCGTTGGATCTTGATCCAACGGCAGCGTACCGTTTCGTTTAGAATAGGAGTCATTGACGTGTGGACCCCACACGTCAGGTTTTTATTAATTTCCCTCGTGCGCACTGAGTCACTGACTCGTGGACCCCACATGTCATACTTTTCAACATTATCCAGAACAGTTATATTTTCGAATTTAAATCTCTCTGTGAAATCAGTACTGGACCTAACTTCAAAATTCAATATCTGGAGATCTAGACATCCAAATAAGTCAAATCCAATTGTTCTGGAAAGCTTATGAAAATGTTTAACCAACCCAATTGGATTAATTCATTTAGATAAATAATAAAAGTGTATTATTAAAAATACTACAGAAGGTTTAAAATCTAAACTTGTTTGTTTATGATACTCTGTTAGTCCAAATAATTCCAAACCAATTTTGATAGCTTAGTACTGCCATGTATTAGCTTCCTAATTTTGGTAAAATTAATTGTGCAGTATAATTTTTAGTATAAAGATGAAGTTAGAACACCCTTCTGCACTAAAACATTAAATATGTTTAATGGTTAACCCAAATGGTTTAGGACCAATTTTGTTAGATCACATTTAGCCATGTTTAGTTACCCCTAAAGGATTTAATTTTAGGATCAACAGAACTTATTTGGTAGCTAAAACTTGATTATTAAGTTACTGATTAAAACATTTGTGTAGGGAGTTTGGTAACTCCAATTAATCCAAATCAAATTGTGTTGTCTTCTACACATCAGTAGCTTTCTGTAGAATTTTAGTTTGTATTTTTAGGACAAACAGAACTCAAGTTGTGCAATTAAACATTTTCCACTCATTTCTGCCATATTTGAAACATAAATAAATAATGGTAAATACAATTAAATTGAACCAAGTGGTGTTGTGTTGTATGCAGTGGCTATTTAGAGCATTTAGATTGTAATGTTGTGATGTTGCTTGAATAGATTAGTGATTGTTTGCATTTGTTTGTTTATTAATTAGACGAGAACGCTGTCGGATTTATCGAGGAGGAGAGTTTGTTGAATCTGAAGATCAAGACCAAGGTCACTTTGCCGAGCAAGGCAAGCTACTCTCTGAGCTTGCACCCCAAATATATGCATCTACTTTGATAACATGTTTTACTTTTAAAGCAAAGATTTACAAAACCTTTTCAAAAAGTATATGGATATTATTTTGCCACCCTATGTAGAAATATAAGATAGTTTATAAAAATTATAGGTTGGGAAAAATAAACATGGTTTATTCAAAACTCCTTTGAAATACTTGTGTGATTATGGAATGCCGAGATGTCGGTGTTGGAATGGAAAGTGGAAATGGTGATGTTTATGAAAAATGCACAGTGTGTCCTAGTACTATGACAACCAACCGATACCCTGTGCGACCACATTTACCCACATATGGGAAAAGGGCGTAGTCATATAATTTGCTCATATTAGTATGGGATGCCTCAACAACGAGGATGACCTCGTTCCATGAGGGGATGGTCATGGCGACCTACCCCCTGACCTGGGTCCTGGCATCTGAGGATGGGGGATTGAAGGGTTCGCTCGCCGGGCAGAACTACGAGTCCTCACACTTAGGTTTCCCGACGGGGAATCTGGACTGGGTGTCGATGGAAAGGATGATAATTTCGTAGCGGTAGGGTCCTATACTAGCATGAGCAAAGGACAGGCTATGGTCGGCGGCTTACTTCGCATACACCCTGTATGGCGAGACGTGGCGGACACGATGAGCTGCCGGATGGATGTGGGAAAAGCGTGCTAACTCTGCAGAGTGTAAAACTATTCGAATAGCCGAGTCCTCGGATATGGACAGTTGGGAGGCTGTCCTAGACCATGTGCAAGTTTTTGGAAAAGCTTTTAAGTTTAAAAGAAACTGAAATGGAGGTGGTGTTACACAGCTATACCAAATGGAGTGGTATGAGTTGTTGAAATAAATGGACCATGGTGAGCCATGGTCAGAAAAGGAGGAGTTTTGGAGAAACAATAAGATGGTGACTTCTTTTAAAGATAGTTATAAAACTCTTCTTACCTTTTTCAATAAAGATATAGAGATGTTTTAAATAAATAAAAGTTGAAATAAATAAAACTAGTGCATACTCATGTTGGGGTAGTTTGCGAGTACATTCAAATGTACTCATATTGGTTTCGTCCCTGGCTATTGTCCTAGCCAGACTACGAGGAGGAGCACTACGCCGAGCAGGAGTATGGCGACTTCTACGCGAACTAAGGATCTCCACAAGTCAGCTGCCTGTCGGGTCGTCGTCGTTAGAATATGATGTCTACTACGCCGTAGCTTCCGCTGATATTTTGGTTTGGCCCATGAAGGCACCTATGTAAGACTTGGTCTAAATGACCATTTATGTAAGACTTTTAATTCGGTATTGTAATGGATGTAAACTTTGGTATCCAATTCGGATTATGTGCAACGACAGACTGATCACGGGATCGTTGTGTTAAGCATAATCGGGTATTTCGGACAGCTAGTCCGGGGTCCCCACAGACTTGGTATCAGAGCCATCCTGACTTTAGGAAACCTTAGTTAGCATGGTCGTTAGACAAATGTTACAAAAGATTAATTTCTAAAGAAAGGAGTGAAGTATTTTCGAAAACTGCTTATCTCCAATCCTCTTACTTATGCAAAATTTTACTCTCATTAAATATACATTTTCCTGTATCCTTAAAATTTTGCACACTTCTCATTAAGCTTAAAATTCGACTCACTTGTTGCCTCACTACATTTAAAATTTTGATACACTCGTCACTCACTAACTTAAAATTTTGCTTAAAATTTGTAGATGGCACTCCATTGGACCGAGTTCGTTCAGCTTGAGAAGGACAGCAAGCTGACGTTCGAGAATGACTTGTTCGAGTTGAGCAAGCTGTTAGGTCGCCCCGCTCCAGAGTTTGAGCTCAGATTGACGTTCACGGTGTCGGGAGACTGAGTTGGCTCATCGAGTCGTCAGTTCGCAGGAACATCAAGTCTCCCAGTTCCAGGACGATCATCTTCACCACCAAGGCCTACCTGGGTTGACGGTCTCTGTACTGCCACACAGAGGATGCTAGCCCGACTTTGTGAGGAGCACAAGGCGGAGTTGGCAGACTCCCGTTTCCGGTTCTACGGGAGGCGCAACAGCGACGGACACCCTACTCCTACCCTTGCCACCCGATGTTTGGGAGCTACATCATGGACATGGAGCTCTTACTTCAGCACACCCAGGATGATCTGATGCGCACTAGAGTTCAGCTTCACTTTGATCGCATCTCGCTTGTTGAGATTCGCGAGAATGAGGAGAAGCTGCTGGAGGAGAAGGTCGCTCTTCTCACGAAGAGGGCCCAGCTGAGGAGGACCATCGTGAAGCTCCGCAAGAAGGTGGCAGAGCAGGACCAGCTGATCGAGGATCTAGAGCACCATACTGACGAGATGGAGGAGGAGGGCGAGGATCTCCGCAAGGAGAACAACGCTTTCCTCAGTGACGATGATGACTTCGTGGAGGAGATGGATTGTGAGGAGGAGGATGATGAGGAGGAGTTAGTTGACGAGGAGGAGGAGCCACTCGAGGCAGTTCTCGAGGACGAGGAGGAGGATCCCGAGGAGCCACCCTACCAGTCAGATGCTGACGTGTTAGAGCTGGAGGTTCCACCTCAGTAGGCGAGTGACTTGATCACTACCGCAGGATTAGGTTGACCCCTATCGCTAGTCGAGTCGAAGTAGTGGTTCTTTTGGAAACCAGATGTTATGTATCTTAGATGTAAGCGATGTTGTAAGCTTGATGTTGTTGTGAACTCCTTGATGTGATGTTTGTGAAATATAAGTATGTTTGTCTTGTTTGATCTGTGTGAAATATTTTCATATAACCTTAAATTAATCAACCACTTGCGAAATCGTCTTTTCCCTTAGTCGAACTTTTCTTGCCTTGCCTCTTATACCCGGTGTGCTTCAGGATGCCGCCCCGTCGTGCGGAAGGAGGAGCACCACCACCACCGGACCCAACCCCCGCCCAACTTCTCGCGCTTATCATGGAGGAACGTGAAAATGCCCGGCAGGAGCGCCAAGCTCATCTCGCTGCCCTGCAGCAATCGCAGCCGCCCATCTCAACAACAAACAACAACAACAATGGTGGTAATGGCAATGGCGATGGAAACCAGCGATCCACCTTAGGCGATTTCCAGAAGACCAACCCACCCACCTATTCCAAGGGACTTCACCCACTGGAAGCCGATGATTGGCTTCGCACCATCGACAACAATCTGGAAGTTGCTGCTGTGGGAGAAAATGAGAAAGTGCTGTATGCAACCCACTATCTCGCTGGACCTGCACGAGCTTGGTGGGAAACTACCAAGGCTCTCCAGCAAGCTGGTCATGTTATCAACTGGGCTGAGTTCCAGGAGAAGTTCCGCAAGAAGCACATTCCCTGGGACTCATTGAGAGGAAGAAGGATGAATTCCGCAAGCTGAGGCAGGGAAGTAGAGATGTGGTCGGTTATCTGGATGAGTTTACCGACTTATCTCGGTATGCTCCTGATGACACCGACAAAGAAGAAGAAGATGGAGCGTTTCATGAGTGGACTTCATGATGAACTGCAGTGTGCTCTGGTTATCCATGACTTCCGTGATCTGGAGTCACTTGTGGACAAAGCCATCCAGCTGGAGACCAAGCGCAAGTCTATGTATGAAGGTCGCAAGAGGAGGATGAATGCTCAGGAAGGTTCGAGCAGCCAGAAACCTCGTATCTTTCAGCAAAACCCCAGGCCTGCCTATCGTCCACCCCAAGCTCCACGCCCCAATTTCCCTAACCGCCCAAACAACTTCAACCGCCCCAATGACAATAACCGTCCCAGAGGAAACTTCAACAACTTCAACCCCAATGCCAATGTTGTCTGCTTTGAATGTGGCAACAAAGGTCACTACTCCAGAGAATGCCCCAATCCTAAGAGGAATGTCAGCGCCCCAATGCACCGAACAATGGTCAAGGCCGCAATGGAAATGGTAATGGCAAGAATGCCGCACCCCGCGGAAATGCTGCTGTTGTCAAGGCCGTCTGCACCACATCAATGCTGAAGAGCTGAAGAAGCGCCAGATGTTGTGCTGGGTACGTTCCTTGTCAACTCAGTACCTGCAACTGTTCTGTTTGATTCTGGTGCCACCCATTCGTTTATTACCGAAGAGTTTGTTTCTAAGGGAGGTTTAGTCGGGAGCCTTTTACCCAAACCATGTTGGTACAAACCCCAGGATTAATAGCCAAAACCAACCAGATGTGTTCCGAAACCCCCATAGAGATTGGAGGAGTAAAGTTTGCAGCCGACCTAATTATCTTAGGAAACCAAGGCATAGATGTTATTCTTGGAATGGATTGGTTAGCCAAGTATCACGGTCGTATTGACTGTGCCCGAAGAGCTGTTTCTCTCACTTCTGATGATGGAGTTGAAGTGGAGTATGCATCTGAGACCAGCACCCGACCCGGATGCCATGAGGCATAGCTCGACCCGCCCTAGATGAGATCCGTGTTGTTCACCTATTCAAGATGTTTTCCCTGAAGAATTGCCTGGTATGCCGCCAGACCGGGATATTGAGTTCATAATTGAGCTTATCCCAGGAACATCCCCTATATCCCAAAAGCCTTATCGGATGAATCCGGAAGAACTGGTTGAGTTGAAGAAGCAGTTGGCTGATATGCTCAGCAAAGGTCTTGTTCGCCCAAGCGCTTCACCTGGGGATCACCCATTATTTTTGTGGACAAGAGAGACGGTACCACACGCCTGTGTGTGGATTATCGCAAGCTGAATGACGTGACCATTAAAAACAAGTACCCTCTTCCCAAGATCGAGGATCTGTTCGATCAAATGAACGGAGCCCGAGTCTTTTCAAGATCGATCTTCGGACAGGTTACCATCAGTTGAAGATCCGAGAGACAGACATTCCCAAGACCGCCTTCACCACTCGTTACGGTTTGTTTGAATACACCGTGATGTCCTTTGGTCTGACCAATGCCCCAGCCTATTTCATGAATCTCATGAACAAGATTTTCATGGAGTACCTCGACAAGTTCGTGGTAGTTTTCCTTGATGACATCCTTATTTATTCCAAGACCGAAGAAGAGCATGCTGAACACCTGCGTCTAGTTTTGGAGACTCCGAGAGCACCAGCTGTATGCCAAGCTTAGCAAGTGTGAGTTTTGGCTCAGTGAAGTGGCATTTCTCGGACATGTTGTATCTGCCGGAGGAATTTCTGTTGACCCGAGAAGATCCAAGCCATTGTTGACTGGTTAGCCCCAACCAGTGTGACTGAAATCCGAAGCTTTCTCGGACTCGCCGGTTATTACCGCAAGTTCGTTGAAGGATTTTCCAGTATAGCCAAACCCATGACCCAACTGTTGAAGAAGGACAAGAAATTTGAATGGACTCAGAAGTGTGAAGATAGTTTCCAAGAATTGAAGAAGAGACTACCCAGAGTTTTGACGTGTATTGCGATGCATCACGCCTCGGACTTGGTTGCGTTCTGATGCAAGAAGGCAAAGTTGTGTCGTATCTGTCCCGGCAGTTGCGACCGCATGAAGAGAATTACCCAACCCATGACCTGGAGTTAGCTGCTGTTGTTCTTGCTCTTAAAACGTGGCGTCCCTATCTTGCGGGACATCGCTGTGAGATCTATACGGATCATAAGAGCTTGAAGTATATTTTCACCCAGAAGGAGTTGAACCTGCGACAGAGGAGATGGATGGAATTAATCAAGGATTATGATATTGGAATCCATTATCACCCGGAAAGGCTAATGTAGTTGCCGATGCCCTTAGTCGCAAACCTGCACCCTGAATGCCTGATCCAAGCCGAACAGCCAGCCTTGTTCAAAGAGTTCAAGATTTTGGACTAGAACTTGTTAGCCATGGTTATCTCGCCAATTTAGAGTTAGCCCCAACCCTGATGGATCAAATCAAAGAAGCCCAAAAAGGTCATGAAAGCATTGAAGGAATTAAGAAGAAATTTCCCTCGGCAAAGCACCCGGTTTTACCGAAGATGCTGAAGGAGTGCTGAAATTCAATGACCGTATCTGTGTGCCCAATGTCACGGAACTTAAGGAGTTAATCCTGAAGGAGGCCCATGAGACCCCTTATTCAATCCACCCCGGCGGAACCAAAATGTACCAAGACCTTCGAGAAAGATTTTGGTGGCATGGAATGAAGCGAGAGATTGGTTCTTTCGTAGCCAAGTGTGATATCTGTCAGCGAGTCAAGGCTGAACATCAGCGACCCGCTGGATTGCTTCAACCTTTGAAAATTCCCGAGTGGAAGTGGGATGAGATTGGAATGGATTTTATTACCGGACTTCCAAGATCCAACCGAGGCCATGATTCAATCTGGGTCATCGTTGATCGATGACCAAGGTTGCTCATTTTATACCTGTCAAGACCACTCACAATGGAGCCCAGTTAGCAGACCTATATTTCCAGAATAGTAAGCCTGCATGGTGTGCCTAAAAGATTGTATCTGATAGAGGCACGCAATTCACCTCAAGATTCTGGAAATCCCTTCATGAAGCCCTCGGAACCAAGTTAGCATTTAGCACAGCTTATCATCCCCAGACCGATGGCCAAACTGAGCGAGTGAACCAGATATTGGAGGACATGCTTCGCGCATGTGTTCTATCCTATGGTTCCAAGTGGGAAGATTGTCTTCCGTTTGCAGAGTTCTCGTACAACAACAGTTATCAGTCCAGTCTGCAAATGGCCCCTTTTGAAGCCCTTTACGGCAAGAAGTGTCGTACACCCCTGAATTGGTCCGATACCGGAGAAGGCAAATTGTTTGGACCAGATACCCTCCGTGAAGCTGAAGAGCAAGTTCAGCTTATTCGTGAACGCCTCAAAACTGCCCAATCCCGTCAGAAGAGTTACGCTGACACCAAGCGCCGTGACCTCACTTTTAGTGTCGGAGATTATGTTTATCTCCGAGTGACACCCCTTAAAGGAATGCAGCGTTTCCATGTCAAAGGAAAATTAGCGCCAAGGTATATTGGACCCTTCAAGATCATTGCTCGTCGAGGAGAAGTATCCTATCAGCTGGAATTGCCCCGGAGTTAGGAGATTATCATGATGTCTTCCACATTTCCTTGCTCCGGAAGTGTCTCGAAGTTCCTGACCAGCCTGATGTTTTCAAAAACATCGACCACCTCTCCATCGACCTGAACCAAGACCTGACTTATCGTGAGAGACCCCTCAAGATTCTCGAAGAAGATGTTCGTGTTACCCGAAGACGCGCGATCAAGTTCTACAAAGTCCAGTGGACTAACCACTCTGAAGAAGAAGCAACTTGGGAACGCGAAGACTATCTTCGAGCGAATTCCCAGACCTCTTTAAAACCTAAGCCTAGCAAATCTCGGGACGAGATTTATTTTAAGGGGGGAAGGATTGTAACATCCCAAAAATATTATAAGTATTATTATTCCAAAAATGAGAGCCAACAAAAACTTTTGTTGATTATTATGTGTTGTTTGTAAATTGTTGCTTGGGGTAATTAATTCTTGTTGCTTGTGTTATTTAGTTCTTGCTAAATGTGTGTTGCTTGCTCTAAAGAAAAACATGAAGAAAAGAAGAGGAATAAAATAAAAGTTGAAAGAAGAAAAATGAATGTGACATGTGTCACACAAATTCTCCAAGTGGGAACCTCAAATTGTTTCAAACAAAATTCAGTGGAGTGGTAATGCAAACCCTCCCATTTCATCCTTACTACTTATCTCTCTCAAATAATATTTTACACCTATTTTAAAATTCAAAAGTAAGAACAATGGAAATAAACCAAAATACTATAACTAAAACTTTATGAACAAAAATGATTCAAAACATTTTATTTTGAAATACCAAATTTTGTGGAGCTACTACATGCTATGTGGAAGCCTCACAAATATTTTTGAATTTTTCTAAATTGTTTAAGTACCCCAAATAAATTCCAGAAAAGCTACTGGAAATAAAAAGAAACTGGAAAATAAAAGAAAGGAGGAGGCAGGGGGTTTTCTGCAAAAATGTCATCCCCTACCTCTCTCCTAGCTCACTGTCGCACGCCGTGTCGCCCTCGCCATCGACGCCGCGCCCAGGCCCCCCCCCCCCCAGCCCGTGCCTGCCCTCGCGCCGTGCCTCTGCAGCCTCTGCACGCAGAGGAGAGCACTTGAGCGCTCTCGCTCGCCCCGACGCCGCACTGTCCCCCTCTGCTCCGCCGAGGAGAGCTCGACGGCGCCGGCCAAATTAGGCCCCCCTATGCTCCCTGACATGCACCGCTCTATCCCAGCCCTTCTAGACCATGCCCGGACCCCGGAAGGCCTCACGGCGACACGTACCTCGCACCACCGCCGCGGAATCGCACCTCTCCCGTGCGCCATGGACGCCGCCGTGCACCGCGACCACCATGGATCGCTCCCGCGCTATAAAACCCCCTCCCGACCCCTCTGGAAACTCCACACCACCCCCACTCCCTCTCCCTCGCTCCAATTCCATCGGTGCACCGCTAGGAGGGCGTGCAGGCTGCGCCACTGCCGCCGTCGAGGTCGGACCTGGCCGCGACGCCATACCCTCCCATTCTCTTCTCTCTGGCGTGTAGGGAGTTTGGTAACTCCAATTAATCCAAATCAAATTATGTTGTCTTCTACACATCAGTAGCTTTCTGTAGAATTTTAGTTTGTATTTTTAGGACAAACAGAACTCAAGTTGTGCAATTAAACATGTTCCACTCATTTCTTCCATATTTGAAACATAAATAAATAATGGTAAATACAATTAAATTGGAACCAAGTGGTGTTGAGTGTTGTATGCAGTGGCTATTTAGAGCATTTAGAATTGTAATGTTGTGATGTTGCTTGAATAGATTAGTGATTGTTTGCATTTGTTTGTTTATTAATTAGACGAGAACGCTGTCGGATTTATCGAGGAGGAGAGTTTGTTGAATCTGAAGATCAAGACCAAGGTCACTTTGCCGAGCAAGGCAAGCTACTCTCTGAGCTTGCACCCCAAATATATGCATCTACTTTGATAACATGTTTTACTTTTAAAGCAAAGATTTACAAAACCTTTTCAAAAAAGTATATGGATATTATTTTGCCACCCTATGTAGAAATATAAGATAGTTTATAAAAAAATTATAGGTTGGGAAAAATAAACATGGTTTATTCAAAACTCCTTTGGAAATACTTGTGTGATTATGGAATGCCGAGATGTCGGTGTTGGAATGGAAAAGTGGAAATGGTGATGTTTATGAAAAATGCACAGTGTGTCCTAGTACTATGACAACCAACCGATACCCTGTGCGACCACATTTACCCACATATGGGAAAAGGGCGTAGTCATATAATTTGCTCATATTAGTATGGGATGCCTCAACAACGAGGATGACCTCGTTCCATGAGGGGATGGTCATGGCGACCTACCCCTGACCTGGGTCCTGGCATCTGAGGATGGGGGATTGAAGGGTTCGCTCGCCGGGCAGAACTACGAGTCCTCACACTTAGGTTTCCCGACGGGGAATCTGGACTGGGTGTCGATGGAAAGGATGATAATTTCGTAGCGGTAGGGTCCTATACTAGCATGAGCAAAGGACAGGCAATGGTCGGCGGCTTACTTCGCATACACCCTGTATGGCGAGACGTGGCGGACACGATGAGCTGCCGGATGGATGTGGGAAAAGCGTGCTAACTCTGCAGAGTGTAAAACTATTCGAATAGCCGATTCCTCGGATATGGACAGTTGGGAGGCTGTCCTAGACCATGTGCAAGTTTTTGGAAAAGCTTTTAAGTTTAAAAGAAACTGAAATGGAGGTGGTGTTACACAGCTATACCAGGTGGAGTGGTATGAGTTGTTGAAATAAATGGACCATGGTGAACCATGGTCAGAAAAAGGAGGAGTTTTGGGAGAAACCAATAAGATGGTGACTTCTTTTAAAGATAGTTATAAAACTCTTCTTACCCTTTTCAATAAAGATATAGAGATGTTTTAAATAAATAAAAGTTGGAAATTAAAATAAAACTAGTGCATACTCATGTTGGGGTAGTTTGCGAGTACATACTCATATTGGTTTCGTCCCTGGCTATTCTCCTAGCCAGACTACGAGGAGGAGCACTACGCCGAGCAGGAGTATGGCGACTTCTACGCGAACTAAGGATCTCCACAAGTCAGCTGCCTGTCGGGTCATCGTCGTTAGAATATGATGTCTACTACGCCGTAGCTTCCGCTGATATTTTGATTTGGCCCATGAAGGCACCTATGTAAGACTTGGTCTAAATGACCATTTATGTAAGACTTTTAATTCGGTATTGTAATGGATGTAAACTTTGGTATCCAATTCGGATTATGTGCAATGACAGACTGATCACGGGATCATTGTGTTAAGCATAATCGGGTATTTCGGACAGCTAGTCCGGGGTCCCCACACTCTCTCACCTTGAGCGTGACTCCACAATTGGGGTAGCGCTTAGTGTCGGGGGAATAATTAACCCGCGACTTATTCAAAGCCAAAACGGCGACTTCATCTTCATGATCACGCTATTATTGGGCCATGTAAAGATGGGCCGATCAAGGATCGCGGCCTGCCAAAGGAAGGCTCCAGAAGGTCGGTGGTAAAACTTGCCTTGGAAGACAAGAAGACGATCGGCTTCGTGTAGAACTCTTGTAACCTAGCGAGCCTCTGTGTATATAAAGAGGACTCGCAGGACTTAGACGGGGACAAGCTATCAAGCCCTAAAACCCTAGCTCTTACGGCGAGTACCCAGATCGGATTGCCTCCATTGTAACACCACATATATCGTATCAATACCAATCTAGGGTAGGCAGGAAGTAGGTCTTTACCTCACATTGAGGGGCCGAACCTGGGTAAATCTGTGTTCGTCCTTGTTCCTGCGATCCCAAGCTCGGAGACGATTGACTCGCGCAAATCCCACACCTACGAAGTCATCCATGACATCTGACGTGACAAACCCACGACACTTAGGTTGAGGTTTTCTCCACCATACGCACACCGCCATGCTGCTGGTCTTCGGTCCAAGTCTTCTACTTCCGCTGCTCAGCTGGATTGGAGCCCGGAGGTCGTCATCTTCACCGTACGTGTGTGAAGCCCTGCGAGGCGCCACGCTTGGGGCGCTTGGAGGAGTTCGTCTTCACGACCTCGAGGTCGGCTACGTCGGCTTCATCGGCAACGCCTGTGCAGGGGCGTAATCCCCGCTTTTCGGTCTACAAGGGAATGTATATCGATCTCCTCCGTTACGGTATATCTGCATAGTTATAGATTCTGGCTAGTATATAAGGATATCGTTGTTAGAAAATTTTGTTTTCTGCATACGATCCCCTTCAGTGGTATCAGAGCCGATCTATGCGTAGATATAGCTATACGGTTTTAGAACCCATGTTTACATGGGGGCATCGTTCTTTTAGTTGCTATCCTCTAGCGTGCACTTGCAATTGCCGGCAGCATTGAGTTGATGAAGCGGCCCGGACCGACTTTACGTGTACGCTTACGCGAGACTGGTTCCACAACTGACATATGGCTTGTACCGTATATGTGGCTGGCGGTGTCTCTCTCTCTCTCTCTCTCTTTAGTTGGCTTTGCATTTTCAATGGAGGGCCCGAAAGGGATACATAAATAGTCGACTATTTGATTGTTGTTGTGGTCATAGGTTCGTAGGTATGAATCGGTTCTATTTACGAAAGCCCCAAGCCACGTAAAATATGCAAAAGATAAAGTAGAAAGCGTCTAACTTTATTTTGCAGGGGCAATATGATATGGTCAAGGTAAGTTTAGTAAATTGTTTATAAACTGTGGGCGCGAAGGAGACCATCGGCGCAAGACCATATCATGTCGCATTACATTTTGATGTTATTGAGTGCATCTTATATTGTGTATATATATATATATATGGTTATATAATAGTTACACGGCGGTAGTAATATAAGATGATCCCTCCTTAAATACCATTAGTGTTCTCCCTTTAGCGTGCACCACCAAGAAAGTTCTATGTTATGAGGCAGGCCGTGACGATCGGGTGTCAGATATATCGCCGTTCGCATACGGTGGGTGTAAGACATGTTTGCACAAGCGTATACGCTGAAGGTTATTATGGCGAGCCTAGCATGTACAGACATGGCCTCGGAACACGGTGACCGAAAGGTTAAGCATGAGTCACAGAGTTGTTGTGATTGACATATCGATGTCTACCTTTGAAGTTGTGTTGCCGGCTCTGACGATGAGGGGTGGCATAATGGATGAGGATCGTGTATTCACTAAAACGATGCGGGGGATGTTCGTTTTGAGTGGGAGTTCTGGTAGTTTTATTTTACTAAAACTTGAACCCATATTTATTATGAAAAAAAAGTCTTATGTTTTTGCAAATTCCATTGTAGATGTCTCATCCCACCTTTAACCTAGGCCTGTTCCTTGAGAAAGAAAAGCTTAAGACCAATGGGTCAAACTTCATGTCCTGGTTCCGCAACCTGAGGATCCTCCTCACTTTCCACAAGGTGGCCTACGTCCTGGAGGCCGCCGTTGGTGATAAGCCCGCAGACACCGCCTCTGAAGATGAGAAGGATGTCTATCAGTTCAAGGCGGAAATTTCCTCTTATGTCCAGAGTGGCATGCTCTTTGCCATGGAGGCTGACCTACAAAACCATTTTGAGAACAAGAGTGCTTATGAGATAGTCTTTGAACTCTTTGTTGTTTTTGCACCACAAGTCAAGGCTGAAAGATTTGCTGCTACTCGGCTATTCTTCTCAGCCCAAATGGAAGAGCACGGCAACATAAGCGAGCACTTAGCCAAGATGTATGGCTGCGTTCAGCTCCTGAATGATCTGGAATGTGGGATTCCAGATGAGCTGGTTATTGATAGGGTGTTGCAATCGCTGCCCCCTAGCTATAAGGATGCGATCATGAACTACTACATGCAAGGGATGTCAAAATCCCTGACTGAAGTACTGACGATGCTCGAAGTTGCCAAACTGGAAGTTAAGATGGAAAGGATGGTGCTGACTGTCAAGCCAAAGGCACGCAACTGCTTCTTCTGCGGAGGCAATGATCACTGGAAGAATAGCTGCCCCAAGTACCTAGCGAAGAAAGGCAAGATTGCCATAAGAGAGAAAGGTATATGTGATATACATGTTATTGATGTTTACCTTACATGCGCCCGGAGTAATACCTTGGTATTTGATACCGGTTCTGTTGCTCACATTTGTAACTCTCAGGAGGAGTTGCGGAATAAACGACATTTGGCTAAGGACGAGGTGACGATGCGCGTCGGCAACGGATCAAGAGTTGACGTGGTGGCTGTCGGCACACTCCCTCTACATCTACCATCGGGATTAGTCTTGGTTTTAAATAAGTGTTATTTTGTGCCATCGTTGAGTGTAAACATTATAAGTGGGTCTTGCCTGTTACAAGACAATTATTCGTTTAAATCAGTATCAAATGGTTGTACTATTTCGATGAATGATATCTTTTATGTTAATGCTCCTGAGAGTAATGGTTTATTCTTGTTGAATCTCGATCGTAGTACTCACATCCATAACGTAGATGCCAAAAGGATTAGACTTAGTGATGATACCGCCATGTATATGTGGCATTGCCGTCTCGGTCATATTGGTATAAAGCGCATGAAGAAACTCCATTCTGATGGACTTTTGGATTCATTAGATTTTGGATCTCTTGATACTTGCGAACCATGCCTCATGGGTAAAATGACCAAGACACCGTTCACCGGATTTATGGAACGGGCGTCGGACTTATTGGGAATCATACATACAGATGTGTGTGGTCCAATGAGCGTGTCGACACGCAATGGTTATCGTTATTTCGTAACCTTCACTGATGATTTGATTAGATACGGGTATATCTACTTAATGAAACACAAGTCTGAAACGTTTGAAAAGTTCAAAGAATTTCAGAGTGAGGTTGAAAATCAACTCAACGTATTTTATGCCAATAGTGTGTAGAGTTCAGAGAAGACTCTGCAGTATTGCTGATTTCTTGGACTATGGAGGTAAACTGCAAATGGTAAAATATGTCCTGTCTTCACTGCCAATTTTTTTCCTGAGTTGCTTTGAGGTCTCACCAACAATTCTGAAGCAAGTAGAGAAATATATGAGACATTGCCTTTGGAGAAAAAAAAACCGCTGATGTGCAGTCAAAAGGACAGGCTCTGATTGCTTGGAAGAAAATCTGTAGGCCAAAAAACCAAGGAGGGTTAGGTGTGCTAAATTTGAGTATTCAAAATAAAGCTATGCTGCTAAAGAACCCGAACAAGTTTTATAATAACCATGATATTCCTTGGGTAAAATTAATCTGGCACACATATTATGCAAATGGCAAGATCCCTGGACAGCAAACAGATGGTTCATTCTGGTGGAAGGCACATCTCAAGCTCATTGATAATTTCAAGGGAATGGCAAAATGTCAAATTGGTAATGGGAAAACAGCTTATCTCTGGCAAGATTTGTGGCATGATTCTTGTTTGATGCATAAAATGCCAAGGCTGGCTTCCTTTGCTAAGAGAAACGATATAACAGTTAATGAGGCAGTTAGCCAAGAGTATCTGCAGGACCTTTTTCATCTCCCACTGTCACAACAGGCTTATGGGGAATTTCTTGAACTAGAAGACATATGCAATGGTATTCGAGAAACAGCACAAAATGATGACATGGATACTTGGACTTATATTTGGGGGAACTCAGACTTCACTACAAAAAAAGGCTTACATGGCTATGGTGGGGTACCAGCCAGCACTGCCTCATTTTACTTGGATCTGGAATTCGTCTTGTCAGGCGAAACACAAATTCTTCTTCTGGTTATTAATTCACGACAGACTTAATACAAGAAACTTATTAGCTCGAAAACAGTTCCAGTTGCAAAGCTATAACTGTGCGACACTACAATGCAATCAAGAAGAAACACTCATCCATCTTTTCTAGACATGCCCTTTTGCAGAGAGGTGTTGGGATTTTGTATGCCCAATGAGAACCAGAAACCTGTCAGTACATGAGTCCTATTCGGACCTAAAAGAGAAACTCAACGTTCCTTTCTTCATGGAAATTATGATCTTGGCATCTTGTGCAATTTGGCTGGTCAGAAACAACAAGATCTTCGAAAACCAAGAACCAAGTTTTGCAAGCTGGAGGGCAATTTACTTCCAAGAATTGACTTTACTAACTCATAGAGTTAAAAGAAGTACTCTGAGCAGTACAAAAACTGGTTGCATAGTCATACTTAGAAGTCTTTTTGATCTTTTTTAACCCTTTGGCCATGTGCTGCTGTAAATAACTTGTAAATATTTGTACAGTTGGAATGGGAAAATAGAAAACTGCAGTGGGAGCCTCTCCCACTGTTCCGCTTCAAAAAAAAAATCAACTCAACAAGAAAATCAAGCACCTTCGATCCGATCGTGGTGGCGAGTATTTGAGTTTTTAGTTTGGCACACATCTGAAGGCCTGTGGAATTGTGCCACAGCTTACGCCTGCTGGGACACCGCAACGCAACGGTGTATCTGAGCGACGTAATCGTACTTTATTGGATAGTGTACGGTCTATGATGTCTCTTACCGACTTGCCCGTATCTTTTTGGGGATATGCGTTAGAAACAGCCGCATTCATTTTAAATAGGGCTCCATCCAAATCCGTAGAAACGACACCGTATGAGATGTGGCATGGCAAGAAACCCAAGTTGTCGTTCCTGAAGGTCTGGGGTTGTGAGGCGTACGTTAAGAAACAACAGCCCGACAAACTCGAACCGAAATGGGAGAAGGTCGTCTTTGTAGGGTATCCGCGGGAAACCATAGGATACACCTTCTACAACCAAGCTGAGAGCAAAACGTTTGTCGCGAAGAACGGTACCTTTCTCGAGAAAGAGTTTCTCGCCAGAGGGATAAGTGGGAGGAAAATAGACCTCGACGAGATAGTTGATCCTGAACTCGAAATTCTGAGTGGCGCAACGGAAGCAGTTCCGGAACCGTCCTCCATAGATGGAGAAGGAGCAAATGTCGAGGAAGCTATTATACCGCGTAGGTCTGGAAGAACCCGCACCCCTCCTGAGTGGTACGGTAATCTTGTATGCACCGTCATGTTGATTGAACAAGACGAACCTACGAGCTACAAAGTGGCAATGGAAGGACCCGAGTTCGAGAAATGGCTAGAAGCCATGAAATCCGAAATAGGATCCATGTATGACAACAAAGTATGGACTTTGATGGAGATTCCCGAAGGGTGCAAGGCCGTCGAGAATAAATGGATCTTTAAGAAAAAGACTGATGCTGACGGTAACGTGACCGTCTATAAAGCTCGACTTGTCGCAAAAGGTTTCCGACAAGTTCATGGAATTGACTACGATGAAATGTTTTCACCGGTAGCGATGCTTAAGTCTATTCGAGTTTTACTAGCAGTTGCTACATATTACGATTATGAAATATGGCAGATGGATGTCAAAACTGCGTTCCTAAATGGTAACATTGAGGAAGAGTTGTATATGGTACAACATGAAGGTTTTGTCGATCCAGAGAATGTGGACAAGGTATGCAAACTTCAGAGGTCTATTTATGGACTGAAGCAAGCATCTCGGAGCTAGAATCTTCGCTTTGATGAGGCGATCAAAGGTTTTGGATTTGTCCAAAATGCGGAAGAGACCTGCATCTATAAGAAAATGAGTGGGAGCTCAGTTGCATTCCTAGTACTATATGTGGATGATATATTACTAATTGGGGATAATGTGGATCTTCTGAATAGCGTGAAGGATTATTTAAATAGTAAATTTTCGATGAAGGACTTAGGAGAAGCTGCTTACGTATTAGGCATTAAAATCTATCATGATAGATCAAGGCGCCTATTAGCGTTAAGTCAGAGTACTTACCTCGACAAGATATTGAAGAAGTTCAGTATGCATCTGGAAAAGAAAGGGTCTCTGCCGGTTGTCAAGGGAAAGACATTGAGCGTGGCTCAGTGTCCGGTGACGGCACATGATAAAGCCGAGATGGCTAAACAGCCCTATGCTTCAGCCATAGGATCAATCATGTATGTCATGTTAAGTACTCGACCTGATGTAGCGTTGGCTCTTAGTTTGACGAGCCGATTCTAAAGTAATCCTGGCAAGGAACATTGGATAGATGTTAAGAACATTCTTAAGTATCTCAAGCAAACCAAGGAAATGTTTCTGGTTTATGGAGCCTGTGAAGAGGAACTTGGCGTAACAGGTTACGTTGATGCAAGTTTCTGCACAGATTCAGATGGCTCGAAGTCTCAAACAGGATATGTGTTTACGGTGAACGGAGCCGCTGTGAGCTGGAGAAGTGGGAAGCAACCCATAGTAGCCCAATCTACAATGGAATCAGAGTACATTGCTGCTTCGGAAGCCGCGAATGAAGCTGTCTGGCTGAGGAAGTTCGTCATCGAGCTCGGAGTGTTCCCAAGCGCGCAAGACCCTGTGAACCTCTACTGCGACAACACAGACGCTATTGCTAACGCGAAGGAACTAAGGTCTCACTCAAACGCCAAACATATTCTCCGACGCTTCCATGTGATAAGACAGTATATCAAGGAAGGCGAAGTGAAGATTTGCAAAGTACATACAGATTTGAATGTTGCAGATCCGCTGACGAAGCCTCTCCTACTAGACAAGCATGTGAGACACTTGTAATCTAGATTAAATTGTACTCTAGTGCAAGTGGGAGACTGAAGGAGATATGCCCTAGAGGCAATTAATAAAGATGTTTTATTTGTCATATCTCATTTGTTCATAATACATTTTATACCATGCTATAACTGTATTAAGCGGAAACATTAATGCACGTGTGGTATGTAAACAACCAGGTCCCTAGTATCCTCTTTACTAGTCCGTTGTGCGATTGATGATCGAGGTTTTCCGATCATGTGACATTTATGTCAGATGACAATGGAGTCAATCATTAAGAGAATGATGTGATGGACACACCCAATATTTGTAGGACGTAGTCATTACACCTTCGACCGTGAGATCAACTTTAATTGTTGTTTCTGGAAGATACTTTGATTGCATCAAACGTCATGTCTTACATAGTGTGACAATAAAGGTGTCCATCTCGGGTATTGGAAGGAAGTAGTTGAGGCGAGGGATCAAGAGCGGGATTTGCCAATCCGCATAGCAGGATAGATACTCTGGGCCCACTCGGTGAGATTACATTAATGAGCTTGCAAGCATGTGACTAGGTCACGGGGATGTAATATCACAGACGAGTAAAGATAGTATTGTCAAGTAATGAGATCAAGCTTAGTATCGTGATGCCGGAGATCGAGTCTCGGACAAACTAAGTATCGCTTGGCAAAAGGTTTAAGACTTGATGTCTAAGGTTCGAACGACAAAGCTATTCGTGAACTCGCATGGACTATCATGGGTATCCACGGCCCGCTGTTAGTCATTGATTGGAGAACGGGTCTCGATCATGTCTGGAGTTTTCTCGAACCGCTAGGGTGACACACTTAAGGGGAGGTGACGTTTGAATTAGATTGGACGCAGAAGAGAAAATAGAAGAGAGCACCGGAAGCGTTCCGGGACATATCCTATGAAGATCGGAGGGCGACGAAATACTTTTCGGAGCCGAAATAAATTAGATAAATTGTGTTTAATATTAATTAATGAAATTAATGATTAAATACATTTTTATTTAATTAATTTTGAATTTATTTGGTAGCCCAACCTTAAATGGGCCAACTCCCGAAGGAGAAGGCCCAGAAGGGGTGGAAATGCACCCACAGGAGGGAGGAGTGGTGCGGCTGGCCCTGGTGGGCTGGGAGCCCACCAAGGGGGCCGGCGCACCCCCCATGCGGCTGCACCATGTGGGTTTAGTCCCACATGGCTAAGCCAAGGGGTTTGCACACCCTCCTCCTCCCATAAATATAGGTGCCCCCATGCCTTGAAAATTGACGAGAAATTCCTCTCTCTCTCTCTCACCTTGAGCGTGACACCGCAATTGGGGTAGCGCTTAGGTTGAGATTTTCTCCACCATACACACACCGCCGTGCTGCTGGTCTCCGGTCCAAGTCTTCTACTTCCGCTGCTCGGCTGGATCGGAGCCCGGAGGTCGTCATCTTCACCGTACGTGTGTAAAGCCCTGCGAGGCGCCACGCTTGGGGCGCTTGGAGGAGTTCGTCTTCACGACCTCGAGGTCGGCTACGTCGGCTTCATCAGCAACGCCTGTGCGGGGGCGTAATCCCCGCTTTTCGGTCTACAAGGGTATGTATATCGATCTCCTCCGTTACGGTATATCTACATAGTTATAGATTCTGGCTAGTATATAAGGATATCGTTGTTAGAAAATTTTGTTTTCTGCATACGATCCCCTTCAGTCTCCCTACAAGTTCATCTGTGGCGCCATGAAGAGGCCGCGTGCGATGGCGGTGCTTGGAGTTGGTGCGTCACCGGGGGAGGAACCGATGCTCACGCCCGCGCTAGGGTTTGCGGCGGCGCCGACGGCCGAGGGGTCACGGGTGTAAGGAGGGGTTGGGGGGTTCTCGGTGTAGCCTTTCATCGCTGATTTTGCAGCCGGCGGCGCAGGGCGGGGGCGAGGGCGGCGTGGCCGGAGGTTTCAGATTGGGGGTTGCCAATTCACGGGCAAATTGGAGCTGAGCAGCGCGAAATAAACAATGGCCCGCGCGTTGGCGCCTGTTTACCGTGCGCACGATTTTAGCGCAGCTGTTGGAGGTTCGCATTTTGCCCCACGCGCGCTATATTATCGTTATTTGGCACGCGGCCCTTCTAGTGCGGCTGTTGGAGATGCTCTGACACGAGCATGGAGCAGTACGGGCCGAGTATGTACAGCCCGCCAGAAACACGAGAGAGCTACGTACTCCGATCGGATCCCATCAAAATAAATCTCATTTACGATCAACCGACCCTACTATTTTATTTTTGAGCCATTTGATTCGTAGGATTAAAAAACAAAGAAAAGGTACGCTTCAAAAAAAATTGATTGCAAATGTCCACTCAAATGTGATGGCGAGATGATGTCACTCTCGTGTAAAATCTGTACGCTCCGGACACCGTGCGAACATGGATTGGAGTCGTTGAACACGGACTGGATAAGCGCGGCCTCTAGCAGGACGACCATCTCGCATGGAAGTGGGACGAGCGGCATGACCATATTTTTTTCCAGGTGTGTTAATTCCTCCTCCGGTAGAGTAGTGCGGTGCCATAGTCGCGACAAAAGGCCCGTTGAAGATTTCTTATGGCCCTTTTGTTAAGACTAGCAAAGTGCCCGTGCGTTGCTACGGAGCATCACGATATGAAGAAACATCGATTCATAGACATTTAATTCCACGAAGATGCACACCTGGCATGGTAGACCCCATTTCTGAAAACCTATGCCATTTGTGGACAAATCAAAATTAGCGCCTTCTTTATAGAATCATGTAATAGAAACACTTCAAGAAATATCTCCGGAATATACATGTTTCATTAACTCACAATTAATAGATGGCAGTTAAACAAAAATATATTTGTAAATGCCCAAGGAAAAAAACAAATGTTGTGTATATTTTGCATGCAATACTTGAGCTTAAATGATAAAAGACTTGGTAAGAAAACAACCGACCAGTATACAACATTTCTACATTTGTGTGCCAAGAGGTAGTACTAATTACATCCCCATTTAAGGGTACTGGCCAGGAATTCGAGAGGATAATTACAAACAAAAATATTTGAAGGACAGTTATATACGGCTAGAATGAGGTTGTAGACAACATTTCGGTTGGGTTTGATCCTTACTTCGTACTAATCGCCATAAGCCAGGTTAGGGGATGCATTACACTAAATAATCTCGTCATGGTGTGGGGCAATGCAGTATGTGGACAATATAAATTCTTATATTTTCATGTACATTTAGAGTACAAGATCATGTGAATGAATTTCAAGGCATTATTAATCAGCTATCTTCAATGGGAATCACATTTGAAGATGAAGTGAGAGCCTTGCTGCTACTTGGCTCATTACCGGACACGTGGGAGACCTTTAAGGTCACCGTTTGCAATTCAGCACCTAATGGAGTTGTCACTTGGAACCTTGTGAAGACCAAGGTACTAAATGACGAGTCCAGAAAAATTGCAGACAAGGATAGCTCTTCTTCACACTCCGAAGTGTTGGTGACTCAGTCACGGGGGAGAAGCAAGAGTAGAGGTCCGAGTAAAGGGGCTGAAAGAAGTAGAAGCAAATCAAAAGGCAAAGGAAAGTATGCTGATTTTGTGTGCCATCACTGCCATGAGAAGGGCCATATCAAGTGGCATTGTGACGAATGGAAAAAGGATAAAAAGAAAAAGAAGAAGCAAGTTCAGAAACAGCAAGACAGTGACAGTGATAGTGAGGGCCGGATTACTGTGTTGAGGAGATCATGTCTCTCATGCATGAAGAACATGATGGCAGGTTTGGTTCTACTATTGAGGAGAAGATCACTGTTGTTTCTGATGAGACCATCAACCTTGCAGATGGTGATGAGATGACTTGGATTCCGGACAGCGGTGCTACCATACATGCTACATCTCATAGAGAGTTCTTCACAAACTATACATCAGGTGATTTTGGTGTTGTGAAGATGGGGAACAATGATAGAGCAAAAATCATTGGAAGAAGAGATGTGCATTTGGAGACTGAAAATGGTACGACACTAGCCCTCAAGTCGGTGAGGCATGTTGAGGCACTCCGTCTCAACATAATCTCGGTTGGTTTGCTTGATAAAGATGGGTACTTGAGCAGATTTGGAAATGCACAGTACAAGCTCACTAAAGGAAACCTGATTGTTGCTAGAGGTAACATGGTTTCAGTTTTGTATCATGTTCATGCTAAGATTTCTGCTTCTTGTGACAATGCATTGCAGAAAGAAGACAAGTGTGCTTTGTGGCACAAGAGACTTGGGCACATGAGTGAGAAGGGAATGACGGTGCTAGTGAAGAAAAATTTGTTGAAAGGTGTTCACATCAAGAAATGTTCAGATTGCCTAGCGGGGAAGCAACACAGAGTTGCATTCAAGAGTCAACCTCCTCACAAGAAGCCCGAGGTGTTGGACTTGGTACATTCCGATGTTTTTAAAATGTCGGTGAGGTCAATGGGTGGAGCAAAGTACTTTGTCACATTTATTGATGACTTTTCCAGGAAGGTTTGGGTCTATGTTTTGAGGACCAAAGATCAAGTACTAAGTGTATTCAAGCAATTCCAAGTCTCAGTTGAGAGAGAAACTGAGAAGAAGATCAAGTGCATTCGCACTGATAATGGGGGAGAGTATATTGGCCCATTTGATGCCTATTGCAAGGAGCAGGGAATTAGGCACCAATTTACTCCTCCGAAGACACCATAGCTGAATGGTCTTGCTGAGAGGATGAACATGACAATTGTTGAGAGAGTTAGATGCTTGCTATCAAGTGCAAAGCTGCCTAAAAAATATTGGGGTGAGGCTTTGTCGACTGCAGTTTATCTTATTAATCTCTCACCAAGTTATCCACTGCAGGGAGATGTTCCTAACAGGGTCTATTACGACAAGGAAGTCTCATATGAACACCTGAAGGTTTTTGGGTGCAAGGCCTTTGTTCATATCCCTCAAGATGAGAGGTCAAAGCTTGATTCAAAGACACGACAATGCATATTTCTTGGCTATGGAGGTGATCAGTTCGGCTACAAGTTGTTTGATCCAATAGCAAGAAAGGTTGTGAGAAGCCGTGATGTTGTGTTTGTTGAAGACCAAACAATTGAGGATATTGGGAAGACAAAGGTGCAGGTTCCGGAGCAAGTTCCGGTACACGTTTCTCCTCAAAACCAGCAGCAAGACATATCTGATTCTGACCCAGAACCTGCAGATTCAGCTGAGCAAGAAGCTGAAAATGAAGATGCAGAAGATGTGCAAGATGGTGATGATGCACATGGTGGTGCAGGTGATGAAGAAGCTCCCGAGCAGCATGAGTATGATGCTGAAAATGATGATCATGATCAAGAAGCACCAGCACCAGATAGTCCACCAGCAGCTCCACTCACACGGTCCACTAGAAACCGTGTTCCCTCCACCAGGTACCCATCAGACCAATACGTGGTGTTATTGTCAGATGGTTCAGAACCTGAGTGCTTTTCAGATGCAATGAAAGATGAGAAGAAGAAGGAGTGGAAGAAGGCTATGCAAGAAGAAATGGATTCCTTGCATACCAATCATACTTATGAGCTGGTGAAGTTGCCCAAGGGCAAGAAAGTTCTAAAGAACAAGTGGGTCTACAGAATCAAGCAAGAAGAGCATACGACACATCCAAGGTACAAGGCCAGGCTAGTTGTAAAAGGATTCAGCCAGAGAAAAGGTATTGACTTTGATGAAATATTTTCTCCGGTGGTGAAGATGACATCTATTAGAATGATCCTTGGCTTGGCAGCAAGTCTCAACTTGGAGGTTGAGCAAATGGATGTGAAGACAGCTTTCCTACATGGAGAGTTGGAGGAAGAAATCTACATGGAGCAGCCTGAGGGGTTTCTTGCTAAAGGCAAAGAAGACTATGTGTGCAAGTTGAAGAAAAGTCTCTATGGCCTGAAACAAGCACCAAGACAATGGTACATGAAGTTTGAATCTGTCATGGGGGAGAAAGGCTACAAGAGGTGTAGCTCAGACCATTGTGTATTTATACAGAGGTTCTCAGGTGATGATTTTATCATGTTGTTGCTCTATGTTGATGATATCTTGATTGTTGGCAAGAATGTCTCAAGAATTGCTAGACTAAAGAAAGAGTTGAGCAAAAGTTTTGCCATGAAAGACTTGGGTCCAGCAAAGTGTATTCTCGGCATGAGAATTGAGAGAGACAGAAAAACCAACAAGTTGTACTTGTCTCAAGAGAAATACATTGAGAAAGTACTTCGCAAGTTCAAGATGGACAAGGCAAAAAGTGTGAGTTGTCCATTAGCATCTCACTTCAAGTTGAGCAAGAAGCAATGTCCCTCCGATGAGAAGATGGAAAAGGAAATGCAGAATGTTCCTTATGCTTCAGCGGTTGGGAGTTTGATGTATGCTATGGTGTGCACACGGCCTGACATTGCTCAAGCGGTTAGTACCGTGAGCAGATTTATGTCTAATCCAGGAAGACCACATTGGGAAGCCGTGAAGTGGATCTTGAGGTATCTCCGAGGCACCACAAATATGAAGATTTGTTTTGGTGGTAGTGAGGCCAAGCTGATTGCATTTTCAGATTCAGACATGGCTGGAGATGTTGATACAAGGAAATCTACTTCAGGTTATTTGGTTACCCATTCAGGGGGAGCAGTGGCATGGCAAAGCAGGTTGCAAAAGTGTGTAGCATTATCCTCAACTGAAGCTGAGTATATTGCTGTAACAGAGGCGAGCAAAGAGCTATTGTGGCTGAAACGATTGGCTGGAGAGCTTGGTTTTGAACAAGACAAGTATGTGATGTTTTGTGATAACCAGAGTGCCATTCACCTAAGTAAGAATGCAAGTTTTCATTCGAGGTCGAAGCATATTGAGGTACGCTATCATTGGATTCGAGATGTGCTGAATTCCAAGCAAATGCAAATTGAGAAGGTGCACACGGATGTCAATGGGGCTGATATGTTGACCAAGGTGGTGACAAGAGAGAAGCTCGAGATATGCCGTCGGCTCGCCGGCATGGCTGCCGGTAGGCAGTGAGACCCTCCATGATGTCAGGAGGGGGAGTTTGTTGGGCCATGTCCCTCCACATGGAGGTGTGTTGGCAGCCCAACATCAGCCTAGAAAGTCCAACACGTTTCAACCGTTGATCGAGGTTCGCATCCAACGGCTGAGCTGCCTCCAAGTGAGGTAAGAGAAGAAGAAAGCCAAGGCAATCTTGGTGGCGTGAGTAGCAAGTAGAAAAGAGCAACCAGGACGTTGCTGCTGCTTGTGTGTGCTGCAAAAGAGAGAGTGAGAGAACACACAAGAACACAACAACCCAGTGAGAAGAGAGGAAGAAGAAGGAGAGGTGATTTCTGTCAGGATTTGGTGAATCTGACCGGTCTGCCTTCAAGCCGGTGATTGGAGGGTCAAACGTGCTTGGATCGACTCCATACTTGGTGAGCTCGTTCCTTACTTTGAGTACTTCGATCTGGATAGCTGGTTTGAGGTTTGGGTCAGAGGAGCATCAGATTTGAGAAAGGTTTCGTCAGTTCGGACTGCTGCAGTTTCAGCACGAAGCAGGTTTGGTAGAAGAACAGTTTGGGCAGGCAAACGGTGTCCGATTGAGCTCATCTTTGGTGGGTATGTTGGGGACACATATGTCTGTTTGTCTACTGAGTTTGGTGCTGATTGGATCTGCGGTTTAAGAGCAGTTTGCTGATTACCGAAGGGGACAGAATCTGTGATACTCTGCTTTGTGATATCTTTCCTCTTGTGGTTGTTGTTGTCATTGTTGCCGGTGGGCAACGAGTTGGTGTGTGTTGTAATCTCCAGAGGTTCTGGAGAAGACTCTTGCTCATAGTAAAGCTTGCGTGAACCGGTTGGTCCACAGCCGTGGTTTTTCCTCCTCACGTTGGGGAGGTTTTCCACGTAAATCCTTGTGTTACCTGTGCATGTGTTTGTGTTTATTTTTCCGCTGCATATTGTTGTTTGTTGAACCTATCCTCAAAGTTCATTGCAGGCTGGGAGGCTATTGGAGTTGTGTATCTTCTCCCCTTACCTCACCCCTAACAAGGAGCCCCTACAGTTCTTCATTCTTCCAGCAAAGAACGGGAGACGTCGAGAAGAAAGGGAGACGTCGAGAACAACAGACGACATCCCTATGGCGCATAGTGTACATGGTCGGACTGGAGAAGAAAGGGCGCCAGCGGCATCGTCCGCCCCGGGCGCGGCGAACTCGGGCTGGGGAGGCGTGGGAGACGTCGAGATCGAGGGCGCCGTAATCGATACTCGTGCGGCCACTACTGTATCCTCCATCACGAACAGAGAGGAGGGAGGGGATCCCGCTGGCGGCCGTCTTCCATCGCGAGGGGAGAGAGGATGGAGGTATGCGGGGCGGAGGTCGTAGGTACGTGATTAGAGGTGTTACAATTAAGTGGGTCCTGTCATAATTAGACAGTTATTTGGGTCGTCAGATTTCGTCCGTCCCTGGCCGAGACAGGACAGTTCGTTCTTTTGTAGTAGAGATTAAGGTTAGTATTAGAGTTTTAAGTTAAAATCTAGCTTTGATCAGAACTTTTATTTAAGTTGTGAATTGCTGTTTGTGAAGCATGTCATGTTGTTTGTCACTATGATCAGAACAAAAATCCAGCACATATTATTTTTTAAAAATTTGGTATAAATATGTCGTGTTTGTTTTATAGGATGCAATTGCAAACCATACAACCAATTACCCTAAACTGGTTTTACCGTTACATTTTTCGGAACTGCTAGATACGCTCTAAGTTTTACTCTATCCGTTCCGTAATTTTTGTCGTGGTTTTAGTTTGAACTAAACACACAAAAATTATGAAACGAAGCTACTATTAAACAATCTCAACATACACACATTTCATTCTTTTGACTAGAATTATCCACAATTCTCGTGTAGTATCAGCTCAACATTAAGGGTGTGTAAGAGCATCTCAACAAATATGTGATGTATAATAGAAATTAACCATGTTCTACATCATATGGGGTAAAAATAGGCCTCCAACAGCTGCTCTTTATGTAAATTTTGCTCCAATTATTTACATCACAATGTAAAACTTGATCTAAATATAGATCACCATTGTCCGTGCCCAAAACACAGAATAATCGCGCGCAAGTCCAACGACCACGCGGAAGGTTCCTGCCCGCGACCGGAAGGCTTCGCAATCCGCGCCACCACCGCCACCCATATGCTGCCTCCATCCTGACCCTCTAGGCCCCGCCGTGATCCTACATCCGCCCCCGGGCCTAGGGACGTCCGCCAGAGCCCTCGATTGACCCACATCCGATCAGATGAGAAATATGATTTGGCCAAAAAGGAGGAGTACTCGTGATGTGCACAAGAACAAGAGGACGAGAAATGGTGGATTTGTGTTTGGCCACGAGTTCTTACGGAGAGAACAAAGAACAGCCAGAGGCCTACGAAAGATTTTGTCACGCCCCGAGACCCGGCCCGGTAGAATGACAGCCGCCGCACGCCTATAGACCAAGGCCTATGCACGCCGCACGCCTATAGACCGAGGCCTATGCACGCGCAGGCGTAAACCAGCACAGTGGATCACAAGAGGCTCATTTAATTGACTTTACAAAATTATTACATTTACAAGAATAAAATAGGTTCTCTAGTCGTTCCCACCCACTGGTCCAGCCTACTCTTTGGATACAACGTCTTCCGCTGCGAACTCTGATAACTGCAACTCAAAAAAATAAAGGGGAGCAAGGATGAGTACGACGAAGTCATACTCAACAAACAATTCATACACTTTCATATACTTTGTAAAATACACTAGGTTTTTGAAATACCAGTAAATCATTGTGTGGTTAAGTAATTAGACAAATTAAAATCATGGTGCCACACATGAAAGTAAGTTTCCCTACCCGGGAATCGCAGGGGTGAAATTTCACGCTTTTACACTCTTAAGAGGGGTACTCCGACGTCGACAGCCTCGACCAGAACCGCACGGGATTCCAGAACGAGCAGAGCCCTTTTACCCGCTCAGACATCGGACACCCTGACCTACTCATGTCGATCGCTCCTACGGATCCATCACCCACACTTTCCATTCAAGGGCCGCCCCTCGTGGAGAACTCAGATAGTCCCATACCTGTACTGTGACCGGTACAATACGATCACCTTCGTAACACCAAGTTTACCAAGTTTTCCTTCATAAAGACATTGTGTTCATTTCCATGTCGAATATACGTGCTAAGCCCGGTTCGTACCGGTGGCTCCTATGGATCACGATACCAGCGCATTAGTCCCGTATATCAACACAGAGCTCGTACCACTCAGGGTATCACGCATATTTAGTCAAAGCATATCGTACAAAATATACGAGAGTGGTAAGAGAAGCTTGCCTCAAAACAACAATCATCTGATCGAGGATAAACTCTTAACGGAAAGCCGGCAACCACGTCGATGCTTGAATACTCCATCTACTAGGATCGGCACATGAACTCATGTGCAGCACCGTAGGCAAAGAAGTACCACAGTGAAGATGCGCCAGATGCTCCGCTCGTCGGCGCCGAACTGCATGCCAGAGCTGGCTGGCTCGCCGTCGCCGTTGCTGGCTCTCTATTTTCTCTCTCACCTCACGCCGGCACGGCTTCCACTACTAGCAGCACCTCCCGATCGATCTTGTTCTCTCTCTAATCCTCTAGAGCTCGCTCTCTTCTGGTGTATGCCGGCCTGGCCTCTCGCTCCTCCAATGAAGGAAGCACAGCAGCTGGTAGCGCTAGCTACCACTAGTAGGGATAACCCTTTTAGTGGCGCACCAATTTTGTGATTCTGTGGCGCATGGGGCATGCGCCACAGACATCACGCCACAAAAATTCACATTCTGTGGCGCACCTGGGATGCGCCACAGAAATTCCACATTTTGTGGCGCACCGTCGACCATGCGCCACAGAAATTTTATTTAGTGGCGCACCAGAGAGGGGTGCGCCACAGAATAGGGTGCGCCACAGAAAAAAACTTGGTGCGCCACAGAATGTATGTACAGGATTTGGCAATTTACTGCTGTCCGCTGTACAAATACAGATATATTACAGAAATACATGTATATTACAGTATTTATGCAGATATACCAGAAACAACAATATATTTTGACAGGTATATTAAAACAAACACAGTACTATATATGTCATCGCATTACTTATATCCGGCCCGAGATAACATACATATAGATCGAGTGACAAGTGCGGAATTTTTACACAAATGTTGATACAAAAGTTTCACATATTACAGATGAAGTGTTCACCGCCTACACTATATGATCGAATAGAGTACATCGGCGATGATGGTGAGCAAGAGCAGGAGCACGACGATCATGAAGCCTTCTTCTTGGGGAGCGGCGCCGGGAACGGTTTATACATCTCTTTCGTCATCCACGTCCTGTTGTCACTCTGCAACTCTAGGCGTTTTTCGATGTCCCTCTGATGCAACCCTGGAGATGGATTGGGATATATATTGGTTAGTAATATAAATAGAGTATGCATGATTTATTCATCTAAGTGGATACATCCTACCTCGGCCGCGGTAGTTGAAGGCCCCCCCTGATGTGTTGACATCATCGACGATGATTTTCGATAACTTTGTCACGATGCGATGGAAGTCTTCTCTAAGATCAGCATCGGTGAGCCTATCGTCATTTTTGACCCATTCTCGCATACAAGATGGCATCCTCAATTGCTCAGCATCTCGGACATACCCTTTAAGGAACCGGAGGGCGTACAAGGCATCCTTCTTGCTGCCAGGCTGCTGCTTGAGGCAAGGAAACTCGGTCACATGCTTGAACCGGTGCTTGTTGTCTTTCGTAAAAACTTCGGCCTTATTTTCGAAGGCGCCTCCCTTTTGATAGTAGCCCTCGATAGCATCATCGAGAACACCCTTTATTCTGGTGTATTCTTTCTTCCTCCTACTATCCGAGTCGAAATAAGTGGCAACGGACCACCTCGGGTTTAGGACGATGAGGACGCAGAACGTGTCCCTGCTCAACACAATTGAAACGGAATGTTGGAAAGGATCGGCAATAATGGAAGAAATCGATAAGAAAGCATAAGTTACGACGGCGGCGAGCGGATGTGTGTACTTACTCGGGAAAGAAAGGCAGAAGAAGGCTGTTCTTCCTCTTGTTTTCCAGCATGAACCTCTCGAGGTGCTCCGTCGCCATGGTCCGTGTCCTTGATCCTTCCACCAGCTGGCTGTCACGCATGTAGTAGGGATCCGCTACCGCGACGAGCTGGAGATTATCTCTATAGATCCTCCTCGCCTCATTGAGCGCGTATAGGCGGACCAAGTTATAGTTCAGCCGGTTTTGGTGAAATAGATGGAAGACGTCCTCGTACGCTATGAAGAACACATCCGCGGGGGCTTCACGGACGAAGTCGAACTCATCATCCATTGGCACTTGGACAATGAACACCGGGTAATTTGGATGCTTGTCTTTAAGAAGGAGGCCCTCTAGATGCAGGATAGATTGATGCAAAACGTGCATGTGTCCATATGCCATGCAGAGCATCTCCGGAGGCAGTATCGGTTTACCAGCTTCATGAAGTCGGTGCGCAATGCCATCCGGACGGGGTGGTACCAAGTCTTCACGACCCCGGACAATCATAGGAGGCTGGCTCGAAGAGGCGCCTCCCTTCCTCTTCCTGTGCTTCTGGTTCTTCGCCTGCCCTGGAAGCCCCGCGCGAACCGTATTCCGTAGTGTGCCAGGGGTGAAAACGGTAGTCGGTTTGTCTAGAGCTTCATCGCCGGTCGCTGGAGGCGTCTCTTGAGATAAACCCTGGAAGGTCAGGCGCTGCGTGACTGTAGTGGGACGAGCAGGTTGATCGGCGTGATCACGAAAGGGTGGTTCGTCATCCACAGGAGGCATGTATATGTCTTCTCTGGCGCCAGTGTTTAGGAAGGCGTCGATGTCGACATGCTCATCATCACCGTCGTCGTTGCCATCAACAACTTGAGGTGCAGAGGCGTTGCCTAATTGGGACGGTTGTGGTTCAGACGCTCCCAACAGTTTTAAGTGGCGGTTGGTGGTGGCGACGACCGCCGGTTCCTTCCGGGCGGTGGCGACGGCTGCAGTCTTCGAGGGCTTCGGGGGACGGATCGGGTTGACCCGGAACTTCGAGGTGGCGCCGGTGTTGCGTCTTGGGCCCTCATCAACAAGACCCCCCCCCCAAGACGAATCTGGTTCTTCGGCCATGGCGTGGGCCAGCCGGGGCACTTTCCAAAGACCAAGTGCTCATCGGCTCCCGGAGGTTGAACGGGGGGGTCCATGTCGTAAAACGCAGACAGTACCGTAACTACCTTGACCTTCATATAAGCCTCGTCCATTCTAGCGTGGTGGATTTCGCGGCTCTTTGGTTGTATGATAATGCCCGCACCAACTTCCTTCAACTCGCCGCCGGCCTCTACCCTATGCAGGAGTATGCAAGGGGAGTCCTGAGTCAAAACAACACATGTTGGGCATCATCATGAGATGGCAGTCATCAAATCAGGCATAGTTATAGAATATGACGCGGACTAACTAATTAGTTACCTTGGTGATGGCATCCAACTCGGCTAATGTCGAGACCCGGGCGCCGGTGCCGGCGGCCGGACTCTTATTCTCGGGTGCCGGTGCCGTAGGGGGCGTCGGTGCGACCAAAGGGAGCGGCGGCTGCGCCGCGGCGTTGGGCGGCGGCGGGGTCACCATGTCCGGCGACAGGTTCTGCGGGTTCATGGTGGAGTTGCTGCCGGAGAAGCTGGGCACGTAGATCGGCCCTTGTTGACCTCCCGCATTCCAGGCAGCTATCCCCTCCAATAACGCAGGGGGAAACATCTCCCGGATCCTGTCGGTCACTAACTTGTCAACCGTGGTGGAGTCCACTTTTTCCTTCTCCAGTGACTCCACCTTCTTCTTTAGCTCCACAACCTCGGCTCTATCCTTGGTCGTCTTCTTCCTCTCCTTTTTCATCGCGCCGCCGTCCGAGCTATAGTACTCTGTGAACTTCATGCTCGTACCAAAGCCGGTCACACGGCCAGCTGATCTCGGCGGCGCCGACTTGTCCCTTTCCCTGTAAACGTTCATCGCCCTGTTGAAAGTCGTGTCCCACGGTTCCGTCGACCCCTGGGACGATGGGCCGGCCTGCAACTCTTCCTCCTGCATACAAAGGTGAACCCACTTAGAAATTTGGCTTTGTTATCTAATTACATCAACGCAATGGACTTTGAGATATATATATGTGGTAATTAAATTCCCTTACCAGCTTTTTCTGGAATTCCTTCACATCCTCATAATCGGTAATGAATTCCCCAGTCTCCCAGTCGAGATAGTAGCGGGACCGGACAAAATTCCTGGTCTGCTCGTCTAAGATTTTTTCCCAATGGTTTTCTTTTCCAAGACGTGCAATCTCTCTATCCTCCTTCTCCCAAATGGCTTTTTCCCTCGGTAACCGCCGCTTCCCAAATGGTGGTTACCTAAGTTCAGCTCCCGCATGTCCTTCCCCCACTTGGTCCATTTTTCAGCCTCCTCAGATTTTAAGGACAAGCTGAATTCCTTGAACTCTTCTTCGGTGATGTGCGGCTCTTTTTTCCTAATCTCCTCCCAGCTGGCACCGCTACCAATCTTGTTCTTCACCCGGGTTTTCCAGCTGCTCAAGGCGGTGCTCATCTTCGTGATGGCTAAACTGTCCACCTTTTTGTTTAGCGGCAGCGGGAACGTGTATCGTTGGTGAACCCTCTTGAGGAGGTGTTCGACCAAGCCTCATTAGCTTTGCTTCTGAGGTCCTTCGTGTTGATCGACACGCTTTCCCGAAGGATGCACCCTAGTTGCATGCCGTACCCTGCGGCAAGTTTCTCAGGCGCCACTGGTTGGCCACTTGCCGTGACCTCAGTGAACACGTCCGTGGCATTGTCGACCGATTGCGGTGTCCTATCCTTCCTTTGCTTCTTCTTCTTCGGAGCGGCCGGGTGGCCGGGTTGCTGCCGCCAAGGTCACTATCCGTGTGGTTGCCGCCATCGGAGGTGGTGGTGTCATCCTCACCACCTTCTACGTTGTATTCGGGGTCGTCCTCCTGTCCTTGCTCATCGTCGGGACGCTCGGCGCCACTAGTGGCGGCGGCATCCTCCACCTCCCAGAACGACTGGTTCTTTTCTCTAGCTTCTTGTTCGACGCTCATGCGCTTAGAAGCGTCGGCCGACATGTTTGCACTGCATTAAAAAGAGGCAAACAGTTAGTACAACAAAAATTAATCATTTAATTAGTACTAATTAAGATACCCCGGCCCATGCATTAGTCGCAATACCCCATATGTCCTTTTTTTAGCAAAGTCATGCTAAATTTCACGAAAAAATTCGGCATGACTTTTGCTAAAAAAGGGACATATGGAGTACCCGAATTTGCCGGAACGGAAGTTAATCGACATTCCGGCAATCTCAAGGGTCTCGGGGTACCTGCATATATTTCACAAATCATGTTGGCCGGCATCCCGGCCAACAACATCACACCAACACATCACATCTCCGGCCGGCATCTCCGGCCGGCAACAAACACAATATCACACATCCACATCTCACATACACGACAAACACAATATCACCACATCCACATCTCACATTTCACCACATCCACGTCTCGATCACACACATATACACGGCATCACCACATCCACATCTCACCTGAAAGAATGTGAAGGTTCGTCTTCTAAATTTCCTGCATATGGCAAAATAATGCATTAGTTGGTTTAAAAATGAACTATCAAAATGCTCACGAAACCTAGCAACTAACCTAGCTACTGCCACTATAACCTAACAGCAACAACTACACCTAGCAGCACCTAACCTAGCAGCAGCAAGCAACTAAACTAACCTAGCTAGCAACTACACCTAACAGCACTAACCTAACAGTAAGTAAATTAAACTAACAACTAGCAATTTTTTCATCAATTTCCTAAGAACTAACCTAACATCAACTAAATTAAACTAACAACTAGCAGCAGCAACTAAACTAACCTAGCTAGCAACTAACCTAACAGCAAGCACTAACCAAAACTAACCTAGCTAGCAACAAGTAACTAGCAGCAAGTAATTAACAGCAAAATTAAACTAACAAAAATTTAACTAGCAGCAAGTAAATTAAACTAATTTTAACTAGCAACACCTAGCAGCAAGTAAATTAAACTAACAAATTTTTAACTAGCAACAAGTAAATTAAACTAACAAAATTTTAACAAGTAAAATTAACAAATTTCTGAAAGCAATGAACAAGTAAAATTAACAAGTAAAATTAACCTAATTTTAACACCTAGCAACTAGCAGCAAGCAATCGAGGCCATGGCGTGGATGCAGGGTGTGGATGGGAGGGAGGAGGAAGAAGAGGAGCAGCACACACCGGTGAGGGGAGATGGAGTCCGAGGGAGGCGGCGTCGAGGCGGGTCGAGGCGGCGGCGCGGTGTGCGGCGTCGAGGAGGGCGTGCTGGTGTGGGCGTCGAGGCGGTGGCGCGGTGTGCGGCGTCGAGGAGGGTGTGCTGGTGTGGGGGCGCGAGGGGGGCCGCGCGCGGAGGAGGAAGAAGAGGCGGCGGCGCTAGGGCTGGGGCGCGGGGCGGTGTAGTGGGTCGCCGGCGTGGTCGCGTCTGAGGACCCCGGATTAGCTATCCGAGATACTCGTTATGTTTCCTGCAACAATCCCATGATCAGTCTGTTGTTGCACATAACTCGAATTGGCATCACAGGACATCCATAAATACCGAATAAATAAACTTACGTGATTGAAGTTATAAGCTTCAACAGGTACTTGCAGCGGAATCACCAAACAACGTGGAGCCCAAGTCATTCGCCTTAACCCTACAGGCAGCTGACTGGGAAGCGCCCTAGTTCGCAAAGACGCCAGTGAACCCTTCTTCTTGGACTGCACTTCTTCCAAAATCTGGCTAAGACAATAGCCAGGGACGAAACCAATATGAGTACATTTGATTGTACTCGCAAACTACCCCAACTTGAGTGAGCACTAGTTTTAGGTTTCGTTCTTAAAACTTTTATTTATTTAAAACATCTCTAAACTTTTACCGAAAAAGGGGGGGGGGTAAGAAGAGGTTTATAATTATCCTTTAAGAAATCATCGTTTTAGTTACCACACCAAACTCCACCTTCTTCCGACCATAACTCAATCATGGTCCTTTTTACCCTACAACCTTGTGCCAACTCATTGGTACAGGTATGCAACCTTTTTCCACTTCAATTTCCTTTCAAAACTCAGAATTTTATAAAAACTTGCACATGGTCTTAAGACAGCCTCCCAACTGTCCATATCCGAGGACTCGGCTATTCGAATAGTTTTACCCTCTGCAGAGGTAGCACGCTTTTCCCACACCCATCCGGTCACTCATCGTGTCAGCCACGTCCCGCCATACCAGAGGTATGCGAAGTTGAGTTCCCGGCCATAGTCTGTCCTTTGCGCATGCTAGTATAGGACCCTGCCTCTACGACACTTTCCATCGACACTTAAATCCTCAGAAACTAAGTGTGAGGACTCGTAGTTCTGCCCGGCGGACCCAAGGGAGCCCTTCAATCCTCTTTCTTCTTTACGCTCATACCGGCTTCCGGTAGACTTCTCTTAAGAGGACCCAGGTCAGGGGGTAGGTCCTCAGACCATCCCCTCATGGAACGAGGTTATCCTCGTTATTGAGGCATCCAGTACTAACACGAGCAAATTATATGACTACGCCCTTGCCCATATGTGGGTAAATGTGGTCGCACAGGTTATCGGCTGGTAGTCATAGTACAAAGACACAATGTGCATTTTTCATAAACATCACCATACTTCATTTCTCCACTTCCCTACCGACATCTCGGCATACCATAATCCATCCAAGGATTTTCAAAGGAGTTTTGTATAAACAATGGATTTTCCCATCCTATAGTTTTATATAAACAAACTGATATTTCTACATAGAGTGGCAAAACAGTGTTCATAAACTTTTGAAAAGGTTTTCACAATCATTTCCAATTTTCATAGCAAAAATACTTTTAACCAAAACTTGGGTGGTTCGTAATCCCACCAAAAAGATTTTCATAGCAGGCTTTGGAGTAAAACAATTCATTTCGAAATCGTTGTATACCATTGACACCTCTATATCGGGTGTCTCAATAATATCCTTGTATCTTGGAAAAAGGGTTTTCAAAATCATAGCTTTCGTGGCAACCACCACATAAATCATTTATGCTATTTATACGTAAAACAGGTAAATCAAAATAGATGTATATGGATGCAAGCTCAGTGAAGTAGCTTGCCTGGTTTCAGCATAATGTCCCTGGACTTCTCCTTGTTGATCAATATAATAAAAATCCCATCCTTCCTTGATCAATTCTCTCCAAACCACTCCGGTAGCGTTATTATCTAGCGTCGCAAACAGGGAAGTAAACAGCAATCAATACACCAAACAAAACCACAAGTGGTACATAAACAAATAACAACCACAAGCATCAAACTAATCATTCAAGCAACCAACTAGGGTCTACACTTACAAGGGCCTTATGCTAATCAGTAGTCTAACACTTATACACAAGCTAGGGCCATAGATCTCAAAATTATCTTAGGCAAGGATGAGCAACTAACATCTTTATTTAAACAGGAAATACTTCAGACAAAAGTTAAGTCACCAATTAATCTCTACAAGCCAAAATACTTCACCACACATCAATCACTCAATCTTCAAAAGGGAAAACAACCACTCACATCTAGTTGACTAAAAGGTTACTGCAACATGCTTATGGTTGAGAACCCTATTTCTCAATCAGAATGCAATGGAACCAATGGGTGTTCCACGTTCATAACAAGGCATTAAGAGGTTAAATACCCTCTGGCTATAATAGGAAGCTTACTAAAACAACAACACAACATAAGGCTACTCGTGCTAGTGAGTCCTAAATAATTATAACTATTCCCCCCAACTAAACTTGCTTTGTTAAGGACCAAATAATAGGTAACAAGGGGTGACATGCTACAATATCAGTAGCTATGAAATGCTACTGATGTTTAAGCAATGTTTTCAAAAATCAAACAACTCAAGGAATTTCATCCACAAACAATTCCTAAACACTAGGAATATTCTAGGAATTAACTACACTAGTAGTATTACTCTTAAATAATCATATGCAACACCAACTTTTCTAACATGCCAGAGATATGAGATAACACACACATATCAGAGAGTACAACACCTATGCATGCTAGAAATCACAAATAAGACACTACTACATTCTACAAAATTAAATAAACTATAAACAAGAATTAACAGAAAAAGCATTAAAGCTAGTTATGCACACCGAAACTAATATACAGCTCTAACAATCACACCAAGCTAGGGTTAGGTACCCCTAATCATACAGAAGGCCACACAATTGGTTTCACATCAAAATTCATCACCAAATAATTTACAAAAACCCTAGAAAGGCTCTCTGGTCAATAACCAAAGTGGAAGCCATTTTATTTAGGAAGCTTATTTGCATAAGAGGCAAATTTCTACTGCTAGGTAATGTGAAGAGCTTTCTAAAACATTTTGATTCACCAATTTTTGATTATCCAAACTCAAGTTATTAAGAAAACAGTGTTTCAGATCAGTGATAAGAAAACATTTATCAAACCTACAATAATTCAAATTTTTCAGATCTGCAAGTTGCACACGTCTCTAAACTTATAACATTACTACTGTGATTTTTGGTCTGGCCAGATTCAAACTAAAACTATTTTAAATGGATTTAAACTAAAGGTCCAGAAATAGATCTATAAGGAAATAAATAAACAACCTAGAGAAAAAGGTTAGCGGGCCGGATCTGGCACTGGAGCTGGCGGGATTTGGGCTGAGCAACACGGGGAGAGGCCCATCTTGCGGCCCATGTGCGCGGGCGAAACGGTACCGGGCTTCCTCTTCCTCGCGTCGCACAGAACAGAGCAAGGCGAGGCAGGAGCACGGCGGCTCCGGCGACCTAAAAGGAAATGGGGATGTTCGTGAGGAACAACACGGCAAGGGGAACACATGGATGCAATAATGGCGAAGAATGGTGGGCTGAGCTGCTCGCGAGCTTGCTCGACAAGCCGCGGCCGGGGAGGACGGAGTTGAGGACGACAACGGCGATCCCGGGCCCCAATCTTCGATTCCTCGTATGGAGAGAGAGAGGACGACGCGGGGAGGCTTTTGGTAGGCTTGGATTTGGTCGGAGAGGTCTCTATCGCCGGCGGGGCGCGTCGGCGGCTTCGGCCGTGGTTCATTTTCGTGGAAGAAAATGAGAGAGGGAGAGAGTGGGGGAAATGAGTGAGCTGGGGGAGCAAAGGGTGGCGTGGGGTGGTTCTTATCGTCTCCCAGAGCGAGGCGTGGAGCAGGGGCGAGCGATGGGAGGGGAGCACAGCATCGACGACGAGAGGAGCACGGCATCGGCGCCGTGTGGCTCTGCTGCTACAGGGAGTCAACGAAGATTTTACAGAACGCCCCCTGGAATATTTTTTTTACAATCACAAACAAGTCCCTGCTTCTATTTCTTCTATTCCTTTTTGAAACCAGTAGGTTTTAGGGATTTTAATCGGGGCACTTAAACATTTTATACAAATTTGAGAAAATTCAGGTAGCCTCCCATATACATGAGGAAGCTCCACAAAAATTGGTTTTTTTGAAAATAAAATGTTTTGAGCAATATTTGTTCATAGGGTTTAATTAAATCATTTTTTTGGAAATTAGTATTTGATACCCCTTTAATATTTTTAAAGCATGTGATAAAATATGGTTTTGAACTTTTGGAACTTCTTTGACAAATATGATAACTTCAAATAAGTTTTATTTTCATAGAGAAAACATTTGTTTTGAGGAAATAGAGAATTGGGGAGGGAAATTATTTATGAAGACCATTTCTAACTCATGACCTTCATTTCCTTTTTAATAAATGATTTGAGGGGTTTGATTTAAATCGAAAAGTAGGTTTACTTAAGGAGGGAGTGATATGAAGTGGGGATGATTATTAGTTCATCTCACTCCTAGAATTTTGATAAAGAAAATATAATTGTTTTCGTAGAATAGAGGAATAGATAGAGAGGGAATTTCAATAAGATCATTTCCATTAATTTAGGACTTTAACTTGGGTTTGAATAATTTTAGAGGATTTGTTCTTATTCAAGTCACACTCCCAATTTGCTGCCAAGTGTGTTCTAATTTTAGTATTAACACCACTGAGGAATTATCCTCACAAGCAAGCAACACACAATATCAATAGCACAACAATAGCAAACAGCACAACAATATCAACCACACAACAATATTCACATAACATTCAAGACCACACAATTCAAACCACAAGAATAATTCGTACCACCATTTCCATAATTAACAATACTATCTTGAAAATGATCACACTTAATTATGACAAGATGATGTGTAGGAAATATCTCATCTCATAACTTAATAGTTTTCAAAAGGTTTGATAAAGGGAAATATGTGGGTAATATATTTCCCACTAGTGTTATTTTCAAAGGGAGTGGAAACCAGAGTTTATGAAATGGGAGTTGCATACTCATGCGAAATATCAAGATTTGAAAAGTAGATAGGAGATCACAGATAGACCTCCATATTTTATAAACATGAAATTTTGGAAATACTTTCATCTTCTCAAGAGTGGGTATTTTATTTGCCGCTAAAATAAAACATCATTGAAATAGACTTTGGCCAACATAAGAATGGAAAAGATATATGGAATATATTCTTGTCATAACAGGATCACCAGAGTTTTAAATATATTTTTACTTAGGTTGATTTCTTGGGTAGACATTTACTAGTCAAACAATCATAAACATTCAAGTCACACAAGGTCAAACAGAACAATATAAGGGAAAACACAATCATCTGTGAGATAATTCAAAAAGTTTTTGTTGGTTCTGAATTTTGGGCCTTATTAATTTTTATTATAATTTTGGTATGTTACAAATCCTTCCCCCCTTAAAATAAATCTCGTCCTCGAGATTTGCTCGGGGGTACAGGGGAGTACGAGGGCACGGGTTTTGGGGTTGACTACTCTTCCGAGGTCGTTGCTTCTTTCAGTAAGGTCGCTATGTGAGATCTTAACAACTTGATGTTGCGAGGCCTTCTATTGGTTAGTTGTATAAGAATGTGGGTGTCTTTTATGACATCGACTTGCCTTAGTCATACAAGAAGAATTTGTTAACAAGGTAGCCAGTCTTGTCATCAAACTACTTCTCATATTCCAGAGGCTGAGATGTACTGAATTATCTGACGTTCCGTTTATTTGTATATGACACTCAATTGTTTGAGCATACAAAAGTGAATTGCTAACAAGTTCATGAGGCTTGTTACCAAAGTACTTTTATATAACACGAACAGTGGAATATCATATTATTTCTAGAGAGGTTAAGAAAAATAGATTCTGATATAAGAGTTTCCAAATACTCAATGATAGTTTGGTATATCGCTTCTTTGGTTCCGAGTCTTCACACAGCTTCGTAGGTGTCTTCACATGTAAGTTAGAGTGCACCAGAATAGTTAGGGTTTTCGGGAAAACTTTGTGGTTGAGGGGCTTATGTTAGTTTTCAAGGGAGTTGGGTACCATACCTTAGACATCAACTTATTATACCTATAATCCTGAACGATCAACTTTACCTAGGTCTCTAATTCTCGATTTTTCAAAATACCATTCCAATATTTCTGGTAATGCCACTACTATCAATTAGTTAATTTAAAACATGGTCCTTGCTCAAGCTAAAATTATTAATCCACCCTCATCTTCCTTGGGCATAAACTCTTTATCATTGTATAGTTCAATCTATCGGGTACCCATCAAATCTTTTTAGGCCTAGTCTTCCCATTGCCTTCTATCACAAAAATCATAGTACTCCACCAATTTTTTTTTCCTGATTGATTTTTCTCTCCAGATAGGCATATCTCATAATGTCTGACTCCGTCGGTTGTCATTTTCCTACGACGATATCATCAAAGCTCAATAAAGCATCCAACAATCATGTGATCATATCATCCAGAATTGACCTACTTTCTAACCAAATTCAGATTTTATCTCAACACTTTTGGGCCTTGATCTCATAATCAAAGATAAATGATCTTTCCAAAAACAATCCAAACAGAGCGTGACAAGCTCTGAAAACTTCTGTCACCTAGAATGTCTGGCTACTAGACCAAGTCATATTGATTTCCTAGAATCCGATAAGCATTCATTTATCATCCACCAATTATTTCTTGCATACAACGGTCTGCTCATTTGCCAATTCATCTCTGACCACTTCTTATATTCCTATAAGATAAGAATTTATTACAAAGGTCACTTGCGCTAAGAATCACCCTAAACATTCCAACACCGGAGTATTCTTCTTAATTTACTTGCTTCTAACCAATCCAAACCTCATTTTATCAGCAAGTGCTTCCTAAAAATCCAATAACTTTCACCTTTATTTCTAAACCTTAAATCAAGGGTCACGTCTTCTAGCTCCAGATATCCACCAATGGTTGGGGACCACAACTGGTTAGCCCCAGAGCATTAATCAAATATATCATTTGTCCAAACCCAATTAATTTATCGATCCACTCCAAGTTTTCACTTCTATTCTAAACCCCAAATTTTTGATATTACCAACATCATCCACCAAATTTTGATCTCATCAACTAGATTCTTAAGGGATCCTTTTAACCAATAATCTTATAGTTCAACACTCTTATATCCTCCTAAAGTTCTCCTTTCTGCCAAATAGTTTTGAGTCGTCTTATGGCACCTCTTTCCTTTGTCTAGAAAAAGCAGTTAGTAATTTGGCAAAATTTGGGTAGATGCAAGATTTAAAGTTAGATCAATCATGTTAGTTATGTTTAGTTTTCATAATCTTTTGTTAGTCCGACGGGATCCAACTAGTGTCATCGAACGTCGGGTCTTGAATCTTCATCTTTCTCGATAGCTTGATGTGGTTATACAAAACGTCGTATGAAGGCCGGTATCCGTCTTGCAGAAGGTCGTAGAGGCTTGGGCCTCAGGGTTGAAGTAGAGAGTATTTGATACCTTGTTCCTCTTACTAGGACCAAATTCTCTGGAGGGTTTTCTAAGTCGGACTTTTGAAAGGATACAAAAATCTCAGGATATTTGGTTAAAGATCGGGGGTCTTTTGTATCTTACGGAACTGTCAGCTCTTTTTGGGAGATGATTTAGATGAGAGGGAAAAATATTTTAGAAAGTTTTTCCTTGGCGGTTTACATCCGCAACAAGGTGCACTTATGGTGAAGAGGTAAAAATTTCCATCTCACAAACAACACACAAGCAGAGTACACACATGCAAGGTGCACACAAGGTACGTCTAGTACCAACGGACGTCTAATATTCGTGGTAGTCTGGTTAATACAACCAAAATTCCTATCTTATGTTTTTTTTTCTGGGTCTTGGTTAAACAGGGGTGCTGAAATCTTCATTTCGGCGCCTTAGTCTTCAGAGGTCTCTTGCTTTGTTGATGTCGACGATATTGGCATTTCCAGATCAATCACCTTGATGTTGGATGTTGAGTATTTGTGATGGAAGCTCCTTCTTGTGGGTGATAGCTAATTAGGTCTCACTTGGGTTCATCGTCAAGTATTTTGAACGGATAAGAGATAACAGAAGAACTCTTGGAAAATCTTAAAATAGAGCGGTTAGACTTTGAAATATTTGAGAAGATGAGAAGAGCGAAGCCATTTTCGGACTTCTCTAGATAAAAATATATTTTGGTAGTAATATACTTTTAACAAAAATATTTGCCTTCCTAACTAACGTCCATGCTAACTAAGGTCTCCAACAGTCAGGATGGCTCTGATACCAAGTCTGTGAGGACCCCGGATTAGCTATCCGAGATACTCGTTATGTTTCCTGCAACAATCCCATGATCAGTCTGTTGTTGCACATAACTCGAATTGGCATCACAGGACATCCATAAATACCGAATAAATAAACTTACGTGATTGAAGTTATAAGCTTCAACAGGTACTTGCAGCGGAATCACCAAACAACGTGGAGCCCAAGTCATTCGCCTTAACCCTACAGGCAGCTGACTGGGAAGCGCCCTAGTTCGCAAAGACGCCAGTGAACCCTTCTTCTTGGACTGCACTTCTTCCAAAATCTGGCTAAGACAATAGCCAGGGACGAAACCAATATGAGTACATTTGATTGTACTCGCAAACTACCCCAACTTGAGTGAGCACTAGTTTTAGGTTTCGTTCTTAAAACTTTTATTTATTAAAAACATCTCTAAACTTTTACCGAAAAGGGGGGGGGGGGGGGGGTAAGAAGAGGTTTATAATTATCCTTTAAGAAATCATCGTTTTAGTTACCACACCAAACTCCACCTTCTTCCGACCATAACTCAATCATGGTCCTTTTTACCCTACAACCTTGTGCCAACTCATTGGTACAGGTATGCAACCTTTTTCCACTTCAATTTCCTTTCAAAACTCAGAATTTCATCGGCTGGTAGTCATAGTACAAAGACACAATGTGCATTTTTCATAAACATCACCATACTTCATTTCTCCACTTCCCTACCGACATCTCGGCATACCATAATCCATCCAAGGATTTTCAAAGGAGTTTTGTATAAACAATGGATTTTCCCATCCTATAGTTTTATATAAACAAACTGATATTTCTACATAGAGTGGCAAAACAGTGTTCATAAACTTTTGAAAAGGTTTTCACAATCATTTCCAATTTTCATAGCAAAAATACTTTTAACCAAAACTTGGGTGGTTCGTAATCCCACCAAAAAGATTTTCATAGCAGGCTTTGGAGTAAAACAATTCATTTCGAAATCGTTGTATACCATTGACACCTCTATATCGGATGTCTCAATAATATACTTGTATCTTGGAAAAAGGGTTTTCAAAATCATAGCTTTCGTGGCAACCACCACATAAATCATTTATGCTATTTATACGTAAAACAGGTAAATCAAAATAGATGTATATGGATGCAAGCTCAGTGAAGTAGCTTGCCTGGTTTCAGCATAATGTCCCTGGACTTCTCCTTGTTGATCAATATAATAAAAATCCCATCCTTCCTTGATCAATTCTCTCCAAACCACTCCGGTAGCGTTATTATCTAGCGTCGCAAACAGGGAAGTAAACAGCAATCAATACACCAAACAAAACCACAAGTGGTACATAAACAAATAACAACCACAAGCATCAAACTAATCATTCAAGCAACCAACTAGGGTCTACACTTACAAGGGCCTTATGCTAATCAGTAGTCTAACACTTATACACAAGCTAGGGCCATAGATCTCAAAATTATCTTAGGCAAGGATGAGCAACTAACATCTTTATTTAAACAGGAAATACTTCAGACAAAAGTTAAGTCACCAATTAATCTCTACAAGCCAAAATACTTCACCACACATCAATCACTCAATCTTCAAAAGGGAAAACAACCACTCACATCTAGTTGACAAAAAGGTTACTGCAACATGCTTATGGTTGAGAACCCTATTTCTCAATCAGAATGCAATGGAACCAATGGGTGTTCCACGTTCATAACAAGGCATTAAGAGGTTAAATACCCTCTGGCTATAATAGGAAGCTTACTAAAACAACAACACAACATAAGGCTACTCGTGCTAGTGAGTCCTAAATAATTATAACTATTCCCCCAACTAAACTTGCTTTGTTAAGGACCAAATAATAGGTAACAAGGGGTGACATGCTACAATATCAGTAGCTATGAAATGCTACTGATGTTTAAGCAATGTTTTCAAAAATCAAACCACTCAAGGAATTTCATCCACAAACAATTCCTAAACACTAGGAATATTCTAGGAATTAACTACACTAGTAGTATTACTCTTAAATAATCATATGCAACACCAACTTTTCTAACATGACAGAGATATGAGATAACACACACATATCAGAGAGTACAACACCTATGCATGCTAGAAATCACAAATAAGACACTACTACATTCTACAAAATTAAATAAACTATAAACAAGAATTAACAGAAAAAGCATTAAAGCTAGTTATGCACACCGAAACTAATATACAGCTTTAACAATCACACCAAGCTAGGGTTAGGTACCCCTAATCATACAGAAGGCCACACAATTGGTTTCACATCAAAATTCATCACCAAATAATTTACGAAAACCCTAGAAAGGCTCTCTGGTCAATAACCAAAGTGGAAGCCATTTTATTTAGGAAGCTTATTTGCATAAGAGGCAAATTTCTACTGCTAGGTAATGTGAAGAGCTTTCTAAAACATTTTGATTCACCAATTTTTGAGTAACCAAACTCAAGTTATTAAGAAAACAGTGTTTCAGATCAATGATAAGAAAACATTTATCAAACCTACAATAATTCATATTTTTCAGATCTGCAAGTTGCACACGTCTCTAAACTTATAACATTACTACTGTGATTTTTGGTCTGGCCAGATTCAAACTAAAACTATTTTAAATGGATTTAAACTAAAGGTCCAGAAATAGATCTATAAGGAAATAAATAAACAACCTAGAGAAAAAGGTTAGCGGGCTGGATCTGGCACTGGAGCTGGCGGGATTTGGGCTGAGCAACACGGGGAGAGGCCCATCTTGCGGCCCATGTGCGCGGGCGAAACGGTACCGGGCTTCCTCTTCCTTGCGTCGCACAGAACAGAGCAAGGCGAGGCAGGAGCACGGCGGCGACGGCATCGGCGGCTCCGGCGACCTAAAAGGAAATGGGGATGTTCGTGAGGAACAACACGGCAAGGGGAACACATGGATGCAATAATGGCGAAGAATGGTGGGCTGAGCTGCTCGCGAGCTTGCTCGACAAGCCGCGGCCGGGGAGGACGGAGTTGAGGACGACAACGGCGATCCCGGGCCCCAATCTGCGATTCCTCGTATGGAGAGAGAGAGGACGACGCGGGGAGGCTTTTGGTAGGCTTGGATTTGGTCGGAGAGGTCTCTATCGCCGGCGGGGCGCGTCGGCGGCTTCGGCCGTGGTTCGTTTTCGTGGAAGAAAATGAGAGAGGGAGAGAGTGGGGGAAATGAGTGAGCTGGGGGAGCAAAGGGTGGCGTGGGGTGGTTCTTATCGTCTCCCAGAGCGAGGCGTGGAGCAGGGGCGAGCGATGGGAGGGGAGCACAGCATCGACGACGAGAGGAGCACGGCATCGGCGCCGTGTGGCTCTGCTGCTACAGGGAGTCAACGAAGATTTTACAGAACGCCCCCTGGAATATTTTTTTACAATCACAAACAAGTCCCTGCTTCTATTTCTTCTATTCCTTTTTGAAACCAGTAGGTTTTAGGGATTTTAATCGGGGCACTTAAACATTTTATACAAATTTGAGAAAATTCAGGTAGCCTCCCATATACATGAGGAAGCTCCACAAAAATTGGTTTTTTTGAAAATAAAATGTTTTGAGCAATATTTGTTCATAGGGTTTAATTAAATCATTTTTTTTGGAAATTAGTATTTGATACCCCTTTAATATTTTTAAAGCATGTGATAAAATATGGTTTTGAACTTTTGGAACTTCTTTGACAAATATGATAACTTCAAATAAGTTTTATTTTCATAGAGAAAACATTTGTTTTGAGGAAATAGAGAATTGGGGAGGGAAATTATTTATGAAGACCATTTCTAACTCATGACCTTCATTTCCTTTTTAATAAATGATTTGAGGGGTTTGATTTAAATCGAAAAGTAGGTTTACTTAAGGAGGGAGTGATATGAAGTGGGGATGATTATTAGTTCATCTCACTCCTAGAATTTTGATAAAGAAAATATAATTGTTTTCGTAGAATAGAGGAATAGATAGAGAGGGAATTTCAATAAGATCATTTCCATTAATTTAGGACTTTAACTTGGGTTTGAATAATTTTAGAGGATTTGTTCTTATTCAAGTCACACTCCCAATTTGCTGCCAAGTGTGTTCTAATTTTAGTATTAACACCACTGAGGAATTATCCTCACAAGCAAGCAACACACAATATCAATAGCACAACAATAGCAAACAGCACAACAATATCAACCACACAACAATATTCACATAACATTCAAGACCACACAATTCAAACCACAAGAATAATTCGTACCACCATTTCCATAATTAACAATACTATCTTGAAAATGATCACACTTAATTATGACAAGATGATGTGTAGGAAATATCTCATCTCATAACTTAATAGTTTTCAAAAGGTTTGATAAAGGGAAATATGTGGGGTAATATATTTCCCACTAGTGTTATTTTCAAAGGGAGTGGAAACCAGAGTTTATGAAATGGGAGTTGCATACTCATGCGAAATATCAAGATTTGAAAAGTAGATAGGAGATCACAGATAGACCTCCATATTTTATAAACATGAAATTTTGGAAATACTTTCATCTTCTCAAGAGTGGGTATTTTATTTGCCGCTAAAATAAAACATCATTGAAATAGACTTTGGCCAACATAAGAATGGAAAAGATATATGGAATATATTCTTGTCATAACAGGATCACCAGAGTTTTAAATATATTTTTACTTAGGTTGATTTCTTGGGTAGACATTTACTAGTCAAACAATCATAAACATTCAAGTCACACAAGGTCAAACAGAACAATATAAGGGAAAACACAATCATCTGTGAGATAATTCAAAAAGTTTTTGTTGGTTCTGAATTTTGGGCCTTATTAATTTTTATTATAATTTTGGGATGTTACATCGCGGCCGTGGAGGAAGAGCAGCGCGGTCGCCGGCGTTGGCGCGTGAGATCGAGCTCGAGTTGCAGAACGAGAGGAAGAAGAGAGATTGGGGAGGGCACGACCGCGAATATGCCTAAGTGTAAAATTTCTGTGGCGCATCCGATGTGGCGATGCGCCACAGAATACTGAGTTTCTGTGGCGCATCCGGGTGGGGGATGCGCCACAGAATTTTGTAGCTACAAGTGTTAAAATGAACCACTGGCTGATGTTTGACAAATCCTTGAGCATAGCCCAGTGGTTTGCCCACTGAAACCTTTAGGCAGCCAGGATCGAATCCTGGCTGTCCCACATTTTTTTTTCTTCAAAAAATATATTTTTTTGATTAAATTTAAAGTAAGAACACACACATTTGTTATTCTTTATAACTTGTGCCATATCAAAATATTTAACTTTGTGCCATATCAAAATATTTAACTTGTGCCATGTCAAAATACATAGATATGCTTGTTGTCTCACACACACAAACAAATTATACACCAAAAAAGTCTTCTTCGAGATTCTTCTTTCCCGGCCGGTTCCGAGCTAGCATCTCTTCTTTCCCTTCTTGGCGGTTGAGTACTTTAGGCCGGACACCTTGAGATTTCTTCGCGTGAACGGACAACCTTTAGTAGGTAGGGAGGTCTTCCTTCTTTCTCTACTAGTAGTAGGCATGTCGAAGTACTTGTCGAATTCCTCCTCGATCTTCGGATCGCCGTTCTTGTCCAAGTCTTCCTCGTTGGCATCTCCTTCCATTCCGATGATGCTCCTCTTGCCCCTCCTCACGACAACACGGCTAGGCTTTGACGGGTCGGTAATGAAGAAGCATTGCTCAACTTGGCTAGCGAGTACCCATGGCTCATTTTTCGCGGAGGCGTTCTTCGATTTGGCATCGGGTATTACCATGGTGGTGAAATACCGGCCTTCTTTGACGACGTCCTTGGCCCATCTCACACGGAACATTGGCACCGACTCTCCACAGTAGTTGAGGTCCCATATCTCCTCGATCCTTCCAAAGTATCTTTGCTTGACAGTAGCCTCGTCATCACCGTAGGATAGCATAGTTACTCCTGAGTTTTGATATTCGCTATTCCTGTCCTTTTCCTCGGTGCAGAATCTGAAACCGCTGATGTCGTACGACTGATAGGTCCTTATGTTGTGCCCGGGGCCCTGTGATAAGGAGAATATGACTTTTTCATCTTCCGTAGATGGCTTTTTGCGCTGTGCTTCAAGCAGTTGCCTTTTCTTGAACCAACTCGTGAAGCTGGAGTTGTGCTCTCTGGTTACGTCTCCCTTCTTCCTCGGCCGGCCCAGGTCGATGTAATTCTTCTCGATTAAGCTTTTGTGCTCTTTCACCCAAGGTTCGATCAATTGTAAGTGTTGTAGCGCGACCCGGTGAGCCCTGTCAAAGTCATCGCGTCGACCAACAATGTCGACAGGGAGTGAGCGGTAGCCCTCGCGGTGACCAAATCCATCGAGCCTGCCGAGGTGCGTCCTGGTGGGCAGACCAACATCCTGGTTCTCGGTGCTTAGATAACTCTGACAGAAGGAGATGCACTCGTAGGTTAGAAAGCCCTTGGCCATGCTTGCGTCTGGACGGGCCCTGTTGCGAACGTATCCTTTCATGACACCGTTCTGCCTTTCGAACGGCATCATGTAGTGCAGGAACGTCGGCCCGAGCTGCAGGATGTCATCAACGACATGGAGAAGGAGATGCACGCAGATGTCAAAGAATGCGGGCGGGAAGTAAATCTCGAGCTCGCATAGTATCACCACGATCTCTTCTTGTAGCCTGTGGAGCTGCCTCACACCGATCGACTTCCTGTTGATGACGTCGAAAAAGTTGCAAAGGCCAAACAGCGTATCACGGACGTGCTCGTCCATTATCCCTCGGATCGCAACGGGAAGTATCTGCGTCATCAGCACGTGACAATCGTGAGACTTCATCCCGCTGAACCTCTTCTTCGTTCCGTCCAGATATCTGCTTATCTTCCCCGCGTAACCGTAAGGAAATTTGACTCCTAGGAGGCACCTGTAAAACTGCTCGAGCTCCTCCGGACTCATGGTGAAGCAGGCAGCGGGAAGCACCACCGCGTTCTTCTTTACCCTTTTGCGGCGACCTTGAGTCCCTTCCGTCTGATCATCATCATCATCATCATCATCATCACTATCGGGGGCCTGAAGATCTTTCTTGATGCCAAGCCATTTCAGATCGTATCTTGCTTTCGTCCCATCCTTGGTCTTTTCCGGCATGTTCGAAAGAGTGCCAAGAAGACTCTCGGTAACATTCTTCGTAATGTGCATTAGATCGAGGCTATGGGGCGTGTGGAGGACCTTCCAGTACTCCAAGTCGTGGAAAACAGACCTCGCTTTCCATACACCCAGCAGCGGATCTACCCTCGGTCGCTTCTTTCCCGGCGCAGGGCACTCCTCCCAATTTTTCAAAAGCTCGTCGATTTCTGTGCCGCTCCTCGGGCGCGGTTCTGTTTCGAGCTCGTCTTGACCATCGAACAATCACCGCGTTTTCTCCACGGGTGCTCCATGCGAAGCCACCTTCGAGCCCCTGGGTACACGGTTTTCGAAGACCCGGATCCCTTGGTAGCTGGATATGCGGGGTCTCATCCATGCACCTGACACATGCGCAGAATCCGTGGCCCACCTGGGCCGATACATATGAGCATCCAGGATAGTCCTGCACCGTCGTGAGCAACGCGGCTCTCATATCGAAATAATCTTTAGTGTAGGCGTCCCACGTACGGGCTGGCGTCTTCCATAGCGTTTCTAACTCCTCTTTCAACAGCTCGAGATACAGATGTATGTCGATACCAGGTTGTTTCGGCCCCTGAATGAGAATACTCATGTGTATGTACTTTTGCTTCGTGCACAGCCACGGGGGAAGGTTGTAAGGCCATACAAACACGGGCCAGGTGCTATGTGTGCTACTCTGGTTGCCGAACGGATTGAGTCCATCGGTGCTCATACCCAGCCTGACGTTCCTTGCGTCGCCCCCGAAATCTTCGAAGGCGATGTCCAATGCTTCCCAATTGCTAGCGTCTGCAGGGTGTGTCAGGATGGTGCCCTTCTCCGGATCTTCTTCGGGCTTCTTCCTTTCCGCGTGCCATTGCATGAGCTTTGCTTCCTTAGGGTCCACGAACCACCGCTGCAGACGGGGAGTGATAGGAAAGTACCATACCACTTTTCGAGGATTTTTCTTGCTCCCACTCTTGTACCGTCCGTGGCCGCACACCGGACATGTGGTCATGTCCTTGTAATCGCCCCGATAAATGGCGCAATCATTGATGCAGGCGTGGTATTTGACGTGCGGTAGGTCAAGAGGGCACACGACTTTCTTGGCCTCCTCGATACTACTTGGCAATGTGTTCCCCTCGGGGAGAATATCGTGCATGAATTTCATGTTCTTGTCGAAGCTCACGTCGGTCCATCTGTTTCCCGCCTTCATCTCCAGAGCATCAAGCGTTACTTGCAAACGCGTATCCTGGGGCCGGCACCCAGGATACAACGGAGTCTTCCCGTCTATCTCCATTTGCGCCAGCTTGGCTTTCTCTCTGGCCGCAGCTCTGGCGTTGCTCGTCTCCTTGAGGAGCAGTTCTTGAACATGAGCGTCCTGCAAGGCCGAAGTTAGCGGGGTCTGCGTGTTCACGCCACCACCGGCATCTCCTTCGTCATGATGATGATCTTGTCCGCCGACATCTCCTTCGTCATGATGATGATCTTGTCCGCCGGCATCTTCTTCGTCATGATGATCTTGTTCGCCGGCATCTCCTTCGTCATGATGATGATCTTCTCCGCCGGCATCTCCTTCGTCATGATGATGATCTTGTCCGCCGACATCTCCTTCGTCATGACGATGATCTTGTTCCAGCATGAAACCGCGCCTGAGCAGGTGATCCTCCAATTGTCCAGAATCAGGGTCGATCCACCTCACAAGTTTGCATCTTCGACATGGACATCTTATCTGGCTTCTGTTGAACCGAATCATGTCCGCCTTCGCTTCTTCCTTGTATCTTCTGATTCGACCGGAGCTCATCATGATGACCATGGTTGACTACGCGGTATACATAGAGCAGAGACGAGAGTATATATATGATAATTAGAACCGTAACATGCACAAAAAGAAACATACATGCATGCAAGGTCGCCGAAAAAATTCGGCATGACCTCTCTTAAAAGTATGACATATGGGTGGTGCAAAAATTTGCCGAAATGGAAATTAATCAACATTTCGGCAAACATCCATGCGCCACGCCGGCGCAAGCAACAACAAAAAGTTTCTTCCGGACCAATTCATGCACAACACACAAGCTTCACATACACAACATACAAACATCCATGCACCACGCCGGCGCAAGCAACAACAAAAAGTTTCTTCCGGACCAATTCATGCACAACACACAAGCTTCACATACACAACATACAAACATGCATATGCATGTCCATCCAACTTTCCTCACCTACTAGATTCGTTGCCGAGACGTGACCGCGATGGACGAGAGAGTGTGTGGGAGGAAAAGAGATGGGGGAGAGAGGAGGAGAGTATATATGGGGAGCCTCCCGGTTCTCAACAATTATCTATCAACCAAAATAGGTTTAACTACAAAAAATGGAGAAAAAGTGAGCAAAATGGGATGGGAGGGAGGAGGAACACGAGCTAGGTGGAGGAGGAAGAAGAGCAAATGGGTAGGGAAAGGGGGGCCTTTCCCCTTATGTACATCTGGGACAGTAATTCTGTGGCGCATGGGCCCACATGCGCCACAGAAAGTTTACATTCTGTGGCGCATGTTGGCCCATGCGCCACAGAATTACTGTCCCACCAATCATTGGTGTGGGCCCCGCCAAGCTTTCTGTGGCGCATGAGCACAGATGCGCCACAGAAATGTATATTTCTGTGGCGCATCTGTGCTCATGCGCCACAGAAAGGACCCCAGAATTCGAAATTCAAAGTTGGAGGTGGGGCCCACAGGCTATCTGTGGCGCACCCCTTCTGGTGCGCCACAGAATGCATGCTTTCTGTGGCGCATGGCCCCTGGATGCGCCACAAAAGCTCACACTTTCTGTGGCGCACCAGTTGGTATGCGCCACAGAATCTTTTTAGTGGCGCATGGACTTTTTGGTGCGCCACAAAAAGCCTGTCCATAGAAAGGCAGTTTCCTAGTAGTGTGATGGCATCCAACTCGGCTAATGTCGAGACCCGGGCGCCGGTGCCGGCGGCCGGACTCTTATTCTCGGGTGCCGGTGCCGTAGGGGGCGTCGGTGCGACCAAAGGGAGTGGCGGCTGCGCCGCGGCGTTGGGCGGCGGCGGGGTCACCATGTCCGGCGACAGGTTCTGCGGGTTCATGGTGGAGTTGCTGCCGGAGAAGCTGGGCACGTAGATCGGCCCTTGTTGACCTCCCGCATTCCAGGCAGCTATCCCCTCCAATAACGCAGGGGGAAACATCTCCCGGATCCTGTCGGTCACTAACTTGTCAACCGTGGTGGAGTCCACTTTTTCCTTCTCCAGTGACTCCACCTTCTTCTTTAGCTCCACAACCTCGGCTCTATCCTTGGTCGTCTTCTTCCTCTCCTTTTTCATCGCGCCGCCGTCCGAGCTATAGTACTCTGTGAACTTCATGCTCGTACCAAAGCCGGTCACACGGCCAGCTGATCTCGGCGGCGCCGACTTGTCCCTTTCCCTGTAAACATTCATCGCCCTGTTGAAAGTCGTGTCCCACGGTTCCGTCGACCCCTGGGACGATGGGCCGGCCTGCAACTCTTCCTCCTGCATACAAAGGTGAAGCCACTTAGAAATTTGGCTTTGTTATCTAATTACATCAACGCAATGGACTTTGAGATATATATATGTGGTAATTAAATTCCCTTACCAGCTTTTTCTGGAATTCCTTCACATCCTCATAATCGGTAATGAATTCCCCAGTCTCCCAGTCGAGATAGTAGCGGGACCGGACAAAATTCCTGGTCTGCTCGTCTAAGATTTTTTTCCCAATGGTTTTCTTTTCCAAGACGTGCAATCTCTCTATCCTCCTTCTCCCAAATGGCTTTTTCCCTCGGTAACCGCCGCTTCCCAAATGGTGGTTACCTAAGTTCAGCTCCCGCATGTCCTTCCCCCACTTGGTCCATTTTTCAGCCTCCTCAGATTTTAAGGACAAGTTGAATTCCTTGAACTCTCCTTCCCCAATGGTTTTCCTAATCTCCTCCCAGCTGGCACCGCTACCAATCTTGTTCTTCACCCGGGTTTTCCAGCTGCTCAAGGCGGTGCTCATCTTCGTGATGGCTAAACTGTCCACCTTTTTGTTTAGTGGCAGCGGGAACGTGTATCGTTGGTGAACCCTCTTGAGGAGGTGTTCGACCAGAGCCTCATTAGCTTTGCTTCTGAGGTCCTTCGTGTTGATCGACACGCTTTCCCGAAGGATGCACCCTAGTTGCATGCCGTACCCTGTGGCAAGTTTCTCAGGCGCCACTGGTTGGCCACTTGCCGTGACCTCAGTGAACACGTCCGTGGCATTGTCGACTGATTGCGGTGTCCTATCCTTCCTTTGCTTCTTCTTCTTCGGAGCGGCCGGTTGGCCGGGTTGCTGCCGCCAAGGTCACTATCCGTGTGGTTGCCGCCATCGGAGGTGGTGGTGTCATCCTCACCACCTTCTACGTTGTATTCGGGTCGTCCTCCTGTCCCTCTTGCTCATCGTCGGGATGCTCGGCGCCACTAGTGGCGGCGGCATCCTCCACCTCCCAAAACGACTGGTTCTTTTCTCTAGCTTCTTGTTCGACGCTCATGCGCTTAGAAGCGTCGGCCGACATGTTTGCACTGCATTAAAAAGAGGCAAACAGTTAGTACAACAAAAATTAATCACTTAATTAGTACTAATTAAGATACCCCGGCCCATGCATTAGTCGCAATACCCCATATGTCCTTTTTTTAGCAAAGTCATGCTAAATTTCACGAAAAAATTCGGCATGACTTTTGCTAAAAAAGGGACATATGGAGTACCCGAATTTGCCGGAACGGAAGTTAATCGACATTCCGGCAATCTCAAGGGTCTCGGGGTACCTGCATATATTTCACAAATCATATTGGCCGGCATCCCGGCCAACAACATCACACCAACACATCCACATCTCCGGCAGGCAACAAACACAATATCACACATCCACATCTCACATACACACGACAAACACAATATCACCACATCCACATCTCACATTTCACCAACAGCATCACAAACAACCACGACACGATGGTCGTGGTATCACATAACACATGGTCACCGGAGCTCACCAAATCGATTCCACGGGTGTCTTCTTGCCTAGCACACACAAGCACCTCTGCACCCTGTACAACCAAAAAAATGGATCATCAGTGGACAGCACACACATCACACAAGAACAACTACACACTACAGAGGAGAAAAATGGAATAAATTAACTCCAAAAGTTGGCATTTACATAATCCTGCATGTGAGAAAGATAACTTCACTTGTGCTATATTCCTTGACAACCATATGCAGCAAGCATTAACACAAACAAGAATGCATCTTTTCATGTACTAACACTTCACAAAATCACTTCTTCTAGTTTCTTACAAACAAGCATTAACACAAAGCAACAACACTTAGCATTAACACAAAGCAACCCATATGTCCTCAACTAGTGTGCTTGCTTGCAGCAAGTACTTGCAGCAAGCAATCAACAACCAATGTAAAATTAAATTACTAGCACTAGCAACAACACTTAGGAAAATTTTGTAATTTTTTTGGTCTCCATGCAATTACTAGCACTAGCAACAACACTAGCAACAACACTTAGCAACAACACTTAGCACTAGCAACTGAAACCTAGAAAATTTGGTTGCACTGTAATGAAGAAATGGATTAACCTTGAGAATGGCATTTGAAATGCACTGTAATTGTTTTTTACGCTATTTAATCTGAAAGCATGCAACACTAATTTGATGTGTACCAAATTAGTTTGATAGCAGAGTATTGCAGTACATTAATCTGAAAAAATTACTCCATTGAAACAGAAGGATTTGTCAGGGTTTCTACGATGGCGCCGTCGGTGGAGGAGAAGCAAGCAGAGGGCGAGGCTAGGGCAAGGAGGGAGAGGAGGGAGAGAGGAGGGCACCTTGGGACGGCGGCGTGTGCGCCGGGGCCGGGCCGGCGGAAGTGCTCGCGGGGAGGCGGAGGTCGAGCGGCGCTCGGGGACGCGCTCGGGCCGGGGAGGGGACACGGGGATGCTCGGGGAAGAAGGACGCGGCGGTGGTCGGCGGCGGTGGTCGAGCGGCCGGAGCAGGGCGAGGGGGAGGGCGGCCGGAGACGGCGATGGCGTGGTCGCGGAGGAGAGGAAGAAGCAAAGCAGGGCCGCGCGCGGTTGAGAATGAAGGAGAGATGCGGTAGAGAGGGCCCACATGTAAGTGGGTCTTCAGAAATTCTGTGGCGCACCACTATCTCGATGCGCCACAGAATTATGGTATTCTGTGGCGCATCTGCTGAAAGGATGCGCCACAGAATTCTTCGGCTAAAAATATTTAGAGGCGCTGCTGCCTGTCAATTGACACAAACACTGCACTGGCCCAATGGTTACTGACTTGAAAGTTGATTCAACTAGGTTCGAATCCTGGCTGTGACAAATTTTTTTTTTTGGTTAAATTTTGTGTTTGTCTCGCACACAAATTAATACACAAAAAAAGTCTCACACACACAAATTAATACAAATATTTAGTAGACTTGTGCCATATCAAAATATTTAACTTGTGCCATACAAAATACATAGATATGCTTGTCTCACACACAAAACAAATTATATTAATACACAAAAAAAGTCTTCGATCTTCATCCCGGCCGGTTCCGAGCTAGCATCTCTTCTTTCCCTTCTTGGTTGTTGAATACTTTAGGCCGGGCACCTTGAGATTTCTTCGCGTGAACGGACAACCTTTAGTAGGTAGGGAGGTCTTCCTTCTTTCTCTACTAGTAGTAGGCATGTCGAAGTACTTGTCGAATTCCTCCTCGATCTTCGGATCGCCGTTCTTGTCCAAGTCTTCCTCGTTGGCATCTCCTTCCATTCCGATGATGCTCCTCTTGCCCCTCCTCACGACAACACGGCTAGGCTTTGACGGGTCGGTAATGAAGAAGCATTGCTCAACTTGGCTAGCGAGTACCCATGGCTCATTTTTCGCGGAGGCGTTCTTCGATTTGGCATCGGGTATTACCATGGTGGTGAAATACCGGCCTTCTTTGACGACGTCCTTGGCCCATCTCACACGGAACATTGGCACCGACTCTCCACAGTAGTTGAGGTCCCATATCTCCTCGATCCTTCCGAAGTATCTTTGCTTGACAGTAGCCTCGTCATCACCGTAGGATAGCATAGTTACTCCTGAGTTTTGATATTCGCTATTCCTGTCCTTTTCCTCGGTGCAGAATCTGAAACCGCTGATGTCGTACGACTGATAGGTCCTTATGTTGTGCCCGGGGCCCTGTGATAAGGAGAATATGACTTTTTCATCTTCCGTAGATGGCTTTTTGCGCTGTGCTTCAAGCAGTTGCCTTTTCTTGAACCAACTCGTGAAGCTGGAGTTGTGCTCTCTGGTTACGTCTCCCTTCTTCCTCGGCCGGCCCAGGTCGATGTAATTCTTCTCGATTAAGCTTTTGTGCTCTTTCACCCAAGGTTCGATCAATTGTAAGTGTTGTAGCGCGACCCGGTGAGCCCTGTCAAAGTCATCGCGTCGACCAACAATGTCGACAGGGAGTGAGCGGTAGCCCTCGCGGTGACCAAATCCATCGAGCCTGCCGAGGTGCGTCCTGGTGGGCAGACCAACATCCTGGTTCTCGGTGCTTAGATAACTCTGACAGAAGGAGATGCACTCGTAGGTTAGAAAGCCCTTGGCCATGCTTGCGTCTGGACGGGCCCTGTTGCGAACGTATCCTTTCATGACACCGTTCTGCCTTTCGAACGGCATCATGTAGTGCAGGAACGTCGGCCCGAGCTGCAGGATGTCATCAACGACATGGAGAAGGAGATGCACGCAGATGTCAAAGAATGCGGGCGGGAAGTAAATCTCGAGCTCGCATAGTATCACCACGATCTCTTCTTGTAGCCTGTGGAGCTGCCTCACGCCGATCGACTTCCTGTTGATGACGTCGAAAAAGTTGCAAAGGCCAAACAGCGTATCACGGACGTGCTCGTCCATTATCCCTCGGATCGCAACGGGAAGTATCTGCGTCATCAGCACGTGACAATCGTGAGACTTCATCCCGCTGAACCTCTTCTTCGTTCCGTCCAGATATCTGCTTATCTTCCCCGCGTAACCGTAAGGAAATTTGACTCCTAGGAGGCACCTGTAAAACTGCTCGAGCTCCTCCGGACTCATAGTGAAGCAGGCAGCGGGAAGCACCACCGCGTTCTTCTTTACCCTTTTGCGGCGACCTTGAGTCCCTTCCGTCTGATCATCATCATCATCATCATCATCACTATCGGGGGCCTGAAGATCTTTCTTGATGCCAAGCCATTTCAGATCGTATCTTGCTTTCGTCCCATCCTTGGTCTTTTCCGGCATGTTCGAAAGAGTGCCAAGAAGACTCTCGGTAACATTCTTCGTAATGTGCATTAGATCGAGGCTATGGGGCGTGTGGAGGACCTTCCAGTACTCCAAGTCGTGGAAAACAGACCTCGCTTTCCATACACCCAGCAGCGGATCTACCCTCGGTCGCTTCTTTCCCGGCGCAGGGCACTCCTCCCAATTTTTCAAAAGCTCGTCGATTTCTGTGCCGCTCCTCGGGCGCGGTTCTGTTTCGAGCTCGTCTTGACCATCGAACAATCACCGCGTTTTCTCCACGGGTGCTCCATGCGAAGCCACCTTCGAGCCCCTGGGTACACGGTTTTCGAAGACCCGGATCCCTTGGTAGCTGGATATGCGGGGTCTCATCCATGCACCTGACACATGCGCAGAATCCGTGGCCCACCTGGGCCGATACATATGAGCATCCAGGATAGTCCTGCACCGTCGTGAGCAACGCGGCTCTCATATCGAAATAATCTTTAGTGTAGGCGTCCCACGTACGGGCTGGCGTCTTCCATAGCGTTTCTAACTCCTCTTTCAACAGCTCGAGATACAGATGTATGTCGATACCAGGTTGTTTCGGCCCCTGAATGAGAATACTCATGTGTATGTACTTTTGCTTCGTGCACAGCCACGGGGGAAGGTTGTAAGGCCATACAAACACGGGCCAGGTGCTATGTGTGCTACTCTGGTTGCCGAACGGATTGAGTCCATCGGTGCTCATACCCAGCCTGACGTTCCTTGCGTCACCCCCGAAATCTTCGAAGGCGATGTCCAATGCTTCCCAATTGCTAGCGTCTGCAGGGTGTGTCAGGATGGTGCCCTTCTCCGGATCTTCTTCGGGCTTCTTCCTTTCCGCGTGCCATTGCATGAGCTTTGCTTCCTTAGGGTCCACGAACCACCGCTGCAGACGGGGAGTGATAGGAAAGTACCATACCACTTTTCGAGGATTTTTCTTGCTCCCACTCTTGTACCGTCCGTGGCCGCACACCGGACATGTGGTCATGTCCTTGTAATCGCCCCGATAAATGGCGCAATCATTGATGCAGGCGTGGTATTTGACGTGCGGTAGGTCAAGAGGGCACACGACTTTCTTGGCCTCCTCGATACTACTTGGCAATGTGTTCCCCTCGGGGAGAATATCGTGCATGAATTTCATGTTCTTGTCGAAGCTCACGTCGGTCCATCTGTTTCCCGCCTTCATCTCCAGAGCATCAAGCGTTACTTGCAAACGCGTATCCTGGGGCCGGCACCCAGGATACAACGGAGTCTTCCCGTCTATCTCCATTTGCGCCAGCTTGGCTTTCTCTCTGGCCGCAGCTCTGGCGTTGCTCGTCTCCTTGAGGAGCAGTTCTTGAACATGAGCGTCCTGCAAGGCCGAAGTTAGCGGGGTTTGCGTGTTCGCGCCACCACCGGCATCTCCTTCGTCATGATGATGATCTTGTCCGCCGACATCTCCTTCGTCATGATGATGATCTTGTCTGCCGGCATCTTCTTCGTCATGATGATCTTGTTCGCCGGCATCTCCTTCGTCATGATGATGATCTTCTCCGCCGGCATCTCCTTCGTCATGATGATGATCTTGTCCGCCGACATCTCCTTCGTCATGACGATGATCTTGTTCCAGCATGAAACCGCGCCTGAGCAGGTGATCCTCCAATTGTCCAGAATCAGGGTCGATCCACCTCACAAGTTTGCATCTTCGACATGGACATCTTATCTGGCTTCTGTTGAACCGAATCATGTCCGCCTTCGCTTCTTCCTTGTATCTTCTGATTCGACCGGAGCTCATCATGATGACCATGGTTGACTACGCGGTATACATAGAGCAGAGACAAGAGTATATATATGATAATTAGAACCGCAACATGAACAAACAGAAACACACATGCATGCAAGGTCGCCGAAAAAATTCGGCATGACCTCTCTTAAAAGTATGACATATGGGTGGTGCAAAAATTTGCCGAAATGGAAATTAATCAACATTTCGGCAAACATCCATGCACCACGCCGGCGCAAGCAACAACAAAAAGTTTCTTCCGGACCAATTCATGCACAACACACAAGCTTCACATACACAACATACAAACATCCATGCACCACGCCGGCGCAAGCAACAACAAAAAGTTTCTTCCGGACCAATTCATGCACAACACACAAGCTTCACATACACAACATACAAACATGCATATGCATGTCCATCCAACTTTCCTCACCTAGTAGATTCGTTGCCGAGACGTGACCGCGATGGACGAGAGAGTGTGTGGGAGGAAAAGAGATGGGGGAGAGAGGAGGAGAGTATATATGGGGAGACTCCCGGTTCTCAACAATTATCTATCAACCAAAATAGGTTTACCTACAAAAAATGGAGAAAAGAGTGAGCAAAATGAGATGGGAGGGAGGAGGAACACGAGCTAGAGGTGGAGGAGGAAGAAGAGCAAATGGGTAGGGAAAAAGGGGGGCCTGCTTTCCCCTTTTGTACATCTGGGACAGTTATTCTGTGGCGCATGGGCCCACATGCGCCACAGAAAGTTGACATTCTGTGGCGCATGTGGGTCCATGCGCCACAGAATTAGTGTCCGACCAATCATTGGTGTGGGCCCCTCCAAGCTTTCTGTGGCGCATGAGCACAGATGCGCCACAGAAATCTGTGCTCATGCGCCACAGAAAGGACCCCAGAATTCGAAATTCAAAGATTAGAGGTGGGGCCCACAGGCTTTCTGTGGCGCACTCCATCTGGTGCGCCACAGAATGCATGCTTTCTGTGGCGCATGTTACCTGGATGCGCCACAAAAGCGTCAAACTTTCTGTGGCGCACTAGTTGGTGTGCGCCACAGAATATTTTTAGTGGCGCATGTACTTTGTGGTGCGCCACAAAAAGCCCTTCCATAGAAAGGCAGTTTCCTAGTAGTGTACTTATAGAATAGAAGGCAACGCTAGCCTTATAGAGCGTTCTTCGAGGGCAAGATTGGGTTGGATGGAGCCCAGCAGATTTGGCGCTCTCGAGCTCCAAACAAGTGTAAATTCTTCCTCTGGTTAGCACTGAAGAACCGGTGTTGGACTGCAGCTTAGGTCATAGGGGGCTGCCTAGACCGGCCTCTTGCCCGCTAAGAAGAGGACATAGATCACCTTCTTCTTGGTTGTGCCCTTTCTAGAGAGGTTTGGCACTCCTTCCTGAGCAAGTGGGGTAGAGCGGACTGGGTCCTGCCCAAGATGACCATCTAGTGGATTGGCTTCCCTCCAAAGTGTCGGGTGATAACGACGAGAAGGACATGTGGACGGCGATCACCTTGATCTGCTGGAGTTTGTGGAGGCATAGGAACGGTGTGGTCTTTGAGGGTCACAGGCCTTCTGTGGAGGCTGCCATTCGGATGGTGGAGGATGAGGCCGACCTTTGGAGGGCAGCGAGGATGTTCCGGGGTAGCCTAGGACCCGTAGATAGGTGGAGGGTTGGCGAGTGATCCCCTTGTTTTTTCTGGTTCGGTGGATGGCGTTTTTTACGCATGTGCCTAAACACTAATTGGCATCTTCTTCTTGAAACTGATACGTCTGCTTGGACATATCCTTAAAAAAAAGGCAACGCTAGCAAAATATCTAGCCCCGCCGCTTAACCAGCTAAATATCTAGACCTTGCGGTGCTTCCCTCCTAAGTAAACGAGTTGACCTGCTACGTGTCCGGCTGTGATTTGCTTTCTCTCCTCGGATGACACGAAAGAGCTGACTCTTATTTCCTTGAGCATGCAGAAGTCCACGCATGACTTGGTAGTCGGCCGTTGCCACCACAGCCTTGAGCTGCTCTAGGACAAAGCCACGTTAACTCTTGCTTGCCTAATCTCTCACGTCATGCATGCATGTAATCAGATCGATGGACATCCATACTACTAGAACTAGCTACTCTCTCCTTTTCAAATTAGATGAACTTTTAATTAATCCATCAATCAAGCACAAGCAATTCAACTCTCTTAGCTAATTTTCTAATCATACAGCTATATAAAACCAACTTAATATTAGCACAATAAAACATTAGAAGATTAAACTTATTTTAATCAAATTAATTAATCTACTCAAAATTCAGGGTATTACAGATTTTTTCCTTTTTTGAACCGAGAGGCATACGAAAGATTGATGCACAACTATTTTGTTACAAATCCGGTCTATCCGGAGAGGTACTGTCGACGCGGGTTTAGAATGCTTACGAAATTGTTACCTGGCATTTGCTGTGAAGCAACGTGATCGATCATTTAAATATGGGAGGAATTGATTTGATTTGATATGAGTGATCTATTTATGTACGTATAGCTACGTATACATTTTTGGAGTCGAGTCTGCCATGCGGCTGTCCTATTATATATATCACCTATTGAAGAACTCGTGGCTCTATAATATATATATCAGTTGGAGTTGGGCCTTTTTGTTGATGGTTTGAGAAGTAGCTTGTGCAATTTGTGCTCAGCAGAAGCCAAATCTGTTGCCAAGAGATCGAAATTATAATCGGAATAGCAAGGGAAAGTTGGAATGAAGCATATACCACATCAATAAAAAAAATGGAACCACCTAAGGTAAGGGGAGTAGCCATTGGCGGACGCAGAGGGTGGGCAGGGTGGGCCACGGCCCACCCAGAAATTTGGAAAAAATTTCGGCCCCCCATATATGAAGCAGATTTGGGCCTATCTTGGCCTGTTCTGCTCCTTGCTTTTTTTCTCATCGATCTAGATCGGACGAGAGTACGAGACGAACAATGAATAGGTAACACACGCTCCTGCTCTCTGGTTCGCGAGGAGCATGACGACGACCTAGCTGGCTCCCGGCTCCGGCCGCCGCCCCCACTGTTGGCTACCCCGCCGCCGGCCGACGCCCCGCTCTGGGATATCCCGCCGCTGCCGCTCTCGCGTTCTGGGATCCCTTGCCGCTGCCGCCCGCTCGACTAGGGCCAGCCGCCGGCCCGCCGCTGCTGCCACTGGCCACCGCCCACCGGCGCCGTCGACCGTCTGAGCTTCTGTAGGTCTTTCTCGGAAGGTATAAGACAATGCCGGCCTCTGTTTTTTGTTGATGCATTATTTGTGGTGGATTTTGTATTTTTGCTACTGTATTACTATTTTCCGAACCGAACTGAATGGAACAAGCCACAGTTTGCAATGTATTATGTAAATTTCTTGTCTCCAGCTAGCAACCAATTATGAATTGATTTTATATATTGTTTATTCAATTTTCTTCTAATTGTAGAATTCATCATGAAGAGGAATAGCAATATTGCGTCTCATTTTCGAAAAAATGAAGCGAAGAAGATGGTGATGGATGATGTACACACTGAAGATGAGCGAGAAGTGTTCTTTGAAGTAAGTGAAGATGCCATAGTTGAATCTTTCATGGGAATGCGAGACCGGAGAGTTACAAAAGATTTGTAGTGGTGTAATTTTCTATTATGCTATATTTTATAATCAAGACTTTATTTATGTGTTTGAACTATTTTGCATTGGGATCACGCAAATTTGAGAGATATGTATTGATCTAGTATGTCATGAAGCAATTTGTTGTTTATATTGTCATTTGCCAAAAAAAAATTAGAGTGTGCCCACCCTCCAATTTTTTCCTGCGTCCCCCACTGGGAGTAGCTGACCTTAGACCGAGATGTGCAATCCTACGACACATTCCATTCATCAAATAAAGGAGATTGCAATCTAAAATTCCATTCTCAACTAGCAGAGGAAAGGAATAACGATTTAGGGCATGGTTTGACTAGAATAATAGGTTCCCCATGAGGGCGAGCGAAACCCACTAGAGACTAAGAAAGCATGCATGTGGAGAAGAAGCGTATGCCAAGTCAATTGGTCCGATTGTACATGTAGATCGATACTTGTTTCAAGGACAAAACGAGAATTCCGCATCCGGTGAAAGCTGAAGTCACATAGCGAAGGTAGTTTCTGCAGATGGAGAAAAGGGAGATAGAACACTGTGTGTGATAGGTTATTGGCTGGAGGATCGAGCCTCGTGGTTGATGGATCTTTATGTTGAACTTATTTGGGATTTTGCTTTTTGTAGAGCTTCCTTTTCCAAGTATTATCTATACTAGCTGAATGCCCGTGCGTTGCTACGGGATATAAAAAAATTTGATGGACACATCGATGAAACAATTATGCTAAGATTGTGAAGAATAAAAATAATATTGACTTGAACAGTAAAAGATAATGCATCACCAATATGCTCTTGCGCTTACTACATGATGTCTACGCACGATTCTATTCTTGTAGACAGTGTTGGGCCTCCAAGAGCAGAGGTTTGTAGAACAGCAGCAAGTTTCCCTTAAGTGAATCACCCAAGGTTTATCGAACTCAGGGAGGTAGAGGTCAAAGATATCCCTCTCAAGCAACCCTGCAATTAAGATACAAGAAGTCTCTTGTGTCCCCAACACACCCAATACACTTGTCAGATGTATAGGTGCACTAGTTCGGCGAAGAGATAGTGAAATACAAGTGATATGGATGATTATAAGTAGTAATTGCAATCTGAATAAAAATGGCAGCAAGCAAACATGTAGCAGAACTTGTTGTAAACGGTGTTTCAATGCTTAGAAACAAGGCCTAGGGATCATACTTTCACTAGTGGACACTCTCAACAATGATCTCATAACTGAATAAGTAAAAGCTACTCTTAAACACTCTCTTGTTGGATAACAAACACCATTCATTGTGTAGGGCTACAAAAGCACACCTCAAGCCGGAGTAAACAAGCGCCACAACGTCATAAAGGAATCACACACGGTGCACACACTGTCACCTTTACACCGTGGAGAGTACCGGAGTTCATATTAAAGTAACCTATAGAGTGCATAATAGATAAAGAGTAACATCTACATATTCAACTAGATTAGCACAACTGAACACAAGTAAATACTACTCGGGATTATTCTCCTTCTTGATGAAGCAAGAGTACTATGCGTAGGGCTGCAAAAGCACACCTCAAAGTCTGAGTAAACAAACACCACAATTCCCAAGAATAAGCCATGATAAATGTCTAAATTATTCATAGAGTCACACAAGTACCCACACTGTCACCTTGATACCGTGTTGTCACAATGACTCCAGAAACTAGACAAAATCACTTGAGTAGCATAAACATTATTAATGTATTCAGCGATACTAGCAATACACATGATCACATAAAGATCACACCATGGGAGAGAGAGATGAACCACATAGCTACCGGTAGAGCCCTCAGCCTCGGGGGAGAACTACTCCCTCCTCATCATGGGAGTCAGCAGCGGCGATGAAGATGGCGGTGGAGTCGATGGAGATGACTCCGGGGGCAATTCCCCGTCCCGGCGGCGTGCCGGAACAGAGATTCTGTCCCCCGAAACTTGTCGTCGATGGCGGCGGCGCTGCGGAACTCTTCGTGGAATATGGCTTGTTTTTAGGGTTTTCGCCTCGGGGAATAAATAGGCGAAGGGGCAACGTCGGTGGAGCCGAGGGGCCCCACCAGCTGGCGCGGCAGGGGGGGCCGCGCCGCCAGGTGGTTTGGCCACCTCGTGGCTCCCTTCGTCTCTCCTTCGGACTCCGTGTACGTGTTGGAAAAATAGGGACTGGCCTTTTGTTTCGTGCAATTCCGAGAATATTCGCAGAAGTACTTTTCTGAAACCAAAAACAGCAGAAAACAGGGAACTGGCACTTGGCATCTTGTTAATAGGTTAGTCCCAGAAAATGCATAAAAGTGATATGAAGTGTATATAAAACATGTAGCAATTGGTATAATATAAGCATGGAACATCAGAAATTATGGATACGTTGGAGACGTATCAAGCATCCCCAAGCTTAGTTCTACTCGTCCTCGAGTAGGTAAAACGATAACAACAAATAATTTCTGAGGAGACATGCTTTCACACAATCTTGATCATAATATTGCTAGGCTCATGTCATGAATGAAGTGACTCAAAACAATGGTCTATAGTTTGCTAACAGTAGATAAAGAGTAAACAATGAATCATATAAGCAAAAACTTTTCATGAATAGTACTTTCAAGACAAGCATCAAAAAGTTTTGCATAAGAGGTAACTCATAAAGCAATAGATTCAAAGTAAAAGGCATTGAAGCAACACAAAGGATGATTAAGTTTCAGCAATTGCTTTCAACTTGTAACATGTATATCTCATGGATAGTTGTCAACATAAAGCAATATAACAAGTGCAATAAGTAAACATGTAAGAATCAATGCACACAAAGTTGACACTAGTGTTTGCTTCTGAGATAGAAAGGAGTAGGTAAACTGACTCAACATAAAGTAAAAGATAGGCCCTTCGCAGAGGGAAGCAGGGATTAAATCATGTGCTAGAGCTTTTTAAGTTTTCGAAAGCATATAGAGAGCACAAAATAAGTATTTGAGAGGTGTTTGTTGTTGTCAACGAATGGTAGTGGGCACTCTAACCCCCTTGTCAACCAGACTTTCAAGAGCGGCTCCCATGAAGGACGTTATCTCTACCAGCAAGGTAGATCATCCCTCTTCTCTTTTGTTTACACATGTATTTTAGTTTCTTTATGATGACACTCCTCCCAACCTTTTGCTTACACAAGCCATGGCTAACCGAATCCTCGGGTGCCTTCCAACATTCACATACCATGGAGGAGTGTCTATTTGCAAATTAAGTTGCTTACTGATAAATCAGGGCAAAACATGTGAAGAGAATTATTAATGAAAGTTGTAATTAATTGGGGCTGGGCACCCCGTTGCCAGCTCTTTTTGCAAATTATTGGATAAGCGGATGTATATGCCACTAGTCCATTGGTGAAAGTCTGTCAGAAGTAAATGACAAGATTGAAAGATAAAACACCACATACTTCCTCATGAGCTATAAAACATTGACACAAATAAGGAGTAATAAAGTTTTGAATAGTTTAAAGGTAGCACATGAAGTATTTACTTGGAATGGCAGGAAATACCACATAGTAGGTAGGTATGGTGGACACAAATGGCATGGGTTTTGGCTCAAGGTTTGGATGCACGAGAAGCATTCCCTCTCAGTACAGAGTTTAGGCTAGCAAGGTTGTTTGAAGCAAACACAAGTATAAACCGGTACAGCAAGACTCAAATAAAAACATATTGCAAGTATTATAAGACTCTACACTGTCTTCCTTGTTGCTCAAACATTTTACCAGAAAATATCTAGACCTTAGAGAACAAATATGCACCAAGTCTCAACAAGCTCTACGGTAGTTCTCCACTACTAGGCTTTAACTACATGATGCAAGAGCTTAAACATGATCTACTTGAGAGCTCAAAACAATTGCAAAGTGTCAAATGAAACAAGACAAAACAGAACTAGTATGTACTAGTAGCAAGAATGCATATGTCTTTTCCAATACCAACTACCACATGTAGCATTTTCTTTCTTCCAAACAAACACCAATCAATTTATTTAAACATAAACTCTCCAAATGATAATATAATGCAGCAAGAGAGTATTTAAAACAAGTGCTAACAGCTCGAAGAGATGCATGAAAAACAGGAGCTAAAAGCACTGCAGTAGCTAGTTAAGAATACTCAACAAATATAAGTGAAGAACATGAGTATTCACATGAAAAAGCGGAGCGTGTCTCTCTCCCACACAAGGATTGCTAGGATCCGAATTTATTCAAACAAAAACAAAAATAAAAGCACACAGACGCTCCAAGTAAAGCGCATAAGATGTGAAAGAATTAAAATATAGTTTCACTAGAGATGACCTGATAAGTTGTTGATGAAGAAGGGGATGCCTTGGGCATCCCCAAGCTTAGACGCTTGAGTCTTCTTGAATATGCAGGGATGAACCACGGGGGCATCCCCAAGCTTAGGCTTTTCACTCTTCTTGATCACATAATATCACCTTCTCTCTTGATCCTTGAAAACTTCCTTCACACCAAACTCGAAATAGTTCTCATTAGAGGGTTAGTGCATAATAAAAATTCTCATATTCTGTAATGATACAATCATTCCCAAAGCTTCTGGACATTAGCTACAGCCACCAATGCTTTGTGGAGCAAAGAAATCCACAAAACATCGTAAAAGAGCGAATGCAAAACAAAAGGCAGAATCTGTCAAAAACAGAACAGTCTGAAGACGAATTTTTTCGAGGCACTTAAGTTGCTCAGATGGATCTGGCCAAAATAATGAAAGTTGCGTACATATCTCAGGAAGATGCGTGATTTTTTCAGAATTTTTGAATTTTTCAGGGAGAAAAGCTCAAATTCGTGACAGCTAAAAATCTGTTACTGCGCAGAAATCCAAATCTTGCATCAACTTTCAATAAAGAACTTTACTTGGCACAACAATGCAATAAAATAAAGATACAAAGGAGTTGCTACAGAAGTAACAAACACCTTGACTCAAAAAAAAAATAACAGAAAATAAAAACAATGGGTTGTCTCCCATAAGCGCTTTTCTTTAAAGCCTTTTAGCTAGGCATGATGATTTTGATGATGCCTCATATGTATAAGAGTTGAATATAAGAGAGCATCAAAAGCAAATACCAAACACATTTAATCTAACACTTCCTATGCAAAGGAATCTTGTAGAAAATAAATCAATGAAGCACAAAGTGACTAGCATAGAAAGCAAAACAAGTGCAACTTCAAAAATTTCAACATAAAGAGAGAGACTTAATATTATTGTGATATATGAAGCCGTGTCTCCCTCTCTCATAAGGACCAGTAGGTCTTAAAGTACCCAGCAAATAAAAGCAAATCAAGAGAAAGCTCAAAACTTCATCATAAAGAGAGAAATTTAGTAACATGAAGATTTCTATAACCATACTTTCCTCTCTCAAAATAATTTTCAGCGGCATCATGAATAAACTCAACAATATAGCTATCACATAGAGCATTCTTATCATGATCCACATGCATAAAAGTATCATTACTCTCCACATAACATAATCATTAGTAATAGTGGAGTAAAAGTATCACATCCATCATTGTAATCATCATAAATTGGAGGCATAGAATAATCATAATGAATTTTATCCTCAATAGTAGATGGACTGAGAATATCATATTCATCATTGTAAACATCATATATAGGAGGCATATCATAATCAACATAAACTATATCCTCAATAGTAGGTGGACTGAAAATATCACAATGATTATAATCATCATATATTGGAGGCAAAGTATATCAAAGCAAATTTCCTCCTTAAAGCTTGGGGGACTAAAAATATCATATTCATCACAACTAGCTTCCCCAAGCTTAGACTTTTCCATAGCATTAGCAATAATGGTGTTCAAAGAATTTATAGTAATACCATTGCTACCATCATGCAAACAAGCCTCCATAGGTTTTTTAATTTTCTCTTCAAAAGCATCATGTCCTAATTCAATATAAAGTTCATAAAGATCTCTAATTTTTTTGTTGTTTTCCATTAAGCCTAACTAGTGAAAATAAAAACAAGAAACAAAAAGAAATAATTGCAGAATCTAAAGGAGATACCTTCCAACGCTTACCTCCCCGGCAACGGCGCCAGAAAATAGCTTGATGTCTACGCACGTTCTATTCTTGTAGACAGTGTTGGGCCTCCAAGAGCAGAGGTTTGTAGAACAGCAGCAAGTTTCCCTTAAGTGAATCACCCAAGGTTTATCGAACTCAGGGAGGTAGAGGTCAAAGATATCCCTCTCAAGCAACCCTGCAATTAAGATACAAGAAGTCTCTTGTGTCCCCAACACACCCAATACACTTGTCAGATGTATAGGTGCACTAGTTCGGCGAAGAGATAGTGAAATACAAGTGATATGGATGATTATAAGTAGTAACTGCAATCTGAAAAAAATGGCAGCAAGCAAACATGTAGCAGAACTTGATGTAAACGGTGTTTCAATGCTTAGAAACAAGGCCTAGGGATCATACTTTCACTAGTGGACACTCTCAACAATGATCTCATAACTGAATAAGTAAAAGCTACTCTTAAACACTCTCTTGTTGGATAACAAACACCATTCATTGTGTAGGGCTACAAAAGCACACCTCAAGCCGGAGTAAACAAGCGCCACAACGTCATAAAGGAATCACACACGGTGCACACACTGTCACCTTTACACCGTGGAGAGTACCGGAGTTCATATTAAAGTAACCTCTAGAGTGCATAATAGATAAAGAGTAACATCTACATATTCAACTAGATTAGCACAACTGAACACAAGTAAATACTACTCGGGATTATTCTCCTTCTTGATGAAGCAAGAGTACTATGCGTAGGGCTGCAAAAGCACACCTCAAAGTCTGAGTAAACAAACACCACAATTCCCAAGAATAAGCCATGATAAATGTCTAAATTATTCATAGAGTCACACAAGTACCCACACTGTCACCTTGATACCGTGTTGTCACAATGACTCCAGAAACTAGACAAAATCACTTGAGTAGCATAAACATTATTAATGTATTCAGCGATACTAGCAATACACATGATCACATAAAGATCACACCATGGGAGAGAGAGATGAACCACATAGCTACCGGTAGAGCCCTCAGCCTCGGGGGAGAACTACTCCCTCCTCATCATGGGAGTCAGCAGCGGCGATGAAGATGGCGGTGGAGTCGATGGAGATGACTCCGGGGGCAATTCCCCGTCCCGGCGGCGTGCCGGAACAGAGATTCTGTCCCCCGAAACTTGATGTCGATGGCGGCGGCGCTACGGAACTCTTCGTGGAATATGGCTTCGTTTCTTAGGGTTTACGCCTCGGGGGGAATAAATAGGCGAAGGGGCAACGTCGGTGGAGCCCGAGGTGGGCCTCCTCACCAGCTGGCGCGGCAGAAGGGGGGGCCGCGCCGCCAGGTGGTTTGGCCACCTCGTGGCTCCCCTTCGTCTCTCCTTCGGACTCCGTGTACGTGTTGGAAAAATAGGGACTTGGCCTTTTGTTTCGTGCAATTCCGAGAATATTCGCAGAAGTACTTTTCTGTAATAAAAAACAGCAGAAAACAGGGAACTGGCACTTCGGCATCTTGTTAATAGGTTAGTCCCAGAAAATGCATAAAAGTGATATGAAGTGTATATAAAACATGTAGCAATTGGTATAATATAGGCATGGAACATCAGAAATTATGGATACGTTGGAGACGTATCACTACACACCTTGTATAAAATATTATGTTTTGTTTAAATTGGAGATGTTGGTTCCACAATTGATGTTTTCGATAAAATCCTGAGCTCTTGACTTAGCCCATATCATCAGTGTACGACGAGACCAGCTCAAGTGCCCGACGGCGCTAGTCGTGCACGGGCTTCTAGAGGCCGTCGCGGTAGGGATACTGCTCTGCATGGCGTTTGTCGACATCCTTGCAAAGGATTTGACGAAGCCAGGGAGCTCAGTCTCAACTCTCAACGTCAGAACGTCTCCTTTGCATCTTGGAGCTTTCCTCGTGGTTATTTGAACCTGGTCGTCGTGGACAAAATCTTGGAAGGTGTAAAACCTGATGGGGTCGACGCGGGGAGGACTTTAGGCTACCGGCGGCTGCAGAGGATGGGTTCAGCACGCTAAAGGTGTGGGCTCCAGGTTGCGGCGGAAGATAGTGTCAACCTCGTCGACTTTTCTTTGTTTCAGTCGCCGCCATGGTTTTGCTTGATCTCTCGTCGATTTCTAACTCGGACGCTCGATTTTGATCGTGTTAGCTTGGATCGATTTGATGCAGAGTTGTGTTTTGCTCCCGTTCGCTCCCATATTTAAAGTTCTCTGGAGTTGTTTTGTGCGATAAGTGGATTTGGGTAGGACACGGTCACGTGCGCATCGATCCCTGGCTCTTTACTGGGCCGGCCCACACCTAATATGGAGCTCAAATAAGCATTTTTGTACCTGCTCAGAAGAAGTGTTAGGCGAGTCATTGCAGGAAAGAGCTTTTAGTCCTGTCACTTTAAAAATTGCATGTCCCAAGTAGGATCCTACACTACACAATCACGGTCGGTGATCACCAGAAAGTACGAGCCAACTGCAAGTTTGAGAACTCCTATCACACCATACACCGTTCGAACTTTAGGACTCATGGACGGGCTACGTGGTGGCAACTCTTCAACTAAGTTCATTGATCCACTATTCCGGCTAACTGACAAATAAAAGTCAGCGAGACCATCAATTGGTTCAAATATATATCGGTCTGTAAACTCCCAGAGTCTCAGTCTTGTGTGGAGTTTACATGACGGGTTTGCGTCATGTGCCCCATCCATGATTGGATACCCTGAAACAGAGAACAAATACCACCAGTGGTAAGTCTAACGAACAATCATACGGGATACGGAAACAGATACAAGTAAAAAGTTTAATATAGTTTAACAGTTCACAATGTGATCATACCTACTCTCTCTGTTTTGAAATATAATGTGTACATTCACTCATTCTAGTATTCATCTAGATGATACAGTATGTGGAACACCTAAAACATCTTAAACTTAAAAACGGTGGGAGTATAACTTAGCGAGGACACTAAGACCCCCCTATATGTCGATGGGTTTTAATAGAACATAAATGTACTTACTTCTGTGCTAAATGCCTAAATACCTCCCACAATTATTCATTCTCCTACAAACTGAAACAGGGAAGGCCAGTTTTGACATTTGTGGCATATATAAGCCTAATATCGTGCATCCACTCTAGCTTTGGCAACAGCAGGCAAGCACTCAACCACACACCAAGCTAAAGCATACTGCACGTCACACAGCAACTGCAGGCTTGCAGCTGGCAGAAGCAGCCAGCAACTATTAGTGACAATCAACTACAGATCATCTAAAAAACATCACACATCTGCAAAATCGTCTACGAATTGCATCGATCAGCGTCTACAGATCATCTACGGAATGGGCAGCTTAGAAAATGCAAGCCCAGCAACAAAAAACTAACCTTGCTGGTTCAACACGAGGTGGAGCTGGCCCGGTGGAGAGGGAGAAGTCCTGGTCGATGCCTCGAGGGAGAAGGAGAGGTCCTGGTCGCGGGCTCCTGTCCTGGATGAGCTCCCGGCCGGGCCGTCGGGCTCCTGGTCGTCAAGCAGGTTGTTGAGCGAGGTGTATTTAGGTCGTCGTCGGAGCAGGCCTGCAGGCACAAGTCGTCGGACTCTGTCCGAGCTGGAGCTCGTCGGCTGGCAGGGGATCTTCCGATCTTGGACGGGCGGCACGGGATCTTTGGACGAGCGGAGGGTGGATGCAGCCGGCGGCGAAGGTGTTGAGGAGTCGGAGGAGATCAGGGCGGAGGTGCGTGAGCTCACGGCCATCGGAGGGAACGAGGTTGGAGCTTGGGACGGGAAGCGGGAGGCCACGGATCAAAGAAGAAGGTGGAGGAACCTGCTTGTGTGGAACAGCGCGGACGAGGGTGGTGGGTAGGTGCGCTTGCGCACGTGGAACCGGATTGACCCACTCGACGGACTCCTTGCGCTGCAGGTCGAGGTCGTCCTCGAGGAAGAGCGAGAAGCCGGAGGAGGAGGGCACCTGCGGCCTGGCCTCGCGCTCGGCGCGGCGGCGGCGGCGCAGCGTGAGCAGCTTGTCGAAGGCGGCGCCGACGAAGAAGACGAGCACGAGGAGGGCGAGGGCGGGGAGGGTGGGCGTGGGGAGCGGCGGCGGGGATGGGAGCGGGTGGATGGGGGCGGTGCGCAGCAGTGGCGGCGGAGCGGCTACGGCGCGGGGGGATTGTGAGGATTTCACTTGGCGGTGTAGACCATGGACGTCTCCCGACTCAGTTCGCCGCCGGCCGCCCCTTGGAGGAGAGAGCTGAGAGGGGATAAGGGGCTAAAGTGCAAAACTGTGAGATAAACTGTGACTTAAAATTTGGAGCACGGGTTGATTATCCAAAACTCTAGGGGCTTACATGCAAAACAACCACGACGTACCAACACCTCCTCTGGCTATATTATATAGTAGAGATGAACCAATTTGGAGTTCACTCGGAAATAGCATATAAAAATGAAATATATAACTCTAAAAAAGAGAGCTGGATTTCATATCTTTTGACCCGGAAGAGAGGTGTTTTGTGTCACAGTGGTTTCAACGATATTTTTTTTGTGTTCAGTCATGTTCACGTTACATGAAAAATCAGGCTTTTGTTAGAAAACCCAACACCAACGTCACAGTACAGTCTCCTTTCAGAAGTGATCAAAAAACACCTTTTTAAATTACTCCCTACATTAGATGATCTATTTGTGTACATGTGGATGCATAACATGTCTAGATACATACACATGTGGATAAATGAAATTCATCTAATTTGGAACGAAGAGAGTAAATTCTATATCAGCCTGTTTTTCATGCCTTATTTTACGTCACCTCCTTTCGATTTCTACTATCCCACTCCACTCATCCCATTTATCCTACTCCCTCCGTTCTAAATTAGATGACTTTCCATTCATCCACATGCGGATGTACCTATACATGTAACATGTCTAGATACATTCTCATGTGGACAAATGAAAGTCATCTAATTTGGAACAGAGGGAGTACTTGCTCAAAATGTGAATCTCACCGTACGTTCTTTTCACCTTTTGCGGAAACACATTTCCCGTGTGTTGTTTGTCAAGCAAAGCACTAGAACGTGTACAGAAAGGAAGCGCAAATTTAGCAATCAACCCCAAAACCATGCAAAAAGGATAAATATTTTTCGGGTGGATTTTTTTTTTTTTTTGCGGGTGAGGGTGAGTTCACGCATAACTCGCAACGACCAGCGCTCCCGTCTTCTTCTCCCATAAACCCTAAACCGCTACTTTCCCCACCTACCCAAACGCGCCATGGAAGCGGACGAGGGCCCCCCGCCGCCGCCGCCGTGGAAGCAGAACAAGTCGGCAGCGGCCATCGAGTCCTCGTCGGGTCCCCTCGCCTCCGCCGCCGCGCGCCTCTCAGCCCGCTCTCGCGCAATCCCTTCCGCCCGCGACTTCCATTTCTACAACAACTTCCCCTCCTTCAAGTCCCCCATTGGCGCCGCCGCCGCCAAGGCCGACTCCTCCCTCGGCATCCTCGGATCCTCCCCTCTCCTCCCAAAGCAGCAGCAGCCGACGTTCCCCCGGGAGGACCTCGACGACGCCTACGATTGGCTCGTCGCCCGCAACGACGACCTGCTCGAGATGTTTGGCGCCTCCGCGGACGAGTTCAAGGCGCTTCAGGAGAAGGAGGAGGCTGCAGGCCGGAAGGTCGCGCCAGATGAGCTGGCGGGGGACGGATTTCAGGTTGTTTACGGCAAGAAGAAGAAGAAGATCGATACGGGAGAGGAAGGTGTTGGCAGAGGTGAGGCTTTTGGGGCTTCTGGTTCGGTGAGGATGGCCACCATGGACAAAGCGGCAACATCGGGACAAAGGCAAAGGTGCCCTTCCACATCCCCACCATCCCACGGCCGCAGGACGTGTACCGCATTGTGGTGGACAACACGAGCAAGCCATTCCAGCATGCCTTCCTTGAGCGGAGCGATGATGGTGCCCGTCCCGTACACCCACTGGTCAGTGTTTCTGTTCACGTTTGTGCTAATCTCACATCACACCTTTCCGCCCATAATTTCTGATTAATGCTATTGAAGTTTATGATAAAATGATGTCAACGAAGCAATTATTGTTTGCTGAAGCATGCACATAATTTGAGCATCAGCAAGATTTTGTTGTTGAACTGAAGCATATTCAAGATTGGCAAGTATTGCACATGGATGGATGGTAATGAGTTATCTGAATGTCTGCAAGCAGAAAGCCCAAACATAGTGCGTCTGAGCTAATCTCACATCACACCTTTTTACTCATAACTTCTGCTTAATGTGAAATTTATGATAAATGTGAGATGCCAAAGGAGCAATTATTGTTTTTAGTGAAGTATGTCGATAATTAATAGCACTAGGAGGATTTCAAGTGGTGTGCTTCGATGGAGATGAGTTGTCTGAATATTTCAAAGTAGAAAGCCTAAAAGGAAACAGGACCATTGAAATGCCTATTGGAGGGTGGAGACTAAATGTGATACAAAATTTTATGAATGAAACTTTGAAAAGACAATAACATGAGTATGGGGAATTGAAGAGCAAAAGATGCCTTTAGAACAGTGTCAACAGTTTAATGTCAGTATTACTTTTACACAAATTTGAGTGAAGTGCTGCTGTTTTCTTATTCTACATGTATATATATCAAATGTGCAAGACAATTGAGTTGTATGTGAGGAAACTGAAAAGGGTGGCCTGACATGATTTTCTCATTCCAGGAAAAACTTCCCACGGAGCAACTATTTGACAGGCGTGTTCTTGAAAGTGAGCCATTGAAACCACCTGCTTTAGATGACATCCCTTTTACATATGTTGAAGACCGGAAAACCTTGGAGGTGCTGGCGGTAAAGCTGAAGAACGCAACCGAGTTTGCTGTAAGTAGCTGTACTAGTATCTCAAGATGTTCTTGCTTCCACTTCATATACATTAAACGTTGTTTTTTCTTATAAGAAATTATTTAGAAATCCAATTACTTTGTTGGTATGAACTATGAACTGATATCATTGCAAGGAGCAGGTTTGCAATTGTCACTTGTCAGTACACTACTAGACTAGTGGTAAGATTTGTACGGGAATTGGGAAATTGGGCCTTTCCCAATACTAGAATTGTTTGTGGACATTGACGATTAAGTAATCATATTCTTATGCCATGCTGCAAATATTAATTAGTCATCTCTGTATGCCGTGCTGCAAATACATCTCTTCTTCTTTGGCAGTTTGCCCAAATCTGAACATGGTCACACAATTATGACTGTTTGATGATGTAAGCAACATAGTTAGTGAGCATGGTGGTGAATGTGGATGGCTCCTATCATAGTTATGCCACGTGACCCCAATGCTTTGGCTTTCACTTAACAGGCACCTCTAAAATCTGCATGGAGTTGCTTACCAGTTACCTTTATCTTTCTTGTGTCACCCTTCACATTTGCTGCCAACAGTTACTCGTACCTGCCTACTGATGTAACAGTATCTTCCCCATTTTCAGTGTAGTACATATCCAAGAACACAAATTCACAAATTTTGCCATAGTTTACACAAAATGACAATGCTCTGCTTTCTTCTTTTGGTATCAACTAGTGTTATCTATTCGCGGTGTGTATAAATTGATTCTTGTAAGTGGCTTTGCACTAATCAGTTTCCTTCAATCTTACTGTTTTTAGGTCGATCTGGAACACAACCACTATAGGACTTTTCAGGGCCTCACCTGCCTGATGCAGATTTCAACTAGAACTGCCGTGGACACTCTTAAGCTACGCAATTATCTTGGTGAGAACTTACGAGAAGTTTTTCAAGATCCAACTAAGAAAAAGGTAGACGGACTTTTGGTATATCTTTTTTTTTCTTGCTATTTATCCCAAAATCCAGTTTCTCATTGCTCTCATGCAAAATAGGTAATGCATGGGGCAGATCGTGATATAATATGGCTTCAACGAGACTTTGGAATATATGTGTGCAACCTTTTTGACACAGGCCAGGTATAATGCAACATATGCAAACAGCAGCATGGTCCTTGCATCCCATTCAGTTATTTTTTTTCACACTTGGTATTATCACTGTTCCAGTGTTTCGTTAACTGAAGCTTGATCTTCTGTTCTACATACAAACAGGCTTCGAGAATCTTACAGATGGACCGCAACAGCCTGGAGCATCTTCTGCATCATTTCTGTGGAGTGACAGCAAACAAAGAGTAAACACTAGTTCTCATTTACCTCCTGAATGCGTCCATGCTGTACATTTGCTTACTTACCATGCCATGAATCCTATTTCGAAGAACATAACTAACACTTGCATTTCTTTCAGATACCAGAGTGCAGATTGGAGATTGAGGCCACTTCCTGCTCAAATGACAAAGTATAGTGCCACGAAATTCCTCTTGGATTTTCTTTAGGGGGCCACATTTTGCTCTTTCTTTTCTTTTGCACTCTGCTCTTCCTAATTATGTCCATTAAATGTGTCTGATTGTGACTATTCTGTGCAGGTATGCTAGAGAAGATACACACTATCTGCTGTACATATATGATTTAATGCGGTTAAGACTGGTGAACGAGTCTTCAGGTGAAAATGATCTCCTTTTGGAGGTAATTTTTTGTTCCTCACTAGCTTTCTTTCTTTTTGCTTGCCTGATGGCCATGTTTTTTTGACTGCATTGTTCAGTATTCTCTGCCTATACCAGCAACAATTTGTATGCAGCATCTGATTCCACTTAGTTTTTGCAACTGCTTTAGTGTTTCAAAGTTTAGAACGTGTGCTTTCTGAATTGATGTAAACTTGTAGTGCACTGAAGAACACAATCATATTCTTTTTACACTCTTGTTACTTATGGATTGACTTGCGCACTTCGGTGATTGAATTGGTGTGGACTGTAGAGCATACAAGCAAGTTAACTGACGTGTGTTTCCTTACTACAGGTTTGCAAGCGTAGCAATGAAATCTGCTTGCAACTATATGAGAAGGAGCAGCTGACTGATTCATCATACCTTTACATACATGGGTGTGTATATCTTTTGGTTTACCTTTTTTGCTTCAAAACCTATTCAAGCATTGTAATGTGTTTTAATGTAATTACAGGTTGAAAGAAAATGAATTGAGTGCAAGGCAGCTGGCCGTTCTCGCTGTAAGTACTTTTTCCTGCTTGAAGTGTTTCCAGTTCTGCTTGATACATCACTGGGATCTTGACCTTGATAAGTTTCTGTGCTTGGATACAGACATATGTTATTTTGCCGGAATGAACATGTAGTTCTTCCGGGCCCAAAGTTTGTTCCTTTCAGATGCTTTCATATTATAGTCGAGAGTCGTATGCTGTGCCTGGTTTCTGTTACTCTAGATGTCCTAACTTACTAAAAAGCCATACCTTAATTTGATGTAATGAAAATTTTGTTTTATAGGTTTTTGCTTAGTTAGGGTGCTAATACGACTATCTAATCACTAGTTAGAACCTGAAATGAAATCATTTAGTTGTTTTTTCATCACAGGGTCTATATCAGTGGAGAGATGGTGTCGCTCGTGTTGAGGATGAAAGCACTGGTTATATACTACCCAATAAGGCTCTACTTGAGATAGGTATTGGTATTTGCTAATTACTGTACATCACTTACATGCATTAGTTATCTTGGCTGACTTATCCTATGAATTGGATTACAGCAAAGCAGATGCCTGTGACCACTGGAAGGTTAAAAAGAACAGTGAAATCAAAAAATAAATTTCTTGATCACCATCTCGGACAAGTCATTACTATCATCAGGAATGCTGTTGCAAATTCAGGCGCTTTTGAAAGTATAGCTGAGCAACTGAAGAAGGCAAGGCTTGAAGAGGTAGTTTAGCTCATCTTGTCTGAATGTAGAAACTAACTCCTGCTCTCTTGCTCTGAGATTTACTGGAAGTCTCTAGGAATCAGAACTCCTTGTCATACTAATGTACCGTTTTGTGCAGTTAATGGTGGCAGACGCAAAGAACAGCAGTGAAGACACTGAAATGATTTCTGCTGTTTGTGCCGATAATAATGAGAGTAATTTTCATCCGAGTGATGAATCTGTTGTAGTTCCTACAGTGATTACCAATGTTGGCATTGCTTCTTCCTGTACTGGGAATGTTACTAGTGGAGCTTCTTTAGGTAGTTTGCCGCTAGATAACACCACGCCTGAAACCAAGAGCTTTGGGACCTTGTCTGGCACCACTGATCTAGCAGATACAGAGATACTGAGCAACGGTGGTGAGCAGCAGGTAAAAAAACCGTTTATGTCTTTGTTTGCTACATTTCCTATGTTGTATTTGATCTAAACAGCGGTATGTGCAGGTAGCAAAGGCCACAGTGCAAGTGTCAAAGAGACCTACGGCTTTTGGTGCACTGTTGGGAAAACCGTCTTCTGGAAGGAAGCCAAATATTTTCCCAGGGTTTTCAAGTGAGCAGGTATTACACATTCCTGCTTTATGTCCCTTTCTTCTCTTTCTTTGACTTTGGATTTACTAAGTGAAGATGTTGAGATATTCTATTTAGAAATACATAATTGGTATGAATTAATTTATTTTGAAAAATTTATGGGCATAACCCAACTTCTGTCCCATGGGGATACCTAAGACACCCTTGGAAAGTAAGTGCACGCAGATAAACTAATCACGAATGTTGCGTTCTAGGGAGATGATATACCAAGACCCCCACTACTCTTATAATTGAGGGGCACGATGGGTGTATATTATTTTTCCTCCCCACCGCACCACTTTCTCTCTAATCTATCTATATTCTATAGCCACATGGGGTTGAATGGATACACTCTCAGTACACATGATTCATTTGGCTCCTACCCAAAAAGTACAAACCACCGATAGGACAAAAACACAAAAGGCAAAACAGACAGCAAACCAAAACTCAAATACACTACTCTAGCTACAAAACTGAAAGTATACATATTTCATTTGCCTCCTAACTCTGCATCTTCTAAGTCGAAATCATAATTACCGCAACGCTGGGAGTTCCTGGGGCCAGTATAATACCCACTATTTATTTTTGTTATTTTATATCTCCAGCACAAATGCTACTTTGGGATCTCATTGTGGAAAGTTTGATGCCTTCTCTTGACTAGCCGCAGTGCACGTCCAATGCACTTTTTCGCATTGTACACATGTCAATCCGACGGATCATTGCCTACTTCCAAATTCTTTTACTCCAACAAGAAAGCAGTTCAGTTATACAGTGATGGAGAACAATATAAACCAAACTGTCATTGAAATAAATCCATCAGTGTCATGAAATGACATAACACATTATGCCTGCCATAGTTTGAAATATCTACTATTTAAAAGTTCCATAGGAACCATCAATATCATAAAATTATTGCAAGAAAATAAACCAAATGATCATTTCCTCAGCCTTTCATGGAGTGATCTAGTTAAATAATATTACCAAACAACCTTATTAATGCGCAATTGGTGTTGAATTTGTAGGGTTGCTGGATTAGTGTTATATAGACGGTTGGGATTGTTTGGATTCCGTGAACTCTTACCTTTATATTTTGGTCTATAAATATAGATATTGGGCTGCTACCTGCTAGATGGTTCAACAACGTGCTGAATAAATGGCTACCTTGTTGTTCTGTTGAGTACGACATTATGGGACTTGATATCCTAAAGTTCACTAATCTGCAATATATGCAGATATAATGTGTATCTTTTTTTGTCCATGCTCTGCAACGGGGAACACTTATCCCCATCAGCTTTCTCTACTACTGCTTAGTGACCATATACACCCTGACTCTTTTGGCTTTTGTTGCATATGCAGACGAAGAGTAAGGTGGACAAGATAAAGTCTTCCGTGGTACTGCCTTTCCATCATTTCTCAGGTGGTGCAAAACCTCTGGCTACTAGCCTTCCAGTAGCAAAATCCGTCCAGCCAGAACCAGAAATCATCTGCAGTGATCCCGCTTCTCAGATGGAAGAAGTAATTCAGTTGGACACTGGAACAGATGAACCCCTTCAGGAAAATCACAATGCAGATGGACAGAGAGAGTTTGAACCTGAAGACGCTGAGTTGTCTAGCTCCCCTTCCGAGCTCTCCTCTGGTACCGAGCAGCGCTTCCGGTCCCTCAACGAGAGCAGAAACCTTCAACAGAACCAGAAAGCACCGGAAGAACCCGAGTTTAACGACCAGCTGAAGGCTTTTGATTACGCTGAAGCTAGAAAAAACATTTCATTTGGAGAGGTTAAAGCTGATAGAAGAAAAGACAATGCAGTGGCTAGGGCAATCAATAAAGATTCTGGCGATAAACAGAGAACTTCGAAACAACCTGGTGGGAAGAGGATGAGGGGAATTTCCAGAATCCACGAAGGCGACAGGCTTTCCCACCTTCTGGCAATAGGAGTTCTACGTACCACTAGTAGTTCAGACTTGAGAGATGTATACATGAGGCATTGTAACGTTAAGATTAGTAGGTAGACGAGTTCAGGTGGGATGGGCATCATCTGGCATTTTTCGGTAAGTTATCAGGGATGGTGCTGTTTTGGGCATGCTCTTCCATGAGATACAATTGGAGAGACCCCATTTCCTGGTGGCTGGTGGTGGTTGACTAACACAATTGAGAACCAAACTACAGACTTCTTGCAATCTATTTGTGTTTCTAATTCCTTGATCCTTATGGCTTTATAATTTGCTGAATCCAGGATCTTGGTTCGTCCATATGTAACGTAATCTCGTGTTCAAGTTGGGTAATGAATATACCCATTGTCGTTCTCACGTATAATAACGGTAATTTACTCTGTGAGACTGTGAAACCAAATTCTGCCGAACTGAATCATGAAATGATTCGGTTCTGAGTGCACTGTTTTTTTCTATGCCTAGTAGCAGAACGTCAATATCAGGGTATTATTACGAGGAAAAGTCAACGCCGTAACCCCAAAAGACAAAAGATAGGGATCTCCTCTCGAGTTCTTCGTCCACGACCACTCCACTTCAGCTCCTCGTCGTCTTTGGACGGTCAGGCATGCAGCAGGGAAACCGTCTCTCGTGGTCAGATTTGCAGAGCCTGGCGCGGCGGAAGCCGGCGACGAGCTCCGCCGATCGCGCCGCCGGCGAAGCAGAGGCGGATGGGGCCAATGGCAGACGCCTCGCCAAGGCGCTCTCCGTTCCGCACCTCACGGCCATTGGTATATTCGCCTTCCATCATCCTATCACAGAAGCCGTGTCACCTAGGATCGTTTCTACACCAACTGTTTGCTAGCTGTCGTTGAGATGATACTCCTTCTAGTTAATCCTGGAGGATCATAATCTGAATTCCTATGTTCTTCATTGTCTTTCCCCGAGAATTCACCCACAACACACGCCATGTCTGGATGACACCATTGCGTCGAGCAGCATTGCAATGCCGGTCCTCTCGCGGTTATAGACTGCAGCGTTTTTTTGCTTCCAGATCTACCACGCTGTGAGCATTGTCAATGAGGATAAGCTCTTCCCAAGTGACGATGTATTAGTGGGATCAACAAACGACTGCCACCAGCCAATGGTTGCATCTAGAACTGCTTATCAGTGGCAGTGCTATCCTAGGGTTGCTTCTACACCATTTCCTAGCTTGTTTACCGTTGTAATTCTTGCTGTTGGTGCCCGGTGACATGCTGCATTGGTCTGAAGTGGCAATCACTAGTTGAATTAAGTTATCCACCGGAGTCTTTGCTAACTTCGGTAAGATTGTGCTGTTGTATCACAAGAACATATGGGTTGAACTAACGATTGATCCAGAGAGGAGGGAATGGTCTTGAAAAACAACCGCAACGCCAAATCCATCTTTGAGCATTTTTCAGCGTGGTGAAGCAAGATCCAACTCTGGCATAAGTTATCGGTTTCAGAGTTCAGTCACTTCTTGAGGGGGTTCCTGTGCATGCGGTCCACTTTCGACTGTTGGCAGTTGACCATACATCATTCTTATCTCACTTTGTTATACTGATGGCTGTTAGGTGTTGGCTCGACAATTGGCGCCGGAATCTATGTCCTGGTAGGAACAGTGGCTCGTGAGCATGCAGGACCAGCCTTGACGCTTTCTTTTCTGATAGCTGGCATTGCTGCTGCCCTTTCAGCCTTGTGCTATGCTGAGCTTGCTTGCCGGTTCCCTTCAGCAGGAAGTGCTTATCACTATTCCTACATTTGCATTGGAGAGAGGTACTAGCACAAATGTGCCATCGATTAGTTTCTTGTCGTTTTCCATTTTTCTTCACCAGATATTTGGCCAACTCAGCTGGTGTTTGGGCAGCCATCAATATTATTAGGAAGAATCACTTACTTTTCTTTGTACTTCTTGTTGACAAACTACTTTAAGTGTCGCTTGGCTGATTGGTTGGGCTTTAATTCTGGAGTACACAATCGGTGGATCAACTGTGGCGCGTGGTATCTCACCAAACTTGGTAATATTCCATAATAACCTCGTTTCCGCTATATGGGCTATAATAACCAGATTGCTGTCATTTTGTTATTTCTTAGGCTCTTTTTTTTGGTGGCCAAGACAAGTTGCCCTTCTTTCTAGCACAAGTGCATGTTAAATGGCTTGATACCACAGTTGATCCTTGTGCTGCTATTCTTGTCCTGATAGTTACCGCATTACTCTGTCTTGGAATCAAAGAGGTACATCTTGTTTTCTGACTAATTTAGTTTCACACCCAAGAAATTTCTGGCTATTTTAAACTTAAAGTAATAGTCATTTCTATTCAGAGCTCACTTGTAGAAGGCGTCATCACCATTGCAAATATTGCAGTCATGCTGTTTATCATTTTTGCTGGTGGATGGTTAGGATTCCAAAATGGCTGGCCTGGTTATAATGCTCCGAAAGGGTAAAGTTGAGGTTTTTCAGTCACATATACAACTACATAAAATCACATGTGGACACCGCTTTGATATTTGCTTGGTTTGTATACAGTTACTTCCCAAATGGTGCCAGCGGAGTTTTTTCTGGATCAGCAACTCTCTTCTTTGCATACATCGGCTTCGATGCAGTTGCTAGCACAGCTGAAGAGGTTGGCCTATGTTCTTTCATCATTTCATAAGTATTGTGCTCCAGTGTGGTGTAAATTCTCTCTTGGAATCTTGGTACTTCAGTGAAGGCCACAGTCAATGTGCAGCGACATGATTATCTTTTATTTGACGAAGTGCTTTCCACTTTCCAGGTGAAGAATCCTCAACGTGATCTTCCACGGGGGATGGGTTTGACCTTGTCATTGTGCTGCTTCCTCTACATGATGGTTTCTGCTGTTATTGTTGGTCTGGTGCCATATTATGCAATGGATCCTGACACGCCTATTTCATCTGCATTTGCTCAATATGGAATGCAGTGGGCAGTGTATGTACCAGCTTCCATTCGAGCCAAATAACCTGCAACATTTATTTATTTATGCCAGTGCTGAGCATTACTACATGGTACTTATCTCTGTTGAAATATAGGTATGTCATTTCCAGTGGGGCTGTTCTTGCTCTCATAGCATCGTTGATAGGTGCTATTCTCCCTCAGGTACATTGAGAAATTAGAGCATTGGCAGATCTCTTTCCCACTTAAATTGCTTTCTAATGATCCAAGATATGTAGATTCACTATAAAATTTAATAAGCAATACTTCTTAACCTTGCGTTGCAATCAAATCATAAATAGGTTTAGAAAGGGTAGATGATTATTGCATTTCTATTCAGGAACATATGAGACTCCAAATTACACAGGAACCAGGACTGATTAGTTACTTCTATGTCTTGTCTTGGCCAGCCAAGAATTGTGATGGCTATGGCAAGAGATGGACTGCTTCCACCAATCTTCTCAGCTGTCGATCAACGAACTCAAGTCCCAACCTTGAGCACTATCTTGACCGGGATATGCGCTGCTATCCTTGCTTTTTTCATGGATGTGTCACAGTTAGCAGGGATGGTAATGTGTTACTGGCCATGTAAAATTGTAGCAGTACGAGTGGAGAGCTACTCCAGGTAATAACAGTTTCTTGATCTGTTTGTTCAGGTGAGCGTGGGCACACTATTGGCATTTACAGTGGTTGCCATTTCTGTTTTAATAGTAAGATACACTCCTCCAAATGAAATGCCAATGGGAGGGGCTGGTCTAGGCTCACTTGAATCACTAGCTTCACAGACTGGGCCTTCAGAGCCAGATGAGGAAATTTTGGGGATCCTTTTGGTAATGGTAAGAATAAGTATCATTTTTCTGAACCCGTTTTTAAATTTATATCACTCATGTATAATTGCGTTGATTCGAATTGACAGCAGCAATGATATATTTTTTGTGCATTTCAATGACTTTTCACTCACTTGAAGGTTTTGTACATGCATGTCTAATTTGGTAATTATGCATGCTGTCTTCCTTTCTCAGCTTGCTTCCACCACATAAATTAACTTCTACCTGACCAATTAACTCTACTTCAGTATGTTATATTTTTTGTTGTAATCGTCACATCTTTCCTTGTGAGATCTCTTATGTCACCAGTAGTTCATCACTTCCGAACAATATCGTATTACAGCCTCCTAGCTTTCTTCATGATTACTGATAGTATCTTGCTAGTTTTTTATCTTGTAATTTTCTTTCTCCTTTATGCAACCAGTTCAAGAAGCACCTACTGCCAGTGAGGCCGCAAACATGGTAAGGCGACAGAAAGCCAAACGATGCATAGTACTGGTATGCATTGGAGTCATCATCTTCGTTTCTGCGGTTTCTTTATCCTCTTTGCCATTGTAAGTGATAATTCTGTCATTTGTCTGCCTCTTGTACCACAAATTCAATTTTGTGACTTGTACTCCCTCCGTTTCATAATTCTCGTCATGGTTTTATTTTGAACTAAAACCACGACAAGAATTGTGGAGAGGTAGTACAATGCAAACAAACTTTGTCAGTGTTGGCCTCTGGGACACAATACTACAATTACTTGCAACATTATTTACCAGAACCACTCAGTAATATGAAGCATGCTTTACTATGGATACCAAAATAATTGTCCCCCTTAACGATAATTTCCTAATCCTTTTCTACTTTCTGTAGTTATATACAATGGACGACATGTGCTTTTAGTGGCTTGCTCTTGCTCGGTTCTACCATTGTACTTTTGTGCATCGGACAAGACAAGAACTCTTCAAGAAAAACAGAAGGTACAAGCTTTAGACTGGGAATTATTTCTCTGCCGAAATGGTCCTAGAATTGTGATAGCTGATACTATAATCTAAAGAAACCTGAAATTATCTCGCTGTCTCTCAGGTTTCATGTGCCCATTTGTTCCTATACTTCCAGTATGTTGCATCCTCATCAACGTTTACCTTCTGATGAACCTAGGGTAAGAAACTTAGCTCGTATGCAATTACAACCTTGATGTAATTTACCTTGTTAACAAATCGCGTGAAATTAGTTTGCTGTTTCCATGTTCTTCTCTTGCTTTTCGGTATAGTTCTGCTTCAGTTTTTTTTTTTTTTTTCGGTTTGAGTTGGTTTGTTGTATTTTGCACGCTCGTGTTCTTCTTCAAATAAAAAATGACACCCACTTAGATGGGTGTTTGAGGAAAAAACATCTGGAATTGGGTACCTTTTGGGATTGCATATTACCAGCTGCATTTTCTAACCATGTTTGTCTGAGTTGTGATCCTAGCAACTTCTGAAGATAATCAAGGTCTCACACTTTGATTCATTGGCCACAGGAGTCACACGTGGATCCGTGTTTCTGTATGGCTAGCGGCTGGTGCACTGATATATCTCTTCTATGGCCGAAGTCACAGTTCGCTGACGAGCACGGCCTACCAGCGTGTATCACCTGCATAAGACAGCGTTCTTCATTTGACATGTTGATTAATTTGTGAAGGCGGAGGCCTCTGCGAAGTCCCTTTAACAAGGTTGACACTACCATGGTCTATCAAAGTGCAACCAGCGAGAAGAAATGACTAGTCATGCATTCGTGGGGGTTCCTTACCAGTGGGTCTGAACAAGAAACCGAAGAACCTACCAAGATGTGCTCCCAGGCATGTAAAGAGAAAGAAACTGAAGAACCTGAAATATGCAGAAGTACAAACATGCATAGGTACCTCCAATAGTAGCATTACATGTTGCATAGGATATTACTCCCTGGACAATCATTTTTTGCCAGTTTCGCCAACACAGGGACAAAGTATTATTCGAGGAAAAATGGAGGAGTGCAATCCAAAATATCCTTGGTGTGTATCATTGTATAAAAAATATTTTCGTAGTATATAATTTCTTCTTGAATGTTTGAAAAACCAAACATGACTAGATGAGACCATTTAAAGAGTTGTTTGAAACATACATAAAGAGAAACTTACATTGGCTGAACAGTGAACATCCACGGTGTGCTCCAAACAGAGGTTACAAGGAGAGTGAAGACTTCGACAAACCATGAACATCCCCAAAAAAGTGTTGGAAGTGAACATTACAGGACCACATTGTTGTGAAGTTTGGAAAAAAGTGCATTTTGCCCGAAAATCATTTGTACCTCCCAAGGTCTGGTGATCTCGTTTTGAAAGAAAAATCGAAAAGTTAAATTTTAAGTCTCCAATTTTTTTTGAAAAAACATACAAATGCATACACATGTACGATAAATTTGTATCGAAATATCTTTTAATACGTGATCTGCATAAAAAAGACAAATGTTGGAAGGAAAACTGAGTTTTTTTAACAATTTCAGAGTCACAATTTAGTAATTTCTGTGCAGTCTAAAATACACCATATTATCAAGCAAAAACTTTGCATATTTGTAGATAACATGTAATATGTATCCACAAAATTTTATTTAGGATTTTTTTGAAACTTCAAAATGTCATTAAAAAATACGGAGCTCACTTGAGCACGGGAGACAGAAAACCTCACTCCACTTTTTTTTTTAAAACAAGGCAAAGCTTTGTCATTTTCATTGATTAAGAAGAAGAAGTTGCACAGTTAATTAACGGAAAACTGTGCGGAAAAACGGTGCAACTCGTTACTCCATTTTGCCGCTCAACTACTGGTTCAATTTAATATTGGCATGTAAACTTCTAAAGGGCGTCTTTGGTACCCCGCAGGAGCTCGAACTAGGCCCGCCGGCTGCAATTGCTTTGCGTTCGGTTGCCTAGATGTGTTGTTGGGCCAGGCCAGCACGCTCATCAACGTACCTCTCGTCCAGGAATGTGATGCACGCTTGAATCGGCCGTTGTCGTGGAGCCTGGCCCTAGAGAGCGCAACCTACGACGAAAAGGCTGAGCGGTTGCATGCGTGGAGAAGCGCGGGAGACACCTCATGCAGCCCCCCCCCCCCCCCCCCCCCCCCACACACACACACATACACACACTCTCTCTCACTACTGTGACCGCCCACCCGCTCTCTCTCAATGTCCCATCAAGTCTCACCGAAAAAACCGAGGAGACCGATCCAATGGCCAGTGCACCTCCTCCTCCGCTGCCGGCTCGAGATCCCGCACCCAAGCTTGCTCCCTGGCCGGCCGCCACGAACGCGCACATGATTGCCGAGTTTGAGGCAGGGAGGCTTTGCATTGCGGTGGCACAGATTGACCGGACCATGGTGCCGACTCTGAATCGGCCGTCACCGGTTTCACATGAGCCTAGTCAGTTACGAGGGCGGCAGCGGCGGAACGCATGGCGGTAGCGGGGGCGGGGTTCTTGAGGCAGGGCGTATTTGAGCCCCGAGGAGGCTATGCCATGCGGAAGGCGGCGATGTCATCGCCGCGATGATGGCATCGCTGCTTCAACAAAGAGGAAGGCCAAGAAATCTGTGCCACGTGTCATGGTAAGATCGCAAATCTCCATTTGGTGATTAGGGTATTTTCGCAACGAGTATATTCGTGCTTTGAAGGCTATTGTAGCAAGATTACTATGGACATAGATTGTTGGCATGGTAGATCTTCGGTAGATTGAGTTCACGGTACACATGCATGTCAATTGCCATGTGCACATTACCACTGCTTGCTGCCATTGCTCACCGCGCCATGGCATTGCTGAACTTTGGCACGGAGTGTCCAATGCACACTGGCACATATCAGTGGCATTGTGCTTACGACATTGCACTGCTATGTGGCATTGTGCATATGACAGTGCCACTAATCTGTGGCATTTCACATTGGCACTGTCCAATGCACTGACGAGTTGTATGAATTACATGATTGGGAGACGCTATGCAAGATGACCCTAGATCCTCTACAAGATATTCAGGACTGCATTTTCCACAACACTGCCATCAAGAAAGTTGTTAAAAGGCTAGAGGACGCTCTCAAGGAGACGGAGCGGAAGAAATTCGATGGTGATAAGGAGGTGGGGCGTCGTCCACGCCTGAGAAATGAACCAGCCGAGGTGGTGCCACGACGTTTCTACGTCGAGGTCATCTTCTCGGATCGGAAAGCCATCGTGCTCCGACGGAACTCAGGCCAATGCAGGTGAAGAGGCTGAAGCTAAAGAAGCACAAGATCACCAAGAAGTCTTAGAACGACCTTAAGATATGCCTGCCAATTCGGTTGGCAAAGTGTTGTGAGTACTACGTCTAGATTCAGTGGTTTGAGAATGAGCTGGTGGCCTTCAAGGGGTTGGAGGATTTCGCCAAGGACATCAACGTGGATGTGGGCGACATTCTGGTGTTCAAATACCAGGATGAGGGGTTCAAGCTCAAACTCTTCAGGTTCAACACCTCCACTAAGAAGGTGTTCGGTGATCTCGAAGATGTTTGTAGTTGAAGCTGATGTTTGTAGGGCAATTTTATGAAACCCTACACGTTTTGTGCCAGGGGTGTGTACCCCTGGCGTTATTAACTAATCAGGTTGCATGGGATGCGTCTGATATAAACTTAAGTACATGCTAATCTAGTAGTAAGTGGCACTGTATCTAAGTAGTTTTTAATTAAGTAGTTCGGTTATGTGTTCTTCTATATGCTTCTGTGTGATTTATGTGTTCTTGTGTGTGATTGTGTGCGCCGATAACCTCACCTATTTTAGAAGTGGTGATGGAATCTTTTTCTGTGTCACACATAGCAACAATTGTTGCCAATCAAACAACAATTATTTGCATGTGGAGAGACAGAAATAAAAAGAGTAACCAACCAAACGAACTGCATTCTTGTTGCCACTGATGCAGCGCAGCCCACCAAACAAACTGCAAAACTTGGCCCATAGGGTGCATCAACCAAACTAGGCTTCCTGGAGCCAAGCCGAGCAAGCGGCTCAAAATGCTGCTACCAAACGCGCTCAAAGAGATAAGTTTTTCTACTCCAATATTTAGGTTTTGATACATGTAGGATTTGGTCTACGACCTCGCTCAAAATGGTATGGCTAATGAAGTAATGGTCGTTTTGCATAATAGAGAATACCATGCAAAATGCGTGGAAGGGTGACTTAGGCACTCAGCTAAAAACGGAGATTTGAACCAAAATGACAGGAGCCGTGAAAACCCAACGGAATCACATACGACATGCGTAAGGTAGGCAGCAACCTTGTGAAAAAGGTGATTCCGCCAAAACCTTTGAAACATGGAGAATTGGAGATTCTACCTTTTTGGTGAAATTTCTTTTCATATAGCAATCCCTGATCAAAGAGAGAACAATATCCATTTGAAAACATTTCTAACGGATTCCTTGGTTCGGACCGACGAAGTAATGGCACTCGATTATTATCAACCTGACTGCAATCTTTTTCTGTCGGTAAGGATTGCACCAGAGCACCTTCTACTTCTAATAGGCCATGAACTATAGATAGAGAAGAATCATTCTGAGCGAGTACATAAGAAGCGATCCACTTTTTTTCATCAGTTCCAGGGGAAGACCAAAGATCTTGCGCGGCAGGTCTGCCAGAAAAACTCAAAAGAGAAAGAAATGAGATAAGTTTGACCTTTCTCTTGCGCTACATTCTAGATTTTGTCTATGACCTCAGGAAAATATGGTACGACCAATGGTGTGATGGTGATTTTGTGTCGTGGTAAACCTACAAGGTATCGGTCTTGGTCTTGCTCTTCGAGAAAACCCTCGTTCTCAACGTCAACAAAACCCTCGTTCACCTGATCGACTAATCGTTGGAAAAGAAGTAAACACATAATCAATACCAGAAAATTATAGAGGGTTCACATAGTTGGTAAAATGAACTTATGCGAGGGTTTTGATTGTATTAAACTAGAGGAAAAATAATTATTCGATTGTGTTTAATATGAGGGAGATATTAATATAGGTTCAAATTATACATATGCACTAATTAAATTACTACCAATTCCCTGTTTGTCCTAAAAATATCGGACCACTAGCATTTGAAATATCTAAATTTGTGATCTAATGAGACACGAATCTATTCATCTGAGTCTGGTTCAAAAGTTACAAGGTTTTGAAGTTTTTGTTTAAATTTGAATGAAATGATTAAATCACATGGTTCATCATGGGCTGAATCTAGTCGGGCCCATTTAATTCTGCGCGAGAAGAAATGATTAAATTTCTGAGTACTGGGGTCTAGGTGTGGTGACAACGAGTGAACCAGAGAGGTTGACGGGTGGGGGCCACCTATCGCATTTTCATTTGAAATGAACCGGTAAGTACCGTTTGATCTTGATCCTACGGTTGAGATTTAACCACGTAACTAACATTTTAATTGAACCAGTACATTGTCGTTCGATCGAGATTTAATTCTCACCCTGAGCCATGTCAACTCTTGCCGGTGACCTAAAGCTGTGGCGGTGTCCGTCCGGGACGGCGAAGAAACGCAACAGGTTTTGCAAAAAATCAAAATCAAAATCATTAGGACAAACTAATAGTAACACACTAAAAAAGAAGGGTTACAAATTTGTGTATGATTTAGATTGCTTATAGTACATTCGAAGTTTCTATAAATATGAATAAACCGAGAACTCACAAAAAGTTGAAAAATGGGATAAGTGTTTTGGAAGTCACGGGAACCGATATAAATTCACCAATAATCACACATTATTTGTGCGTTTCAATTTGTGAAAAATAAAATTTTAATTTCCCTTTGCAGTTTTAAATTTTGTAACATTAATGCTTCTCTAAACTTTTTGTCATAACTATTTCAAAATTATTTTTCAGCAAACTATTTCAAAATTCTTACGACCCCTCCATTATGAAATTGATGTCACTTTTCAAATACATTTACTAATAGTTCCTGATTTTGGTTCACATAACTACTAGTCAAAGTCCTCGTGATTTTGGTTCACACAAATTTAATGAAAGTTTGTGATTTTAGCCGGCGGGAGTATTTTAGTTACATATTTTCGAGTTGTTTGTGTTGTGAAGCGTGTCAAGTGTGTGATATGACTTGGATGAGTGGCCAAACCTATGTACCGTTTGAGTAATTTCCAACAAAAATGGAAACAAAAAGCATATGAGCTGAAAATTGGGTTCTTAACTGGCAGCCCATGAATCTTAAATTATTCTGTGAGATTACTATAACTCTTAGCCAAAATTGCCTCATCTTTCTTTTTCTCTTTCTGTACAACATTGACATATATTTGATCAGATTATCAGAGTTAGACGACCAATATGGTGGTAGATGATTCACCTACACTGCTGCTTCCTGAAGTTTCTTTCAGCCAACATCTTGTTGAGCATGACAGTGAGTCTTCTGGACCCAGCGCCGGCCTTGATGAGCCCTTTCCTGTCGGGCTCCCTCGGGTTGGAGCACAGCCCCACGCCCGCCTCCGAGCACCACCCGCCGTAGCTGAAGAACTGCCTGCCGCCGTGGCCACGAACAACATCAGCAGCGGCAGGAGGAGCTTCGTCATCGTCGTCGTCGTCGCGGGGCGGCGGGCGGCGCTTGAGGATCTCCCGGTCGATCCTGTCGAGCACGAGGTCGCCGTGCTTGAACTTGCGGGCGAAGGCGGCGCTGCTGAGCACCATCCGGCGGTAGTCCTTGGGGCCGAGGTTGAGCGGGTGCTGCTTGGGCGGGGTGTCCCACCGGATGAAGTGCAGGTCGCTGTTTACGGTGGCGTTCCGGAACTGGCGGGAGTTGCAGGCCACCGTCTGGAAGTAGAACTCCGGCGAGGAGACGAGGTTGGCGTGGTAGAGCAGCAGCGTCCGCGGCAGGTTGTCCCACCCCATCACGCAGTACTCCGCGAAGCGGCGCGACAGCATCGTCCACGCCGAACCTGCACAGGCATATTGAGATCAGTCGCTTTCATCACATGATCACATCCACATGCATATTCCCAAATTTACTGTATGTTCCGACAGAAATGAACACCGGATGTTTTGTTTCTTGAAATTCCCTGCTGGTTGGTGGTGCGGCATTGAGAAACCATCCGAATTCTACTACAAACAAACTCGAGAGCATAAACCAGCATCGAGAAACCATCACCTCCACTGATTCAGATCTAGCACCAAACTATAATCTCTCTGTAAATGTCTCTCACATGCTCCATCCGTTGACCAGATGGCATTTCAGATAAGATTCCTTTTTATGCCAAATCTGTGGATATTACTACTCCCTCCATTTCGGTTTATATGATGTATTTGACAAATCTCTATAACCTAGGTGAATAGGGATTGGCCATGTAAAATCTATCTCCTCAATATTTCACCCAATTAGCATTCTCATATTTAATGCCTACATTAATTAGGAAAAGGCCAAACCTAATCGGTTTTCATATTGTTCTTGGAAAATGTCAAAACCCAACATTAACTACTCGTAATTAATGCTAATTGTTGGAAAAATCTGGTTTTGGAATTGCATCCTATAAACCGGAATGGAGGGAATAATATTGATCACAGCCACATGTACTATCCGCCGTCTCGATCCGTACCACATGTGACGTCTCGTATTGCTTAATCGACAAACTAAAGTCTCGTTATCAACAACCAGCCTGTAGAAAGAACACCCAGACTCACACTCTCGCAGCGCCGTTCCCCTCACTCTACAGTGAAAAGGCGATTTTTGAGCTCCTCCCCGTCTTCCCACCTCGCTCGCCGGTGAACCGCGGGTTTCCCCTTCCTCCGTCGGCCGCTCCGGCGGCGGGAGGACGGGGGAACCCGGATCTCGGCTTGTACATAGTGTTGGGCTAGATGGGGTTCCTCCCGGCGGCGTTGTGGTGTGGGCGACGGTGTCGGCGAGGTGTTTGGTGTCGGCGTGCTCCCTCACCGGCGGCGGAGTTCTTCGGGTCCTCGTCGTGGCGCGCACGACTTCTGGAGGTCGGGGATCTGCGGATCCTCTGGCCTCGTTCGTCCCCGGGTATTGCGAGTGGTGGTGGAGGTGCGGCGTGGCTGCGGTGGAGGAAGGCGGTGTGCGGGTGGTGGATCTGGGGCGCTGGCCCCAGATCTGGAGCGGAAGCAGCGCGGGGCAGGTCCCCGGCCGATGGTCGTCGTTCTCCTTCAGATCCAGCTCGTCGGAGCTGGTGGCTCTTGCGGTTCTTCAAAGCCTTCGGGCGTGGTGCTCTTCTGGTCCTTGGGCAAGGTCTCCGGAGGGCGGCGGTGGTCGCGCGCGGTGGTGGATCGCGAGGTTGAAGATGGTGTGACACCGCAGTGTCGTCTGTATCCTCTTTTTTTCTTTGCTTGTAATTGCTGCTGTACTGTCTTTTCTACCGTTTGAATACAAGTAGGAAAATTCAAAAAAAAAACAACCAGCCTGTACCATGCAAAAAAAAAAAAAACCAGCCTGTACAAAAAAAAAAAAACAACGGTGCTAGCAATTCCGCCCCAAAATAATCGGAGGAACCGGTGGTGCCGTACCGTCCAATGATCAAGAGTTGACCAAACCCCAATGATAATCGGTGGCCATCTTCTTGCAGTTCGAATTCTGAATTCTGTTTCTACAGCAGAGTCGTGGTAATTACGTTCACGTACCGGTGAATAGCTTGAAGGATGTCGGCAGGCTCCGGCGGTTAGTGGTGATGTTGCGGGAAGGGCGGAGGAGGTCCGACCGGTCGGCGTCGTAGAGCGCTGTGTCCAGGATCACCGGCTGCACCCGATGCTTTCTGCAGAGCTACCGCGTTTCAAGTTCGATTCAATACTCCATCTGCTGAATTCAATGGTAGTAGGAATTAACCAAGTGCTTACATCTTCCAGCCGAGGCGGCTGGTGTGCTGTATGAAGTTGAGATCCCTGGGCAGCCGCGAGAAGGCCTCCATCAAATCTGCAGGTTAATCATCATCATCGGGATGGAATTCAGAGAAAGAAAGCAAATCGAAACCGACGATTCAGACATAGTATTAGTTGGTGCCGTGCGCACCGTCCTGGGTGACGAGCGGGTAGTCGGATGCGCTGAGGTTGACGAACCAGTCCCAGCTGCGGCCGAGGCGGAGGAGCATGGCCATGCCGTGGAGCGTGGTGGTGAGCATGGTGGGCCCGCGGTAGGTGACGAGGTTGGGCTTCCCCACGATCCACACGTTCCCCACGCGCCCGTACACGGCCTGCCCGGACACCAGCTCCGCCAGCCGCCGGTGCTCCTCCGCGGGGGCCTCCCGGTCGAGGTGCAGCAGGTAGCTGTTGGCCGGGTGGTACAGCGCCGCCAGCAGCCGCGCCGCCGCCTCCGCGCCACCCGTCGACGCCGAGATAAGGTACGCGAACGACACCGGGTACGCGCCGCCGCCGTCCTTGTTGGCCGCCGACAGGAACGGCCAGTCGGCGGCCCTGGAGGAGGGGCCGTATCTGCCGCTGGTAAGGAGGAGCGACGGGAGGAAGAGGATGGAGACGACGAGGAGCGCCGTGAAGACGGCGGAGACCGCCATCTCCCTGCTGCCTCCACCGCCGCTCATCGCCTGCAGCCCCCTCGCCTCATCGCTCGATCACCGTGCACGCATCTACTTTTCTTTGCCTGCCGATGGATGTTTCTTTGCCGATGGCGTGAAATAAATGGCTCGCGAGATCTAGCAGTAGAACTGGTGAAAAGGTAAAGAGTTTCGGAGGACAGGATGCTGCTAGAGCTTGAGCGAGCTGGAAGTGGCTCGTGATTGGCTGGAGAAAGAAGTCATTGCAGGGAGGCAAATTTGACGAATTTGACACTTTTTCAAATTTATTTCACAAAATGGACCAAATTTCAAATCATTTACGGATCTAACCCTTTCTCACGGTGCCCGCCCCCGGGGCGCCGTGCTAGACACCACAACGCCGGGGTCCGGGGCGCCGTATACCGCGCCACGTCGGTATAGCCAGGCCCGCATGCCGAAAGTACGGCGCCCCGGGCCAGGGCGCCGTGCGACTTGAAGTCATTGCCCGCGGCGCCGGCCTGCCCTCACGCTTGTCTTTCTTCCTCCTCGAGCCCGAAGCTCTATCTCTCTCCAGCTCACTGCTCCTACTCCATTTCCACTCAAATCCGCCGAATCGGAGGGATTTATCCGTGGAATTCGTTTCCCCCGTGTTCTCGACGGTAAACTCCTTTGTTCCCCTCAATTTTGGCCAACACAAATTTTGGCATTTTGTTGTATTGTGCAAATTCGTGGAAACCCTAGAAATTAAGGTGGGGTGCAAAATCTTTAGCTCGATGTTGATATTTTGGCCATAGGCTTTAGGATTTGTCTGCCATGTTTATGGGTTATGACTTGTATGCCATGGCTAGTGATTTTGTAGGGCCAAACCCTAACCCTAGAAAATGTAATGCCATGGTTATGGTTTCTATGAAAAGTGGTATGCCTAGTTCGTAAAATGTAATATGAATTGTCGTTGCCATGGTTATGATATAGTTTTGTTTATCTTTAGATGTCGAGAATCGTGAATGTTCATCATGTGGACTTCGCGGCTTTCTCGAAAGGAGTTGTTGATGACCTCGACACGGAGGAGGTAGTCATTGTGTTTGACACTAGTAGTCCTACCCTAGCCGATGTTGTGGAGAAGGTCCGAAGTGAGTTGAATTGGATGGACAGAAATGATGTAGGGTGTAAATAAGGTAATAGCTTCCATTTGTTACTTTTCTGTTGAGTTTCTTATTTCGAAATAATGTCCATTTTTCTCCCAACTAAAAGATCATACTTGCAATTTTGTAGGAATGGACTGTTCTGATCTGGATGCGAAGCCGATGGCATGGCAACAGAGCGTCGACGTTGCCGTAGGGCACGAGGCGCCGAAATGTTGGTGCGGTGACATTTGCAAGATGAAGCAGTCCAGCGATTGGGACGAGACGAGAGGCCGGAGGTTCTGGATGTGTCCCAACTATGCTTGGGACAAGCCCAAGTCAATAAAAAGTAAACCCAAGTCAACAAAAAGCAAGCGGAAGCCTCCAACAAATATGGAGCGCCCACAGGTACATGACTCCTCTTCAACAAAGAACTTACCTCTATTTTATGCAACTTCTAACTCATTACTTTGTTTGTAGTCACCTCTGCCTATTTGCAAGTACTACCGGTGGATAGACTTGGAGCAAAGTTGGCTCTACAAGAGTGAGGTGGATAATATGGTCAACAAATCGTGGGAGCGTTTCTAGGAGAAAGATCGTGAGGAGGAGCGGGCCAAAAAGGAGATGGAGCAAGCTGAAAGGGACGCAATGAAGGCTGAGGAGGAAAAGAAGCTCCGCGAGAAGGAGGGACATGAAAAGACTGAAAAGGCTCTTATTGCAAGATTGGCGTGGGAGGCGGAACAAGGTGAACGTGCAAGGGCGAGGAATGAAGAAGATGAGAGAATGCACGAGAGGGCTTGCCGTGCACGAGAGGAGGAACAAGCGGAATAAGACCCGGCGAAGCGAAAGGGAAAGTATCCCCGTTGGACTCAATAGAGTTGTCAACTTTATTTGTCAAGAACCTTTAGTGAAGCAAAGAAACTATCCGAACAAGCCCTTATGGCTAGAGTTGTCAACTGTATTGCTTCCATGTCCCTATTGTGTACTCGCCCTTATGGCTTGATGATGTATCTCGCAAACTTTTTATTTCTTGTTTTTTAACATCTGTTTGGTGTCATTCATTCCTCACGAAAATTCCAGCAAACATAGCATTTCTCTAGAGGTTTCATCAGTTCGGCAGCACGGTGCCCTAGACCAGGGCGCTATACTAGTGACCACGGCGCCCCCACCTAGGGCGCCGTGCACCTGGACCATCGGATGTCTGCTCTACCTCTGTGCGACTTCCGTGAGCTAACAGAGCACACCCGAAGGGAGCCCCGGACAAAGCTAGCACGGCGCCCCGGTACAGGGCGTCATGATGAGCACTACGGCGCCCTACACTGGGGCGCCGTGCTATCTTTGTCCGGGGTTCCCTCCGGGTGTGCTCTGTTAGATCACAGAAGTCGCCCAGACGTAGACCAGACATCCGATGGTCCCCAGGTGCACGGCGCCCTAGGTCGGGGCGCCGTTCTTAATAGTATAGCGCCCTATATTGGGGCGCCGTACATCTGTTTGCTGCTGTTTCTTAGCGGACATTGCTGTCGAAACACTACAAGATTATGCAACACATTACAGGAACATATCACACAAATTAGTACTCTAACTCATTTCATACCATCGCCCTACATTACACAAATAAAACGACAGATGAATAGTTTGTACCATTACATGAATAAAAGGACACACTAATAGTCTCTAACTCATACTACTCCGAACTAGACTCGGACGTCGCACCCTCGTCATCATCGTCGGCATCATCATCTCCCATACCAAAAGGCGGTGGAATACCAACGAAACCATCGAAGTCATCTTCGTTGAGAGGTGGCATGTCGAAATCATCGACGTCACTTTCATTAAGGATGCCTGTTGTATCATGTGGAACATTGTTGAAGCCACGTTGGGTACGGTCATCTCGAAACTCTCGTAAATGCTTTTTCTGAAGTTTATGCATCTTATGGCCCCGCACATTTGTTGCCTTGCACATGGACCACAAATTATTGAAATAGTTGAGTAGCCCTCTTGTATTCCGCTTTGCCCCACTTGATGATTCACCCATTGCGATTTTCCGTGACCGAGTAGGAGAGTTGGTGTTGGACTCCTTGCGCTTAACCATAGGTTGGTACGGACGATGAGTAACATTTTCCGGAAACAAATCCACAAGGACTGGAGTCTGTTTGTATGGAGGCTGATTCTTCACATACTTGATGAAGGCGTAGATGTATGGTCCATAGCATAGAGATCGGCGGTTTATGACCACCTGTCTCATCGTCTCGTACATCCATTGCATCACATCTATATCACCATCATAATGACGAGCTTGGTACAAGAGCTGGATCACATGACCCCGGACCTTGCCAAAATCGCCGGCCTTTGGACAAATGGTGACATTGAGTAGCTTCATTAAATAGTAGTATTTTTCCCTCAACCCAACGATATCACCAACCTTCTTGTAGCCTTTTGGATATATACTCCTAAGGCAGTTCTTACTTGGCGGAACACCTCTCCCATAGCACTGAAGACCCTTTCCCGCCTCACATTGTTCTTCATAGTGCATGGCCTTGACAAAGTCGATGAAGGGGGCACTGAACATGTCATTGCCAGTCATCCACTTCAATGTTTTTGGCGGGTCATCCACAAAGAAAATGGTTGCATAAAACTGTTTGACCACCTCCACATTGTAATCTTGTTTGAATTTCATGATGTTCTCAACACCCATGTTCTGACATATCCACCTAACATTGGCAAATTGATGCTCATTTTCTTGAATGTACTCAAAGTCCACGTACTTCTGTTCCACAACCTCCTTGCTCTTCTTTTCAATGACAAAATTATATATGTCTTATTGTTTTCTACTCCAAAAACGTCCATCACCAACATTCTCTCTTGCAGACACGTACGGATCCACGTTCATTCTCGTCTCAATCCATTCTTTCTAACACATGGTGACGAAATCGTTACCCTTTTTTTTCCTTTCCTTTCAGAGGTTTTGCTTTTTTTGGAGCGAGCTTCGACGGGCTCGGAGAATTGGCCGCACGCTTCCTACCCATTCTTCCCCAATTTCAAACTTGTCCTACAAAAGTATTGCGAGAAATCAACTTAAATAAACGCAAGACAAAGCATATAGCAACTCATGCTAGCACGTACATAAATCATGAGACAAATCATCAGAAGCATAGTAGGTTCGTAAAATTCAATAGGATACAAGGTTCATGAGGATACAAATTCAAGCATACAAGGTTCATGAGGATACAAATTCAAGGATACAAGGTTCACGAGGATACAAGGTTCATGAGGATACAAATGTGAGGCATAATTGAAAGTTCAACATCTGGGAGCACAAGGTTCCTCTAAAGCTCAAAGGCTTGAGCAAGGTCGCTTCCCCTTCCTCTCCCTCTCATCTTCTTCTTCCTCTTCCCTTGCACGACGAGCCTCATGAAGCACCTTCTCATTGAATAGCCTTTTCTCCATGTCTCTCCTTGCATTCTCCACACGACGCCACTTGCGCCAATTCTCTTCGAACACAAGTTTAGCTCGCTTCTTGCTCGCCAATCTTTCAGCCTCGAGCCTGTCCTCATATGCTCGATGCTCACGACGCAGCTTTTCATTCTCCTTTCTCCTAGCTACTTCCTCCTCTTCTTTCTTCTTCCTCTCCATGGCAGCTTCCTTCTCTCTAACCTTCCTCGCAGCTTCCTCCCACCACCCAGGCTGCCACCTACATCCTCTACGTCATCCCCCCACTTCTTTGTTGCCTTGTTGGGTTGAGATGCGGCCATAGCACTAGGGGGTTACCGAAAATTAGCCAATTGAAAACCTAATCAAATTTCTAGGGTTTCCCGATTTCGAATGGATGCGAATGATTTAACCAACAAAAAGAGGGGAAAAAGAGGGAATACCTTGAAAACTTGAATGGGGGGCTAAATCCAGGAAAATAGGGCTCGAATCCGAACTCTTTTGAGAGCGATTTGAGACCAGCGGCGACGGGCGGGGAGCTGTTCTTCCGGAGAAAAGGAAAGTGAGGCTGGATGCGTGGTCGCGCGAGGCTGGGTAAGCAGGGCGGAACGGCGCCCCAGGGTGGGGCGTCGTGTATCTGCCAGAACGGCGCCCCATGGTAAGGCGCCGTGGTAACTATCACGACGCCCCGGTGTAGGGCGCCGTGGTAACTAGCACGACGCCCCGGTGTAGGACGTCGTGGTGCTGGACTGGGAAAAATCCTAGATTTCTAAGTCCCAGAACGGTGCTGGACTGGGAAAAATCCCAGATTTCAGCTCCATCGCCGTGTTTCTCATCAACCATGTTCAAATAAACCGAAAAAAACTCTAACATAACAATCTAAGGAATGCAACTATTGCATCTAAACTTGGTCCAACAGAATTAAGAGCCAGTACTGAAGATCAACAGTTCAAACAGTTCAACGATTTCAACTACAAGTTCAAACAGATCAACAAGTCCCAGATCATCTAAGTTCAAACTACAATTTCAACTGAAGATCATGCTAGTGGACACGGAGATAAGACGAATACTACAAGTTCGTAACATCAAGTTCATGGAAGTTTGACTTCAGTTGTTCTTCTTCTTCCTAACGGCCAGCTTCTTGGTAGGTTTCCTCTTCCCTTGATCTTCATACAAAGAGGGAGAAAATATCGGCTCTCTTCTTGGTATGCCTCTGTCCTTCAAACCGAAACTACGAGGAGTGGGCTGACTAGACGGAGGTGCATCGGGGAACTACGAGGTGTTGACCTCCTCTCGATCTTCTTCCTCATCGTCTGCCCCCTCGTCCTGAACAGAGGCTTCTGCACTGCTTGAAGAGGCGCCATGGGGACGGCTTGACGTGGCGCCATGGGGGCTGCTTGAAGAGGCGCCATGGGGATGTCTTGAAGAAGCTCGGTTCAAGCCACGGCTACCAGGCGAGGCACGTGCACCGCCTGATGAGGAGCCCGACCGTGTAACAATGGTGTCGTCGGTACGACAACCGAGAAGAGCACCTAAGCCACGTGCCCAAGCCTTCGTGTGCTGTAGGATAACAAAAAAGTGGCGTTACACTTTTGAGCATGCACAATATAAAAGGAGAGAAAAATTCAGGCAAGAAACTTCCCACCAGTTAAAAGGAGAGAAAAATTCAGGCAAGAAATTTCCCACCAGTTAAAACCCATGTCAAGTAAATATAGAAGCCAAGTTATGTCTCTTAAAATTGAGTTAGGGAATGATACGTCTCAAACGTATCTATAATTTTTGATGTTCCATGCTTGTTTTATACCAATTGCTACATGTTTTGCATCTACTTTATATCACTTTTATACATTTTTTGGGACTAACCTATTAACAAGATGCCGAAGTGCCAGTTCCTGTTTTCTGCTGTTTTTGTATTCCAGAAAAGCTAGTCTGGAAATATTCTCGGAATTGGACGAAACTACACGGGGGTGCCTATTTTTCCAGAACACGCCTGACGGAGCGAAGGAGCAGCAGAGGAGGGCCACCAGGAGGCCACACACCACCAGGGCGCGGGCCCCCCTTCTGCCGCGCCCTGGGGTGGTGTGGGCCCCTCGGGGGTCCGCAGCCGCCGCCCTTTCGCCTACTTATTCCCCCCGACGCGAAAACCCTAAGTACCTGAGCAAATATCCACGAAAAGTTCCAGAGACGCCGCCGTCGTCAACCCTAGCTCGGGAGGGTTCAGAACCTCTTCCCGGCACCCTGCCGGAGAGGGGAATCGTCACCGGAGGCTTCTACATCGCCATGCCTGCCTCCGGAGTGATGCGTGAGTAGTTCATCCTTGGACTACGGGTCCATAGCAGTAGCTAGATGGTTGTCTCTCCACTTTGTGCCATCATGTTTAGATCTTGTGAGCTGCCCTACATGATCAAGATCATATTATTGTAATGCTACATGTTGTGTTTGCTGGGATCCGATGAATATTGAATATTATGTCAAGTTGATTATCAATCTATCTTATATGTTATTTAAGATCTTGCATGCTTTCCGTTACTCGTAGATGCTTTGGCCAAGTAGATGCTTGTAACTCCAAGAGAGAGTATTTATGCTAGATAGTGGGTTCATGTCTCCGTTTAACCTGGGACAGTGACAGAAAGTTCTAAGGTTGTGGATGTGCTGTTGCCACTAGGGATAACCTAACGATGCTATGTCCACGGCATATGTGTTTGTTTACATTACGCACTTTACTTAATGCAATTATCCGTTGCTTGCAACTTAATACCAACGGGGGACTCGGATGACAACCCGGCGGTGGATTATTAGTCATAGATGCTGTTGGATAACGATCTATGTATTATGTCGTAATGCCCAATTAAATATCATAGTAGTCAACATGTCATGTATATGCATTGTCATGCGCTCACTATTCGTCAATTGCCCAGCTGTAATTTGTTCACCCAACATGTTAGTTATCTTTTATGGAGAGACACCACTAGTGAACTGTGGACCCCGGTCCATTCTTTTACACTGATTAAACAACCACAAACTGCAAACTGTTCCTTTTTCATTCTCTGCAATTTAATACTCATTTTCCACACCATACGTTTAATCCTTTGTTTTCAGCAAGCCAGTGAGATTGACAACCTCACTGTTTCGTTGGGGCAAAGTAGTTTGATTGTGTTGTGTGCAGATTCCACGTCAACAGTCCAGACTCCCTGCGACAGCTATTTTTCTGGCGCCGTTGACAACCTTCTGAAGAGTTGCTGCTCCTACTGGTTCGATAACCTTGGTTTCTTTCTGAGGGAAAACTTGCTGCTGACTACATCATACCTTCCTCTTGGGGTCTCCCAACGAACGTGTGTTTCACGTCATCAAGCTATTTTTCTGGCGCCGTTGCCGGGGAGTAGAAGTTCTTCAGGAAGCTCTCTGTCTCCCGTCAACAGCACTATTTTTCTGGCGCCGTTGCCGGGGAGACAGCAGTCTTCTGCAAGGGGAGTTTCACGCTTCCAATCTCTTTACTTTGTTTTTGTCTTGCTTAGTTTATTTTATTTTATCTTGTTTGCTTTCAATTATCAAAAACACAAAAAAATTAGTTACTTGCATTTAGTTTATTTTCAGTTTTGTTTTCTGTTAGTTATCATGTCTGGTTCGGCTCATCATGTTTTGGTTCCTGAAGTTGAGGTTCGATCTTTTAAGCAACAAAGTGGAGAAAGTTTGAAAGATGCTTGGTATAGAATCAGCGATGCTCATCGTAGGTGTGCTAAAAAATATTCCACTATGATCCTGCTTAGAAATTTTTATGTTGGCATAACTAGCTGGTATAGATATGTCTTGGACACTTTGACGGGAGGTAACTTTCTTGGTACCCCTGCGTTGGAAGCTAGTTATATTATTGAGAGCCTAGTAGGAACACCACCTGTTAGTAACATTAAAAATGAGATCACCTTGGAAGATGTTATAAAGAAATTGGAGTCTATAGAGAAAAATTTGCCAAATCTCCTTGATAGTACTAGCAAAGTTGATGAATCACTGGGAACCATTAATGAAAGAATTGCTGTTTTAGAAACTAGTACTATTCAAGATAATCAAAATCTTAGGATTGGTGAATTAGAGGAGGCTATGGATGTAATAAGTTCTACTTTTACCTCTATTAAAACTAAAAGGCAAAAGGCTTTTGTGGGGAGAAAGCAAAAATTTATGTATGTTCCAAAAATTTCTAAACCAAAACCCACGGGTGCGTTTAAAACGGATAACGTGTTCAATGAGCTTGAGGGTAAGTCACATAATGGTCTATTTAAATTTTCTTCCCAAGAATTACGTAAACTGAAAAGTCCTAATGTGACAAACCCTGTTCTTGATGAAGCTTTTGATGAATTAGACCTTTCTTCACTTGGTAATACTTGATGCATGCTTTGTGCCTAGCTAAAAGGCGTTAAAGAAAAGCGCTTATGGGAGGCAACCCATTTTATTTTTCTGCAATTTTTCTTTTATTGAGTCAAGGAGTTTGTTTACTTCTGTAGCAACTCCTTTGTATCTTTATTTTCTCGCATTGTTGTGCCAAGAGTAGCCTCTAATGATAAGATGATGCTTAATTTTGATTGCTGCGCAGAAACAGATTTTTGCTGTTCACTGTACGAAATTCCTAAAATCACCAGATTGTTAAAAAATCTGAAATTTTTGTGCGTAATCTTTATGAATGTCTGAAACTTTCATTAGTTCAGAGTTTCTCGATCTGAGCGTCGTAAGTGCCTCGAAAAAATTCGTCTTTGCGGACTGTTCTGTTTTAGACAGATTATGCCTTTTTATTTTTCGCATTCTCTCTTTTACTAGTGTTGAGTGAAATTCTTTTTTGGGTGGAAGAGCTTCACATAACATCAGTGGCTGTAGCTAATGTTTAAAGTAACAAATCATATTGCGTCTTTACAGAACATGTGAATTTTTGATTATGCACTAACCCTCTAATGAGATCTACTTTGAGTTTGGTGTGACGGAAGTTTTCAAGGGTCAAGAGAGAAGGATGATATAATAGGATCAAGAAGAGTGAAGAGCTTAAGCTTGGGGAGGCTCCCATGGATCTCCCCAGCATATTTCAAGAAGACTCAAGCGTCTAAGCTTGGGGATGCCCAAGGCATCCCCTTCTTCATCGTCAAAATTATCAGGTCATCTCTAGTGAAACTATATTTTAATTCTTTCACATCATATGTGCTTTTCTTGGAGCGTCTGTGTGCTTTTTATTTTCAGTATTGCATTTTTATTTTCAATAAAGCTTGACTGGACCCTAGCATTCTTGATTGGGAGAGAGACACGCTCCGCTTTTTCATGAGAATACTCCTATTCTTCACTTATATTTGTTGAGTATTCATATCTAGCGCTGTTCAGCTTTTAGCTCTTGTTTTCATGTATCTCTTGTCAGAGCTATTAGCTTTCTTTTGTAGAAAGTACTCTCTTGCTTCACTTATATTTGTTTGGAGAGTTGATGAAATAAATTGATTGGTGTTTGGTTGGTTCAGAAAATGTTGCATGTGGTAATTGGTATAAGGAAAAACTTGCTTAATCTTGTAGATCACTAAAATGGATAACTTGATGCTTGTCAATTGTTTTGAGTTAACAAGTAGATCATGATTAAATTGTGCATCACATGAGTTAAGCCTATTAGTGAAGAACTACCGTAAAGCTTGTTGAAAATTTGGTTTGCATCGGTGGTACCTCTAAGGTCTAGATATTTTCTAATAACAGGGTTTGGTTAACAAGGAAGACGGTATGAAGTCTTATAACGTTTGCAATATGTTTGTCATATAAAACTTGGTGTACGGGTTGATATTCTTGTTTGCTTACATAACCTTGCTAGCCTAAACTCTGTACTGAGAGGGAATGCTTCTCGTGCATCCAAATCCTTGAGCCAAAATCCATGCCATTTGTGTCCACCATAACTACCTATATGTGGTATTTCCTTGCCACTCCAAGTAAATTTTTCATGTGCTACCTTTAAATTATTCAAAATGTTATTATTCCCTTTTTGTGTCAATGTTTACTAGCTCATGAGGAATTAGTGTGGTTATTCTTTATTCTATTTGTCGAGTGGACTTTTACACCTGGACTAGTGGCATATACATCCGCTTATCCAATAACTTGCAAAAAGAGCTGGCAACGGGGTGCCCAGTCCCAATTAATTACAACTTTAACCAATTAATTCTCTTCACACTTTTGCCCTGATTCATCAGTAAGCAATGACAAACAGTGAAATACCTGAATGTGTGTAAACCAAAGAGAAAGAGGGATGATCTGCCTTGCTGGTAGAAATAACGTCCTTCATGGGAGCCGCTCTTAAAAGTCCGTTCGACAGGTAGAATACTGTTCTCACCCGCTACCATTCGTTGACAATTAACAAACACCTCTCAAAAATAGATACTCCTCCATGGTATGTGATTGATGGAAGGCACCCGAGGATTCGGTTAGCCATGGCTTGTGTTAGCAAGGTTGGGAGGAGTATCAAATATTTTATGCAATCTCTATATGCTTTCAAAAACCTAAAAGCTCTAGCACATGATTTAATCCCTGCTTCCCTCTGCGAAGGGCCTTTCTTTTACTTTTATGTTGAGTCAGTTTTCCTATTCTTTCTGTCTTCCACAAGCAAACACTAGTGTCAACTTTGTTACAACATGCGTTATATGCAATGTATTGGACTTGTTATACTACTTTGTGTTGACAATATCCATGAGATAAATATGTTGAAAGTTGAAGCAAATGCTGAAACTAAATTCTTCCTTTGTGTTGATTAAATACCTTTTGTTAGAAACTATTGCTTTATGAGTTAACACTTATGCAAAACTGTTTGATGCTTGTCTCGAAAGTACTATTCATGAAAACGTTTAGCTTGTGTGATTCATTGTTTACTCATTATCTATTTGTAGCAAATTATAGACCATTGACTTGGATCACTTCATTCATTTACATGTGCCTTGCAATATTATATGATCAAGATTATGATAGTAGCATGTCACCTCAAAAATTTTTGTTTTTATCGTTTACCTACTCGAGGACGAGTAGGAACTAAGCTTGGGGATGCTGATACGTCTCAAACGTATCTATAATTTTTGATGTTCCATGCTTGTTTTATACCAATTGCTACATGTTTTGCATCTACTTTATATCACTTTTATACATTTTTTGGGACTAACCTATTAACAAGATGCCGAAGTGCCAGTTCCTGTTTTCTGCTGTTTTTGTATTCCAGAAAAGCTAGTCTGGAAATATTCTCGGAATTGGACGAAACTACACGGGGGTGCCTATTTTTCCAGAACACGCCTGACGGAGCGAAGGAGCAGCAGAGGAGGGCCACCAGGAGGCCACACGCCACCAGGGCGCGGGCCCCCCTCTGCCGCGCCCTGGGGTGGTGTGGGCCCCTCGGGGGTCCGCAGCCGCCGCCCTTTCGCCTACTTATTCCCCCCGACGCGAAAACCCTAAGTACCTGAGCAAATATCCACGAAAAGTTCCAGAGACGCCGCCGTCGTCAACCCTAGCTCGGGAGGGTTCAGAACCTCTTCCCGGCACCCTGCCGGAGAGGGGAATCGTCACCGGAGGCTTCTACATCGCCATGCCTGCCTCCGGAGTGATGCGTGAGTAGTTCATCCTTGGACTACGGGTCCATAGCAGTAGCTAGATGGTTGTCTCTCCACTTTGTGCCATCATGTTTAGATCTTGTGAGCTGCCCTACATGATCAAGATCATATTATTGTAATGCTACATGTTGTGTTTGCTGGGATCCGATGAATATTGAATATTATGTCAAGTTGATTATCAATCTATCTTATATGTTATTTAAGATCTTGCATGCTTTCCGTTACTCGTAGATGCTTTGGCCAAGTAGATGCTTGTAACTCCAAGAGAGAGTATTTATGCTAGATAGTGGGTTCATGTCTCCGTTTAACCTGGGACAGTGACAGAAAGTTCTAAGGTTGTGGATGTGCTGTTGCCACTAGGGATAACCTAACGATGCTATGTCCACGGGCATATGTGTTTGTTTACATTACGCACTTTACTTAATGCAATTATCCGTTGCTTGCAACTTAATACCAACGGGGGACTCGGATGACAACCCGGCGGTGGATTATTAGTCATAGATGCTGTTGGATAACGATCTATGTATTATGTCGTAATGCCCAATTAAATATCATAGTAGTCAACATGTCATGTATATGCATTGTCATGCGCTCACTATTCGTCAATTGCCCAGCTGTAATTTGTTCACCCAACATGTTAGTTATCTTTTATGGAGAGACACCACTAGTGAACTGTGGACCCCGGTCCATTCTTTTACACTGATTAAACAACCACAAACTGCAAACTGTTCCTTTTTCATTCTCTGCAATTTAATACTCATTTTCCACACCATACGTTTAATCCTTTGTTTTCAGCAAGCCAGTGAGATTGACAACCTCACTGTTTCGTTGGGGCAAAGTAGTTTGATTGTGTTGTGTGCAGATTCCACGTCAACAGTCCAGACTCCCTGCGACAGCTATTTTTCTGGCGCCGTTGACAACCTTCTGAAGAGTTGCTGCTCCTACTGGTTCGATAACCTTGGTTTCTTTCTGAGGGAAAACTTGCTGCTGACTACATCATACCTTCCTCTTGGGGTCTCCCAACGAACGTGTGTTTACGTCATCAGGGAATCTGGATCAAATTCTAGTTGTGTCTGAAAGGAAACAAATAAAAAATAATGTATATTTTGAATTAAACGATCAAGAAAAAACTTAAACTGAATGATGTTGCATCCAAACTTATTTAATTATTATCATCTACATCTGGTCATACTGATAGTATTATTCAAATGTACCCATCAGAGTACTGTATTCATCTGGGCATTCAAACTTACTTAAACCGACAAAGCACAAGGGTGATATTTATCAACTATCACTAAGTCATGCTATAATACATCTACATCTGGTCATACTGATAGTATTATTCAAATGTACCCATCAGAGTACTGTATGGCTTGGTCATGCTTGAATTTTGTTTTATACAAATCTAAATTAATAAAAATCATTTACCGGAAATAAGATCAGGCAAACATGTGGCTCTTTGTTAGAAAATCAGTTGTCATGTTAGATAGCATGTCAAGGAATAGCTAGAGCAAGTCAAGGATAACAAAATGGAATTGTTCGTATATAAAAGGACTTACACTTTTGAGCATGCACAATATAAAAGGACAAAATGGAACTTTTGTATACTTGTATGTCATACCTCAGCGAAAACTCTAAGTGCCTCGTAAGATTCTCCATGATCCGGAGGGTGTCGGAGTGCATGCCCAGCCTCGTTCACATGATTTGACAACTCGGTTTTGCTGTCAAGTCGGTGAACAATATTGGTTAGAATGCATGTTCGTATATATCAACAATGCAATATAGGTCCGGCGCACTATACATCAAGGTATAGAACCAAAAACTTACCACAAAGTTGATCACCGGAGCTAGGTCTTGATGTCTACCCTGCCGGATGAGCCTATTGTACTCCAGATTGGCCAAGTGGTCGAAGGGGGGATTGGCTGCCTCCAAGATGTCCTCGCTACGGAAAGCCGAAGCGTTGGCTTAAGACGAGTATTTGCCTTAAGCCAGGCGAGATACTCGTTGAATGCTCTATCATCATGAGGTGCTGGGACACGGAGACGCCCATGGACTCTCTCATGCTCAAGTCTAGCAACCATGTCATTGAACACGTTGATGTGGCTCATATGCTTCTTTGGCCAATTTTTTTTCACCTTTCGTCCTCTGTTTGTCCAACCTACATGGCAAAATCCATACATGTTAGTACTATCAACACAACTACATAACGATGGAGTAAGCAATACATAGCACTTACCCATGCAGCTCCTGGCTTGTATCGATATTTCTGGCGGGGTAGTTTGATAAATCCAATTGTCTCATAACCCGGTTTGGCAGGTGCCACTCGACTGCATAGAAACAAATCATAGGGCAAACCATATGCCACATATGTTGTTCCGCTAGACACGCCGGGTTCAAAACGAACCGGTGCTCGATTGAGCCTATCCGACCTGGCGGTCCATATGGCTCCCAGGTCACCTGTGCCAAGATCTAAATTAGCAAGCTACTTACTGATAGCTAAAATTGAAAGGAAAGTAGCAAAGATAGTTGTAGCTTACATATTCAGCCTTCAATGTATCCAACTCGTTGATGTAGTGGATATACATTTTCTGGGAGGTACCAAAATCACGGTTAACATGGTCCCAAGCATAGACCATTGTAGGTAGGCGAAGGTTGTCCTTGTGATCGTCCCATACGCCATAATTGTCATCGTGAGGTGGTCTCCCTACAGGCAAATGCTCCCAACTCCAGATGGATAAGAGCAACATGCAACCACCGATATTGCATTCTTGAACACCGTCACCCTACGGCACGCCTCGTCCAACTGCACACACAAGATGATAAGGTAGAATTAGATACATGTAATTCTGCTAAGAATGCAATACCGTAAAAATCCATGCACGTTTTCGTTTACCTGTCGATACAAATAAGCTAGTGTGGCCGTACCCCAACTCCATTTGTACTCCCAAACAGCAAACAACTGAATCCACATAAAAGGGGCGTTCCTCCCACTGCTGTCCGCAAATAGAACACGGCTGACAACGTACCACAAGTATGCCCGGGCATGCTGCTGAACCCCTTCAGAATCCTCGTCCAACTCAGGTGGGCACACCGCAAAATGCTTGGCAATCCAAGAAAAGGAGGCACCGGCGGATGCACCTTTCTTCGCTCCGGCGCCTTCCCGAGTAAGCAAGCCATAATCCCTTCCCATCCAGCAGTATCGGTGCTCCGGCACACGGGATCCCCACCAATGGGAAGTGCCAAGATCATTGAAACATCTTGCAAAGTGACGGTCATCTCCCCGCACGGCAAGTGAAAGGTATGTGTCTCGGGACGCCACCGGTCAACCAGTGCGGTAAGAGCACACGGGTTCATCTTTGGCATCCCACGAGAAACGATCTGTACCAAAGGGAGAAGCCCAGTCTTTCGGATGTACTCTTGTATCGCTCGTCATACTGCATCTTCGGGTGCTTTGCACTCACCGGACCCTCAACTCGAGAACTCCGCAAGTGCAGGTGGGGGAAAAGCACTCCTTCATCCGCCAAATAATGGGCACGGTGATACTTGTCATATCCATCTTGTAGAAGAGAATACTCCGACATCCTGCAAAAAAAATATACATGCATTGTCATATATCAATACTTCAACATACACAAATAAGCTAGTGTACTAACTATACAAGCATCCTGTATAGTTCAAAACCTACAAGCATTACCATAAATTATATCCATTACTAGGCTACAACTATCTAGTACTACACAAATTTATCTAGTACTACAAATCAAATATCTAGTACAAATATATCACCTACAATACATAAATAAGCTACTGTACTGCTATATAGTGACATTAACAGTGAGATGAGCTAGCTAATGTCGACTACACAGATTTATCTAGTACTACACAAATCAAATATCTAGTACTGCTATATCACCAATCTAGGCTAAGTGAGCTGAGCTAAGTGAAACTAAGATCCAGTCTTCTACGTCTAGGCTAGCAGCCGGAGGAACCTACACAAATAAGGCTGGGGAAATACCTTGAGGCTGCAAGCGGAGGCACGAGGTCGGCGGTCAGCGGAGCCTTCAGACGAGACGGGAGCGGGACCTCCGTCAGCGAAGCTCCATGGCGGGCACCGGGGAGGTCGCGGCGACGACCACAGAGGGAGGGGTCACGGCGACGGGCACGGAGGTGGGGACGATGGCCGCGGGCAACGGAGGGAGGGGATGATGGCGACGGAGGGAGAGGTCGCGGCACCGGGCACGGAGGTGGGGACGATGGCGGCGGCGGATGTCGGCGATGTCCAAGGAGATGAGCGAGGTCGATTTGATCTGTGGATTGGAACTGCTGGCGGCCCGATCTAGTCTAACCCTAAGTCAGCATACGGCGCCCTAACCCGGGGCGCCATGGTCAGTAGTACGGCGCCCTGGCCCGGGGCGCCGTACTTTCGGCATACGGGCCCGGCTATGCCGACGTGGCGCGGTATACGGCGCCCCGGACCGCGGCGTTGTGGTGTCTAGCACGGCGCCCGGGAACGGGCGCCGTGAGAAAGGGTTAGATTCGTGAATTGATTTGAAATTTGGTCCATTTTGTGAAATAAATTTGAAAAAGGGTCAAATTCGTCAAATTTGCCTTGCAGGGAGGGGAGGTCGTTGTCGGGGATGGTGCCACGGTGCTGGGCCGGTGGGACCCACCGAGCAGGAAGGAACGATGGTCGTTTGCCTCTGCCACGAGGACCAAGCCAAACGCGTGCAAACTCGAATCTGCTCTCGGCTCAAATAATAGTGACCGTGCCAGGCTCTCACCTGGAGACACTTCCTACCGTGAATGGAAGTCGCAGTCGATCGAGATTGATCGAACAGAGTGGCTTTTTTCCTCGAAAAAGAAGCATGTTGGCTGGCTCTTTTTCGGCGAGACGAAGAAGATGGACACGCATGCATACGTGACGACGTGAGATGTCTGCTTTCACTTGGCGGGAGGAGGCAGTGGTTGGAGGATCTGATAAGCAACGGATTGGATTTGACTTTTCACACGCTATCGTCACGTGGTGGTAGGATAAGTTTCTTTAGGAGTAGATAAGAGCATCTCCACCGTGGGATGTCGCCCACACTGGCACCCCCGAACGAAATAAAAAATTGCGAGTAAAAAGGTTCAAATTTTGTTATATTTTACAAGGGATTTGAATGAAAATTAAACAAACCTAAACCTAACTACTCCTCGGCGTCCTCATCCGCGAGCTTCTCCCAGTCGACGCTGTCGAGGTCGTTGTCGTCCAGGTTGAGGACGGTGGTGGAGGAGGCACCACACGAGGTCGAGGGGCGAGGCGCACGGGAGGTCGAGGCACCGTCACGTGATGTCGATGCGCCGCCTAAGGAGGACGCCTTGGCCATCTGCGTCGTTGCCTCGATGGTCTCCATCCAGCCCGACGAGTCCATCTCGATCTCGTTGACTGAGGCCACGAGAGCCTAGCCCAGGCCAGGGGAGTCGCCGTTGTGCTCGTCGCCCCGCAGCAGCGACGACACGTGGTAGGCACCACCTCCACCGGCAGTGGCTCCGTCCTCACCTCCGGCTTGGGGCGACGCAGGTAGAGGCAGCCGCGTGGTGGGATCGCCGTGCCGGGCCGAAGTCTCGGATCACCGGGCCACCTCATGGTGGCTCGTGGCGATTGCGGATGACAATGATGCCGCCTCCTCGACGCGGCGGCAAGCGCCGCTCTTCCTTCACCGATCGGCAGACGCGTGGCAGGGCCTAGTCGTTGCGGCGTGGCGGGGTGGGTAGCAACAACCGTAATGGGTTAGGATTCCCGTCGCAGCATGCTGGCAGGCGGCCTCAACGGCGGAGGCCACCGTGTGGCCGGTCCCCTCTCACCAGCGGTATCGCGCAACCACGACGTAGCGCGTAGAAGGCGAGGGCGTCGCCGCACTCGCGCTCAAAGCGCTGGAGCCAGCGGGCCCAGTTATGGTCGTCGTACTCCGGGAGGGCTCACTGCTCCCGTGAGAGCCAGTTTCGGCGCCAGGGATGCCGCGCCAGATCTGTTCCGCCGTCTCCGGCAGCGCCGGCACTGGGAGCCCGCCGTTGGATGTGCACTAACCCTTGGGGAGGCTGGAATCCGGCGCCAACCCTAAACCCTAAATCCTAAATCCGGCGGGACGAGCAGCCTGTACCAGTACAAGACCCACGCCTCGTTGAGTTTGATGGTGCGGTCGTCCCGGTGCGCAGAGTTGCTCGCATGGGAGTTGTGTGCCTTGGTGATCGGAGGCGAGGTGGTAGATGGAGATGGGGATGGGTGTGCATTTTGCGGCGGGGTGAGGATAGGATTTATATGCGGCGAGGTGGGTTGTGCGCCTGCATCCGCGCTGGCGTAAATGCATTGTGTGGCAACGCCGCGACGCTGGCTCGTGGACTGGCGCGCTCGCTGGCGCCGCCGTAAATGTGACGCGTGCCTTTTGTAGATTAGAAAGCCAACAATTTTGCAAGGAGTTGATAATTGCACTTGAAGTAGTAAGTTTAATGTGTGCCGCCGTCTCGTCGCCTCGCCTCCCGCCGCGTCGCCAGAGAAATCGCCCGCTCAGTGAGCGCCATTAATCGGGCGGAATGGCCTCCTGCGCAACCTAATAAACTACGGCGCCCCGACTTGGTTCTATGATAGGTGGGCTCCGTGTCTGTCCGGCACCCCCGAGCATGCCCCCAAGTTTGCACGCCCTCTCGGGGGTGCCAGAGAGAATTTGGGTCAGGCCGGACACTTGGGGTTGCAGGTGTGACCAATTTTCGTGTCACCCCCCCCCCCCCCCATCCCCCCATGGGCCTTTGGGGGTGATTGGGGGGGGGGGGTGCTGGTGGAGATGCTCTGCACTAACTTTGCTTAGCTTTATTTTATTTTTGTTTAAAGTTCGGTACCTGAAAATAACCTTATAATACTAAAATTTGTGCGATCGATTTTTCTCTGATTTTTTAGGCTCCACGCGATTTTTGCAGATGCGGCATGTGGTTCCGCGTGACGTTCATGTGCCGGCGGATTGGGTCGTTTTTAGACAGTGATGCGACATGAAGTCCTTTTTTGTGGTCATCCACTTCCAACACAGTGAAACGAAATGGAGGCGTGTTTGGTTGGTCGCAGCCCCTCTAAACAGACCGAGTGGATGCAAAAAATGACTCGTTTGGTTGGTCGCACGAGGAGTTGACATGTGCTCACATGAAACTTAAAGCACCGAAAAAGTTAGTCAAAGGAGAACACTCGATTCGGCCATTTTTACAGCGAGAGCACGGGGAAGAAGGCGTACGAGGGGATGCAATGATGGAAATGGTGGGAGACGAAATATTGGTGCCGCGGTGTGGCCCAAAAGCTAGTCTTACCACTCTCTTTAGTCGGTCACCTCTGACGGGAGGACAAATCCTATCTTATTTTTGGCCACCGAAGGCGATTACAACGACTTAGATCTGAGGCGGTGGCGACACCGGTAGCGGCACAGACCAAGATCTCCCATGGCAGGAACGCCTCATCCCTACCGTGAGCTGTTGGAGCAAGATCACCGTGTCGACTGCTCGTCTCCATCACCGCCAGGTCATGGCCCTCTTCTCCCATGGCGGAAGCACCATTGAAGTCAGTCTACCCTCTCTCTACTGTTAGCTTATTATGCAAAGTGTTGAGTACCACTCATAGCTAGATTTCACCATCATGCTATATGTCATAACTTGAGACTCAGAGTGATTTACAACACATTCAGATTCCCGTTATTTAAAACAAGTCTTATACGTCGTTCGAGAGAGATGATCATGACAACGAAACTGCCACAGGTGGTATCTATATTGTAAAATGAGCGACTCAAATTTGTTAGTTCGTCATGGCATCATCGCATTCTCGCGCAAGACTATACTCCGTATCTCATCATGAGGTGCCTTGCACGTCCCCAGGTAGGGCAGGGCCAAGGCGATCTTCTCCTTGGCTTAAACTCGACCCAACCATACATTTCTGAGCTGGAGGACGCAAGCAATCTGTGTGGGAATTGACAGGTGGCCGAAACGTGTGGTGTTCATCTTGGGAAACCACGTCTCGTCTGGAGAGACCGGCATATCACTCTTCCACCAGATCTCGATTTCTTTGACGTAGGCGAATTTGGGTCCCCGCCTCTAATTTTGTCTTCTTTACACTTCTTGTTCAATAAGAAAAGCCATAAGATAGCGTCTCACTGATGTGTAGTATTTATTCCGATATCGTGATGATTGCCATCGTACTTACGTGATTTTTTACAATATTTTATAACAATACTTTGCGTTATGTGTTTAATTAAAGTTAAATTTAGTAAATTGGACAAAATATATAGTAAAATATATCAACATCTACAATATAAATTTCATATTATTAGAATCATCAAATATATTTTCATATTATATGTTTGATACTGTAAAGGTTGATATTTTTGTATATATTTGGTCAAAATTTGAAAAGTTTGACTTTGAAAAACCTAGAACACACTGTAAATAAAAACGGAGAGAGTAGAAGATACCCGACCTACGGCAACGCGCGGATCCCAATAGAAATTACATTGTGTAAACAAAAAGGTATAAGAGGTATGATGTATTATATTGTCTAAAAAATATGCAAATTCAATTGGTCATAGTCGAGATACTCAATTTAATAAATATGAAATGAGTGTGTATTATTAATTCTTAATGTGAACAATTATATGGTTTAAGGAATGTGATACTCTTTCTCCTAGTGAAGTACTATGTACCATATTAAATATTATTATTGCATGATTACTTTTAATTTCCGCTAGTTTTTTCTTATGTCTGCTAGGGCACTGCTGGACAACGGTCACACGTGGGGGCATGGTCAAATTTTCGACAGTCCACGGGTGCTTTTGTTGTCGGGAAGGAGCTTGCACGTGCCGGAAAAGAGGAAGAAGGTGAGCATCGCCGCCGCACCACTAGAGAGGAGAGGGAAGGAGAGCCACGCCGTTGCCACCGGATTCTGTCACCATGACCTTCATCTCCCCGTTGTCGGCACATGTCGACCGGACGCAACCACCGGTGGCCGACAGCGCCCCTCGCCGCCTTACCACCCACCCTGCTCAAAGCCCCTCCTCCCCCAGTCTGCCACCGCCCCGGCCCTCCTTCTAAGACCTCCACTCATTCTCCAGCGCCGATGGCCCACTCGAAACCCCAAGTCCGACGGCAATGACCCTGCACCTCCCATAACTTTCTTCCGAACCTCCACCGGCACCAACACGGCTCGGTCACAGCTTGGCGGATCCTCTCCGCCGTGGCCAACCGAGGCGTCTCCAACGAGAATTGAGATATATGTAGAGAGAAAATTGAAATAAAATAAAGAATGAATGAATAATGTAGATAAAATAGTCTAGATTCCATGTGCAATATTTGACTCCTAAAACAAATTGAATTATTCGCATACTTCGGGCACTAAGGATTCTTCTAATATTTTCAATCCGAGCTAGCACCTTGCTATAAAATATTGCATCGTCTTAGAGTTTATTTGATTTACATGATTTAAAAAACACGGGAGTATAGGGAAACACAGATCCTATGACTAAACTTGAACCAAACTTTATTTGATTACAAGCTAAACAAAGGTTGCTTTCCCAAAGATTTGAATCATATTTTTCATACAACACATATCGAATTTCGTACACGAGAATATATAAAGAAATCATAATTTAATCTACAACTAAAAAGGGTCATACTCACTCCGTCCCAAATTACCCTGTGTTTTGGATTTGGTCAAGATCAAACTTTTAAAGTTTGACCAAACATATAGAGAAAAATACCAACATTTATAATACGAAATGGATATAATACGGTTATAAATTTTATGACGATTCTAATAATATTTATTTATATTATAAATATTGATATTTTTTATTATATGCTTAGTCAAAGTTTACAAACATTGACTTTGACTAAACTCAGAACGCAGGGTAATTTGATACAAAGGAGTACTACGTTTCAGTCGGCAAAGTCTCGCAAAGATGACACCGTCACACATTGGAGCGCTTCTGACACCAGCGGATCAGTAACTCCAGGATATGGCTTACACCAAGCGGCCATGAGCTTGGATCAGTACCTGGCAACACCCCCCTCTCCTCAACGCCGCGCATCCATGGCGATACTGCCATCAATATTGATCTTCATCCATCCCTCATCAGGCGGACGCCAGCCGTGACCTGGCAGGATCCTCGCCTGATCCCTAGGGAGATCAAGCAGTGCAAGAGACTCCTTCGTCAACTTCAAGGACTGGCTCGGCCCCAGACCTTCCTTCTGCCTCTGCTCGCCCTGGGTCTTCACCACCTCCCATTCTGCCTCTGCTCGCCGCAGCCCTGTGATCGATGAGGTAGGCGGCAAATCGTAGCTCGAGCTGCTCACCGGCTTCGGTGGCGACGTCCCTCGTCGCACTCCACGTCGTCGGCGCGGTGGACACTAGACGCCGCTGCACAAGTCCGAAAGGGTTAGTTCTGGTAGTGATTGGCTAAAAACTGAAGTGGCGAGAAAGGCAAAAGTTGCCATGTTCTGGGTGGGAATTTGATATACATGGAATGAAGTCTGTCAAATGGTAAAACACGCAATGCTAATACTCGAGGCCACTGAAATCACAAAAAATGAGTCTGAAAAAGATAAACAGTCATCTTTTTACAGCAACTGCAACTATTCTAATATGAAAAATTTGGGCCAATCAATAACGCCTTGACAATATCCGTAGTTTTTTCTTTTTGCGCACATCCAGGAGCTGATTAGTTAAGGCTAGGTCACGTATTCAGAATGCATTTATCTTGTCAAACATCATCAAGCAATATTTGCTGCCTACATTTGTCTAAACCAAGCTCATCTGTTTATTATTTGGTTCAATTTATTTCATCTGTCCATTAGAATGATAACTCCAAATCATTTCGTAAAAGATTAAATAAACTAAAACTATGCTACAAGTAAATTGAAAGGTTTCTATAATGCGACTTACAAGCAGATGATACTTCAGAGAGGCGAGCAAGTGCACCCAAAAGGTGTCTTTCTTGATCCTAGTTCAAGAAAAATATGAAATGTTAGCAAAATGAAGTGCGTATGGAATGTAAATGTATTGCTGTCGTACTGAGTTGTATAAAAGTTCAAGGGGGTTCTCACATTGAGGATATACTTCGCTGTCTCTAAACTAGCTGGACCTGGCTTCACTTTAAATAGTTCTTCAAGCTGCAAATAAGAACATATGAGGCGAAAGCTCATTATGGCACAATACTTTGTAATACAAGATAAAAACAACGCATACACAAGTGCAACAACAAATGGTGAACACAAAAGAGACGGAAAGAGAAACAAAGAATGCAACAAACTGACAGCCTAACGAAAGAGTTTGCTATGAACTAGCAGACCACATGTAACTACGGATGTAAGGTAAGAAATTATACATGAAAGAAGTTGGTATAAAATGGAAATGCGGAATCTTTGTTTTTTGAAACATGTCAGTATATCACTGGCACGTAATATTCAAACTTGTCGGTAACCTATGGAATATTTGGAGGAATCAGGCCTCATGAGGATTCACCTGCAGCTAAGTTTTCGTGTTTGACCAGAAGGGGGATACACGTACCTTGTTTACAAGGCAAGAAGTTAGGAGAATCTTAATTATATCGGATCCATGATCTACATTTCCAACATTGTAATTGGTGATGCTCAGGCTCTTAGATTTGCTCACTGGAGACGACGCCTCTGCTTCCCTTTTTCTTGATGCTTCCATGTCTTTACGAACACCCCAAGGAACATGACCAGCATTTAATTGGCTGCGCTTTTCTTGGAACATGGGAAATAAAGCGCATCCAGGCTTCATTGCACAGGGTGATGTCCTTCTATCAAGCAGATTATGTTTGGGACTTTCCTGTCAACAGTTTAATTCAGCATAAAAGGTCCAGAATACTGTAAGTGGACATTTAACAGCCTTAAGCCATTAGTGATTAAAATCAGCTTTAAGTTATTTAATTCTGATGATAAAAACATGCATACTTTCTGAAGAAACACACAGATACAATAAAGTTTACTTTTCATCATTTATAGTTTACATAACAAACATAGATGGGCATAATAGATGAGCGATGATAGCCTCCTACAGAACAGTTTGGATATCAGTTTTCACGACCTAATAGTTAAAAGAACATGCATGTAGATCAGAATTACCGGCAGAGGAACAGAAGTACATATTACATGTTCTAGGCTGAGTAGCAAATGTTACAAGAGAAGTAAAATTACATACCACCACCACATAAGAAACTGCCTCGGGCAACTGTGCAGCGCAAGGGGGGCATTTGAAGTATGCTAACGCACTCCCACTTCCAGATTTCAACTTCTTATCAGGCACAATGGCGTCGAGATCAAAACAAGGACCTTTTGTGGTGCTATAAGAGGTACCTAATATGCCAATGCTCCTGCGCCATAAATATTAGTCACTTGAACTGCAGAAAATCCAACACTACGTGATTTCAGAACATTATCACCTTGCTGGTGGCATCATGTGTGCTGGCATTGGTGATTGTGGAGCCAATGAGGTGAAGGGCTGTCCAGTTTTGTCCATCTTATCAGGAACCTCTGCACATCGATTAAAAGCAGGAGTCTTCTTCGTAAGACCAGAATAATTTGCTAAACTAAGTTTCCTGCTCAGAACAAAGAAATATTATACAGCTGAAACTGCACTGTAGACAAGTCTTTGAGTAAGCATTCGTTTTGATTGCTAAGAAGTTTAGCCATCCTCACCTCAAAGATTTGATATAATCATCTGAACTGACCGTTGCAATAACTTCTTGATGCTCAATGTATGATAATCTAAGTTCGTTCCTTAACTTAGAAAGAAGCCTGGCCTGTATATATAAGATCCATAGGTAAAAGAGTGGTTAAGAACACATACAAATGCACCCATACTAATTATGATATCTTGAACAAATTCATCAGAACATAAGAACATAAATAACGAGAGCTGGTGTCAGTGGCGGAGCTTGGCAGAGGTTGCAGGGGGGCGAAATGCAAAATATTTATGTTTGGGGGGGCCAAATGCTATTTTTCTTCTCAGTTAAGCACTCCCAAAAAAAAATTCTTCAGCAATTACTCCAAACCTGGGGGGGCCATGGCCCATTTGGCCTCCATGAAGCTCCGCCTGTGGCTGGTGTCACAAGACAAAGGAATAACAAAATAGTGATAAAAGCTTTCTTCTAGTAGAAAAGTAACAAAAAACTGAGGCTGCAACTGATTTTCCCCAAAGTTTACATACCAATGCAATTAGATAAGCTCAGAACGAATCATTGAAGGAAAAAGGATATGATCAGATGAAGCACTCCAGACAAAATTCTGTATAACGTTTTGGTTATAATATTTTTGTAACTTTGTCTTGAATGTGTTGTCATTTAAGCTATGCCTTTTATCCTTGTAATTATGTATTTGTACAACTCTACTAGTTGAATGCCCGTGCGTTGCCACGGGCGTTTTACGTTTTTTCGTGTTATATAATTCAAACCATGCAGCGGAATACTTGTGAATGCGGCGTGTGTTGCCCAATGAAACTAAAAATCATACTCATCTTACCAATCACTTTGGCACCATTTTCAACATTAGCAAACCTATGAACCATGAGAGATGATGACTCATTGTATGTCTAATTTGCAAATGAAACAATTCTCACTTAGCATGACAGATTATGGCATATTAAATATCTTATTTAGAGGGGATAAATTGACAATGTTTGTCTCCTTATTCTTCTATGGTAATAAAGATAACGCATCTCTGGTCACAAGCATAAAGAAAAAGTGGGCGTAAGCTAAACCAAAGGCATGATCACCTAAATGAGAACGTCGCCTTGGACATCCTGGATTTTTTTTGTAAGCCGAAGGATTGGAAATCGAAAGAATATTTCCCTACTTGTAAGAAATCTCTACTATATAATACGGCTTCAGGTGATGGTTGGTATGTTTTTTAAATTTCCAATTTTAGCCCCGCGAGTTCGGAGATATTACAGGTCGATGCTCCTTCTTATATAGTACCAAAATTGGAAATTTAAAAAACGTACCAACCATCACCTGAAGCCGTATTATATAGTAGAGATTCTTCTATAAAGTTTGGCACTGCTCCTTCTATTTCCTTAGAAAAACAAGTTCTGTATACCAAAATCTGAAAGATATGATCCAGCAATTCCTATTGTTTGTGATTTGCTTAGTGATAATTCACAACCGTTCTTGTAGGTACAAGAACTATGGCTGAAAGATATACCCATGAGAGGAGGTCCGGCTGAGCACAGAAAGCTCTTAACACACAAGCATATGCTGATCGCTCCAAGCAGTGTATCTGAAATGCAGCATCTCCAGCATCTGGTATCACACATTTAACATCTAGAGATTTCTTTGCAACTTCAGCATTACCAATGGTTCCCTTATAAAACCAAGCACTGCAACAAGACATGCAAAGCCAAATCAATCAATTTGTTGCATGATCAGTGGTAAGGAGGCAGGAACAAGAATTTTGATAAGACCCCTATAGAACATGAGATTAGTATTAGGTATTAACTAGAGCACCAAATATAGAGAAATATTACATATTTGAAAATGTAGAACACATAGAAACTTAAGTCTTTCTGCGGGCATACATTTTCATTCTGAGAAGCTATGCTACATATTCTTTTAGGTCAACCATACAACAAATACTCACCTCAAACACTTGATGTGCTTATTTGCAGTGGCGGAGCTGCATGGTGTTCATGATGTCAAGCGACATCACAAAAATTTGGTTAACACCAAGATATCAGCTAGGTGTACACCAGTTTTGACACAAGAAATACTAGATAATGACCTCACTAGTGTACTGCCTCTCTCATTTTGAGCTTTTGACATCCCTATATGCCAATGCTAGCTCCGCTACTGCTTATTTGTACTGGCCTTTACAATATATTCTCTGTGCTCAGTATCTGATATTTTAAGTTTATTTCTTAGTTCAGCAAGACATTCTTTCTTTGCCTGTAATAAACCAAAAATAACGAATATTGAAAACATACATAATATATATATTTAAAGCTGTGCTGAATGCTGATTATGTTACGTAAAAGAACTTGATGCATGTTTCGGTCAAAACATTATTGATGCAGGGTAAAAGCATGTCAAATGAAATAAGGCTGAAAAGTTTACACAAAGGAATAAAAAAAGTAGGAGCCTGAATAGTGAGGCATTAATCACCTTTCCCCAGAATTTAAATGGAAAACCAACATATATTATGTCTTTGGTCAAAACTCAAGATGCCCTACAAATTTTATGCAACAAAAACTTGCAACAGAATCGACAGCCTTATTATGTATGATTTGTCCGCTGATGATTTGCATTTGAACTTGTAGGAATAAGAGGAAGTATCCACGAAACATACCAGTGAGAGAAGGTCTGACTGTGCACAGAACGCTCTCAACACAGCAGCATAAGCTGATCTCCTCAAGCAGTGAACCTGAAATGCAATATCTCCAGCATGTGGTGCTACACAAGGAGTTACTACAGAATCCTCCCTGACTTCAGTATTCTGAGCGTTTCCTTTGTTCAAACTAGCACTGGTGTGTGGTGCGAAAACGCCCTCTCCTGAGCCGTGAGTGCCCTCCTGGCCTGCCCGCTTGTAAACCCGCTTGCGCCCATTAGCACTGTCGTGCGGTGTGCCAACACCGTGCGTGCTCTCCAGGACTACCCGCTTGCGGCCGGTGTAAACCAGGCCCCTGACTTCAGTATTCTCAATGTTTCCTTTGCTCAAACATGCAGTGTCGTGTGGTGCACCAACACCGTGTGTGCCCTCCTGGACTGCCCCAATGCGGGGGCTGTAAACCAGGCCCCACATCATAAGCACTGCGACAAAACGTGCAAATAGATTTAGATAATACGGTATGCTGAATGTCAGGACTCAGAAATTTATCATGTTTCCAATACATAAATCGGCACCAGACAGGCAGACATTCCTTGCTCATTAAATGAAACTCCAAAGATACTCGACTCAGGATGATCTATCCACTACAGTTTCTTCAAATTCAAAGCAACAGTTCGTCCTTCTCCTAAGTTCCATTTGCTACCAGATTTCAGGTTAGTGGCACATCCTACCGAGTCGATATCAACGATGTCATTTTTTCTCTTCACTTAGCATTCAAAAATCAAAATGCCTATACGTACAAGGAGCTATCGCATCAATATTCCAGAAATTTGGACCCAAATCGTGGTTCGGTGTCATTCCCGATTCACGTAACACCAAACATTGTACGATCACACTGCATAAATACGACCACTCTAAAGCCTAACCAAACCCGTAAGGAAAGGAGCTTGGAACCCTAGCGGAACAAATTCAACGGAGCTGATGTCCAATACGCACGTTGGAGCAGCGTCGGACGGAGAGCGGCCCCGGCCCAGTGTATATCACTACAACCACGAGCCACACACTGCTCTTCGATCGTCTCGGATCGACGATCCCGCGGGAGGGAAGGCGGAGGAGAGGGGAGGGGTACTCGCACCTGCGGAGGGAGCGCCGGTTACTGGGACGGAACGGGTTTGGGCGGGCGGGGAGGCACTCCGGCGCGGCGCGGCGACGCGAACTGGGAGGGAGAGGATGAGGAGGAGAGGAACGAGAAGGCCGCTGCAACTGCGGTTCCCTGAGGCTAGATTTCAAAATGAGTTTGAAATGGAGGCATCTGGAAGAGGAGTGGTCTTTTTAGATTTTAGTATAGCTTGCCAAACGGGCCGGCCTGGCACGGCACGGCACGCTACAGTGCCGGCACGGCCCATGAAGGGCACGGCCCACGAAAGGCACGATTGTAATCGTGCCGTGCCGTGCCGGCCCACGGGCTGCTGTGCGAGCTCAAGCACGAGCACGCCGGCACGCGGCGGGCACGGCGGCACGCACGGCACGGTCGGCCCACGTAGGGCCCGTGACACTGGAAAATAAAAAAAAAATTTAAAAAATTAAAAAAAATTAAAAAAATTTAAAAAAATTTAAAAAAATTTAAAAAAAATACAAAAAATGTGGGCAAAGGTGATATGATTTTAATACTTTTTATTCAGCTAGCAAGCCGCCTCATTAAAACCTTTCAGTCCCGTCAGGTACCCTGGAAGGAAAAAGAGTGCGTCTGAAACTTGCTGCTCTCCGACTTAATTGTTCAGTACAATAATAAAAAAAGGAAAATTACAAAAGGATAAGAAAATTATTCTTCATCATCGATATGAAGATACTCCATTGCAGCAGTCAACTCGGGGTCCTCCGGCATGTGTTGGGTTCTTCTTATCGCCCGATCACGATCTTTTACCGTCATCAAACTCTTCACCATATCGGGGTGTAGACTAGCTCTTCTTGGCTCGAGTACTCTTCCGCTTAGACTGAATGTTCCCTCTGACGATGTTGTTGACACGGGGACTGTTAACACATCCCGTGCCAGTATGGAAAGCACGGGATATGTTTGTTTGTGATCACGCCACCAGTTCAATATGTTGAAGTCATCTTCATCATGGACGATAAGAGGACGGTCGTTGAGGTAAGCTGCTAACTCATTCCCGCCGGCGCTGCTTGAACTTCCACTAGCGGCGGAGCTGGCGAACATCTTGAAGATGGTCTTCTTCTTTCCGGGCCGTTGGGCTTGTGGAGGCCGTGGCGGACGAACTGTCCCTGCAAACTTATTCTCGTACTTGTCGTACAGATCAGCGAGCTCGCCACCCGGTGCGACTTGAGGTGCCGGTCCAAGTGACCGGTACCATGCTTCGAGGCGCCGCTGAGGATCTTGCCGCACCCCGGCCACTTGCACAGCGCTTGGTGTTCCTTCGTGCCATCATCGAGTGTCGCAAGACGATACTCGAAATGACCCTCCGTCCACACCAATGCGGTTCGACGCCTCTTTGAGCCGGTTGAGGTTGAGGAGGGGACGGCGGTACTATTAGAAGCGCCGCCACTACTAGAACCACCAGCAGCGGATGAGTGATGTTCTTGGCTACCTTCGGCTTGATATGGGGGCTGTGGTGTATTATCGGTTTCTAGGTAGACGTAATCTTCGGGAGTAAGTCCTAAAGAACCGATGGGAAAGTGGATCATCGGCTCCGGGTTAAACCCGTGGGGATTTGGGTTAAAGTGTGGATCCATTGCATGGGAAGTGTGGGAGGTGAAGTGTGGGATGAGTGTGTGAAAAATTCTGTGGGTTTGGAGGCCTATTTATAGCAAAAATGCTAGTGTTTAGGGTTTCAAAATTCAAAATTTTTAAAAAAAAAAGCTCCAACGGTCGGCCGGGCCGTACCTGGGCCGCCGTGCCGGTGGCGACGCGTGCCTCCCGCGCCGCAACGGCTCCTTCCGCGCTCGCAACGGTCACGCGCCGCGACGCAACGGTCGGCGTGCTCGCGTGCCGCGCCATGCTTCGCGTGCCTTAGCGGGCCGAGGCCGTGCTCGCGTGCCTCGCGTGCCGTCGCGGGCGTCGCGTGCCGCCGCGGGCCTCGGGCCGCCGCGTGCCGTCGCGTGCCGTCGCGGGCCCCCATCCAGCACGATTCCTGGCGTGCCGTGCCGGGCCGGCCCACGTGCCCCAGCTCGGACCTGGGCACGAGCACGGACGGGCCGCGTGCCGGCACGGCACGATTAGTCGCGGGCCGGGCCGTGCTTGGGCCGTGCCAATCTCAGCATGCCTCGGGCCGGCCCGTTTAGCACGGCCCGTTTGGCCAGCTATAAATTTTAGTGAGGAAGATATTATCCGGCCGGGCCCTGGGTCAATTTGGCAATGGATATCCATTCCCCGATAACCGGTAGTTAATTCACCTATTAGGGGACGGTTTTGGTTGCATATTACTACCCGTGGATATCTTATCAGTGCTAAAACACTATCCAACGGTTATTGCGGTGACGGATCTGGTACACCACTATCCATACCCGACATACCCGGTACCCGCTATGACATGTGGGGCCAGGATACCAGAGGGAGGTAGACACATGTATATATACCCCCAAAAACCCTAAAGCCCTAGCATTTTCCCTCCAACCATCCATTCCCCATTTCCCCTCTTCCCCAGCCGCCACACCAACACACCCGCACCGCACGACCTAACCCTAACCGCGCTCCCCACTCCCTCCCCGCATCCCCAGCCGCCGCACGCAGGCGCAGGCCCGCAGCACGCCCTCCCCTACCTCGCGTCCTCTCCTCGCCTCCCCCACCGTCCCTCACTGCCTCTCCGGCCGCTCGCCCGCCCCGCCGTTCATCTCCGGCCGCCCGTCCGCGCTCCCCACTCCCCACTCCCAGCCGCCGCACGCAGCAGCAACACCTCCATCTCCGGCCTACCTCGCCTCGCCGTCCCGTAGGCCGTAGCTCCTCCCTCTCTCCGGCCTCCACGCCCGCCCCACCGTCCATCTCCGGCTTAGTATTGCTTGTCACTACAAAGTCGTTTTTTAGCGTGCTAAGAAGGTGGATAAGCAATATGATTGTGTCCCTACTGATATTGAGTGGGAGTTTGCCATTGATGTGGTAGAGAGGCTGAGGCTGTTCTTCAACATAACTGTACTCTTTTCTGGAACAAATTATGTCACTGCCAACATTTTCTTTCCAAAAATATGTGAAATCAAAGCAAACATGAGGAAATGGTCTACCTCTAGCAATGAAATCATAAGAAACATGACAGAAGCTATGACTCTGAAATTTGATAAATATTGGACTGACATACAAGGTCTCATGGGAATTGCTACACTCCTAGATCCTAGATACAAGCATGACATGTTGAACACTTGCTTTGCTATGCTTCATGGTGTTAGTGAGGATGAGAGTGAGGTCTATGTTAGAGATGTGATAGACCTATTAACCAAACTGCTAGTGGAGTACCATGTGGATGAAGATGTTCCAGAATCGTCAAAATCTGTAGAAGAGGTTCCAGCTGAACTTATGACGATGTTTAGTGCTCGTGTGGCTAAAAGAAGGCCAGCAACAAGGAGGTTCTTTTCTGAGTTGGATAAGTATTTGGAGGATGATTATGTTCCACTAGATACAAAGAATTTCAATGTCTTGGACTGGTGGAAAGTTGCTGGAACAAGATACCCAACACTGAGATTGGTAGCAAGGGATATCTATGCCATTCCAATCAGTACGGTTGCATCAGAATCAGCCTTCTCCACAAGTTGTAGAGTACTAAGTGAACATCGTAGCCGACTTACCTCAGATTTGCTTGAAGCTCTAATGTGTTCGCAGGACTGGATTAGGAATAGATACAAAGGTAAATGCATAGAATGCATCCTCTTTAGTTATATTACTTGTTATCTTTCAGTTCTGAATGTTGTCATTGTTTTTTGTTTATAGATGATGACGATGGGCAGGAAGCTAGCTTTTGAAGTGTTCTTGAAGACGTTGAAGAGGGGATGGAGGTTACCATCTATCTGTAATGTTTACATGTCATCTTGATTTTTACCATTAGCTTGCTGTCATCCTTTCATCCATTTGCTTGCTGTCTAATCTTTTGATCTCATGCAGGCCCTGAAACTGTAGTGTCAAGTCACACCATGCACTTCAATGATGAAGCCTTAGTTGCAGCCTGCACTTGATTCATGAAGCTGGAGTTTCAAATTCGACATTTCATCCTTTGTTATTGGCCTGTGTGTCTTTGGGAACTGCTCATTTATGTGTTGTAATGCCTAAACTTAATATGTGTTGAACATTTGAACCTGTTCTATTTGTGGCTATGTGCCAATTTGAACCACTATTATGTGTGCATGTGTGCCCATTTGAAACTAGATCATCATATTTTGTGTCTGTGTGCCCTTTTTTCTCTGTTTGTATTGATGTACTTTATTTTACTCGGTTTGCTGGGGAGGTTCTGTCGAAATTTTCATAGACAATGTTGTTGGCTAAACCAAAGGTTCTCGGTGATGGTTAGCCGCTGGTTATCCGATAACCCGATGGTTATGGGGATGGGAGAATAGTTGTCCCCGTGGCAGTTAATGGGGATGGGGATGGAGAAATTTTTATTAGATGGAGATGGTTATGGTTACGCAATAACCGGTGGTTAGTATCCCCGTTGCCACATTGAGCCCTGGGCTTATGGGTGCTCTAAGAAATACGTGTGAAACCAGTCAAAATAAGAAATACGTGTAATTTGTTTTTGACTATGACTACGGCAGGCTCTTAGAGCCAGCATGAACTTCATTAATCAACTGCCTATGAGACTTTGCAGTCTCTACAAGATAGGTTCAAATGAAGCAGAGTTACAGTGGGTACATGAGAAGAGAATTAAAAGAAAAGAACGCACACCAACAACACAAAGAGAGGGTTACTCCGAGAAAAACCCAGAGACGGTTGATTGATGAGAAGCTCATCACGACCCAAGCACTGCAATCACAAAAGAGGATCCACGGGACATGACAGCGGAGACCCAGCCACGACACTGCACCATCGACGTAATCGAACACCAACGCACATCCAAGGCCACACAGCGCGCCGACACCACCTGTGTCGAGGGCATGGCCGAAAGGTCGCACGCGGCTAGACGACGCCACGACGCCTGTGTGTCGTCGGCTGAAGTTGAAGGGCATCGGAGATACCCTCACCGCACGTGGGGGGCGCCGCCGTAGTCGCATGGCGTAGCACCACCGAGTGCAACCCCAACCCCATCTGGGTTCGATTACTCAAAGGGTGGGCTAGCCTAGAGCATGCACGAAAACCACCCACGCCAGTCACGCCATAGGTCTTCGACAAGGATCCGGCGCGAGGGTCTAGCAACCGGCAAGGAGAATCTCCCACCACCTCTGCCACGGCTCGCCTCGCATCGGAGAGGAGACCGCACCCAAGGCCGCCATCTGCAGAACCAAGAGCACACCAGTAACACTGGTGGGGAGGACAGAGGTGGCTCACCACCCAACCACGATGACCCCCCGTGTAGGGAGCACGTCGCCACCATGGCCGCCATCTGCGAAGCCACGGCACCAGCCATCCTCAACGGCGTCCCGCTGCAGGATGATAGCCGAGTGAAGAGGTAGACAACCTTGCAATCACCGGAGGGCACAGCCGAGCACCGTCAACAACGGACGGCGCCCCCGGGGCCGGGATCGACGACCGGACCACCGGAGCGACGAGCACCGAGGCGGCCACGCGCTCCTAGGAGCAGCAGGGTCTCCCAGGGCCAGCGCCAAGACATGAGCTCTGCGGCCCGCCAAGCCCATCTGGGCCCATACGGGCCGAGGAGGCGCGCCGCCGCAGCCGCGCCGGCGGAGCCACGGACGCCCTGCACCGTGCCCACGCCGCCAAGAGCAGAGCCGAAGGCCGCCGCGGGCGGGCGCGAAGGCCAGAGGACGGGGGAGCGCGGGGGAGAGGCGGCACACCATCGGCAGCAGCCTCCTCGAGCTGCTTCGGGGCTCCACGAGCGGCAGATCCCCGCCGCCCCCTTCACCGGCGTCGCGCAGATTTTCCGGCGGCTGCCTCAGGGGACGGCGAGGGAGGGGGTCGGGGAGGAGGTGGGTGGCGGCGGGGGGCTAGGGTTCACCCCTCCCGTCGCCTAGAGAGGAGGCGACGCGAGGGGTACGCTCTCCTCGAGCTGACCAATACGTGTAAAATAAATCCCTTAAAAGAACAATGTTACGAGTACATCTTTCATAAAGAAGTTTCAATTTCTGCATGACTTTGGGGAAATCTCACCTTCCAGAACGGACATTATTTATTCAGTGGAAATGCAGGAATTTTGGCATCCTTTATCCAAAAAGGAATTTTTGCATCAAACAGTTCAATCCTGACAGCAATCCAGAAGGAGAACTCACAAGTTCCAAGCAGTGCCTTATTTTCCAAATGGGCAATAAACAATATTTATGTCAAGAAAAAATATCAATGTCACCAAATGTACAAACAAACCTCAACTTAATTATATGACTACTCCAACAAACAATCTGAGAGCAAGAGTTGTGCACGTATATAGGGACAATAGGAACAGGCGAAGCTGAAAAGAAAAAACAATGGCTGATCAACAGTGTAAGGTCGCTGACTGGCTGGCTGCACACGGGTGGAATGGATGGTTCATCTGCTAGCTCAAGGTTCAGGCCTGGGCGAGCTTCTTCACGAAGGCGGCCATGTACTTTCCCTGGTGCTCGGCAAGGGCAAGCTCCGCCTCGCTGGGCTGCCTGCTTCCATCACCAGCGAAGACTCCAGCGCCATAGGGGCTGCCCCCTCTGATGTCGTCCATGTTAAACATGCCTGAGCCGAAAGTGTAGCCGATCGGGACGAAGAGCATCCCATGGTGCACCAGCTGGGTGATTGCCGTCCAACTGCAGTGAACAACCGACGCATATAAGGCTGGTTAGTAACAGGCCAATGGGGCAAAGGCACAGACTGAAAACCAAATTAATCAGGAAGCATGAGTACAGAAGCAATTCATAGTGAGTAAACAGCCTGATCTAAAGAAAGTACTGAAAAATATGAGAAGTTGACATATGAAACGTTAGCTTGCCATGAGAACGTAGTACAAGCATGACAAAGTGATATGACAAGGTAATGCTAAATTGGAATCAAGAGTGGTAAACCAGTGGATGCTTTCCTCACAAAGAAAATAAATAACAGTGAATATACAACAACAACAAAGTCTTTCATTCCCAAACAAGTTGGAGTAGGCTAGAGGTGAAACCCACAAGATCTCGAAACTAACTCATGGTTCTGTCACATGGATAGCTAGCTTCCACGCACCCCTGTCCATGGCTAGTTCTTTGGTGATATTCCAATCCTTCAGATCTCTCTTAACAGACTCCTCCCATATCAAGTTTGGTCTACCACGACCCTTCTTAACATTCTCATCACACTTTATTCGTCCGCTATGCACTGGCGCTTCTGGAGGACTGCGTTGTATATACTCAAACCATCTTAGACGATGTTGGACAAGCTTCTCTTCAATCGGAGCTATCCAACTCTCTCCCTATATCATCATTTTGGACCCGGTCCTTTCTTGTGTGGCCACATATCCATCTCAACAAGCGCATCTCTGCTACACCTAACTGTTAGATATGTCGCCTTTTGGTTGGATAACATTCTGCGCCATACAACATCGCATGTCGAATCGCCGTCCTGTAGAACCTGTCTTTTAGCTTTTGTGGCACTCTCCTGTCACAGAGGACGCCAGAAGCTTGGCGCCACTTCATCCAACCAGCTTTGATTCGATGACTCAAATCTTCATCGATATCACCATCCTTCTGGAGCATAGACCCATAGGCCCCAAATATCGGAAGGTGTCTTTCTCAGGAACCACCTGTCCCCTTGTTCTTGAAGATTGACACTAATGTACTCCGCCTCCATTCTTCGGGCATCTTGTTTGACCGAAAAATGAGGTTGAAAAGTTTAGTTAGCCATACTATAGCTATGCCTCCAAGGCCTCTCCACACCTCAATGGGGATACATCAGGGCCCATTGCCTTGCCTCCTTGCATCCTCTTCAAAGCCTCCCTAACCTCAGCCTCCTGTATACGCCGCACAAAGCGTCTGCTGGTATCATCCGAGGAGTCGTCTAGCTCAATGGTAGAGCTCTCATTCTCTCCATTGAACAGGTTGTCGAAGTACTCTCGCCATCTACGCTTGATCTCTTCGTCTTTTACGAGGAGTTGATCCGCTCCGTCCTTTATGCATTTGACTTGGTTGACATCCCTCGTCTTCCTCTCCCTGATCTTGGCCATCTTATAGATGTCCTTTTCGCCTTCCTTCGTGCTTAGACGCTGGTAGAGGTCCTCATACGCCCGACCCCTTGCCTCGCTCGCCGCTCGCTTTGCGGCCTTCTTTGCCCCCTTGTACTTCTCCATGTTGGCTGCGCTCCTGTCCAGATATAAGCGTCTGAAACAGTCCTTCTTCTCCTTAATAGCCTTCTGGACCTCAATGTTCCACCACCCGGTATCCTTAGCATCGCTTCTACTTCCCCTGGTCACTCCAAACTCCTCTGAAGCCATCTTCATCCACATACTGTTTGCATCGCCTCCTTCCTCCCAAGGCCCTCCTTAATAACCCTCTCCTAAAAAGTTTGAGCTGCCTCCCCCTTTAGCTTCCACCATTTTGTTCTAGCGACTTTGGCACGCTTATTCCGCTGGACACGAATCCGAAAGCGGAAATAAGCCACCACCAGCTTATGTTGAGGGACAACACTCTCCCCAGGTATCGCCTTACAATCGAGGCAAGCGTGTCTGTCTTCTCTTCTAGCGAGGACAAAATCAATCTGGCTAGAGTGTTGACCACTACTGAAAGTCCCTAGGTGGGATTCTCTCTTTCTAAAGAGGGTGTTAGCTACAACCATGTCGTAGGCTAAACGAAGCTTAAGACATCCTCCCCTTCTTGGTTCCTGATGGCATAGCCGAAGCCCCCATGCACCCCTTCAAAACGTATGTTAGATGTACCCAGGTGGCCATTGAGGTCTCCTCCTATGAAGAGCTTCTCTCCAGTAGGTACTCCCCTAACCAAGTCCTCCAGGCCTTCCCAAAGCTCCCTCTTGGTGCTCTCGTTGTGGCCTACTTGTGGGGCATACGCGCTGATAACATTGAGAACTAAGTCCCCAACAACCAGCTTGACTAGGATAATTCAGTCTCCTTGCCTCTTGACGTCCACTACTCCATCCTTGAGGCTCTTGTTGATCAAGATGCCTACTCCATTTTTGTTTGAGGTTGTCCCCGTGTACCACAGCTTGAAGTCGGTATCCTCCACCTCCTCCTTGCCTCTTGACGTCCACTACTCCATCCTTGAGGCTCTTGTTGATCAAGATGCCTACTCCATTTTTGTTTGAGGTTGTCCCCGTGTACCACAGCTTGAAGTCGGTATCCTCCACCTCCTTCGCCTTTTGTCCCTTCCATTTGGTCTCTTGGACGCATAGGACATCAACACGCCTCCTCATCGCCGTATCAACTAACTCCCGCAACTTACCCGTCAGGGACCCTACGTTCCAGCTACTAAGCGGATCCTCCTAGGCTCGGCTAACTTCCTTACCCTCCGCACTCGTCGAGTCAAATGTGAAGACCCTTGCTCATTTTTTACTACACCCGGGCGTCGATGTAGCACGCCACTAAGGATGCGACGACCCGATCCTTGCTCACTTATCACCGTATCCAGATCAAGATACGGCGCGCCACCAAGAGACCAACATAACAGTAAATATGTTGTTTGATTTTTGTATGGCACGTCATGCTAGAGAAGGATTGGATCGAGCAATGGTGCAGTTAAAATTACGGAGTTTATAATGAGGATTTTAATCTTCCTCACTTACCACAGGAACTTATGAAAACAACACCTACTATCCGTGCTCCTCACCGCCAACCGATTGCAGATTTGACAGTACTTTTAGGACTGAACCACACAAACCAGTTTGAACGGTAGGTACTACAGTACATCTTGATCAGGTACAAGCCTAGAAGTAATACATACTGTGACATTTATTCATGAATCCCTTTTGTGCAAATCATGTCCAGTGTCCTATTATCCATAGATGCATCCACGGCTATACTATCTCTGGTGTTAATAGTCACACAGTACAGGGTCATGATCATCAGTTATATATGAAGAAAAGAGTGCATCAGCAACTCGAATAGCTATTAGTAGCACCTCATTTCCATATATTGTAACTACCAAACACTCTAACATCACCAACATATGGTTATGTTAGTTTGTGACATCAACTTGCTTGTGATTCCCTTAAGGCTAAGGAAATTTATGTATTTACCCCAAATCCCCAATTCGATTCTAAGCCTCCCAATATCGATATCCAAACGGAGCCTAAGGGCAATTTATGTGAAATTTGTCAAGACATCGTGCTGCACTTGGCCAGAGATTGCCTATATTGGACCCCTCTTTTCAGTCTGATTCCTTGTCTAGTTTAGTGGTGGACACGAAAACCATATCGATGGATGGAATGCAAAAGCACATTATCTACCTTATGTATCCTGCTGAAAATTCAAGCATTTGAATGATTTACAGATCACTCTTCAGAACAACGTAGAAGAGAATATGATGTTAAACCGAAAAAGTATTCATTCATGCCTCCAGAATCAAAAGTTCCTCACAGTGCATCCTCAAGACTATGTTTATGTATCCTCAAGACTATGTTTATGGATCAAGACTATGTTTATGTATCCTCAAGCTTCAGTACAGCACCTATATGACAATTTTCTTCTCGGCAATTAGAAACTTTAATTCAATATTCTCCACTTTAAAGAATCATATTGACACCATTTTCCAGTGCATAATGACGAGCACTACCATAACGATTAGATGATTGATAGATTAACAAATTAATTAATTCACCAGTCCAGAAGAGGTGATGAAATGCTTACGCAGTGGTCTCCTGGCCGCCGCCCTGGGTGCCGGTGCTGACGAAGAAGCCTCCGGGCTTCCCGGCGAGCCTCTGCTTTTCCCAGAGGGAGCCTGTGGAGTCAAAGAAGGCCTTCATCTGCGCGGCCATGGCGCCGTACCTGGTCGGGAACCCGAACAGCACCCCGTCGGCTTCCTCCAGGTCGGCCGGCGCTGCGATGACCGGGACGTCGGGGTCCTTGGCCGGCGCCTGCATCTTGTCCAGAACCTCCGGAGAGAGCGTCTCCGGCACCCGCCGCAGGACGACCTCCACCCCCTCCACCGCGCCCGCTCCCGCTGCCGCGTGACGCGCCAGCGCCTCCACGTGTCCGTACATCGAGTAGAACACGATGTACAGCCGCAGCGTCCGCCCCGACTCCCCGGCCGCCGAGTCTAGGGCCTCCTCGGGCGCGTCCCGCGGTACCGCGGTGGCGGACGACGAGGAGGGCGCTGCGGCGACGGTGGTGGCCGGCGGCTGTCGTTTCTTGCTGGGGACGCAGCCGCCGCCCTTACCCATCTCCGGCACCGGGCCAACCGCCAGTCAAGTTAACCACGGGATGCCAATTCACCTCCAACTACGCCCAAGAAACCTGCATCACACCAAAGAACCGGCAATTTAGCAACACCTTCCGGCTCCCGAAAATCCTGGCTCTACCGAGTGAATAGCGGATCTGGACCAAGAACATGCAGGCGGATTGCGAATTCAGGAATGCGATCTTGGGAACCGAGCAGATGAGGAGACGATACCTGGAAATTCAGCAAATATCCTTCCTCCTCTTGGTCCTGGGGAAGTGGTCAGGTGGAGTATGACAGGGAGAAGAATACTACACTGGGAAGCGGTGTGACTTGTGAGAGTAGAGGTGCCAAATGCCAGCTCAGGGAGCGAGGGAGGAGAAGAGGCAGGACGTTGGAGAAAATAGCGGACTCCAGTTTAGAAGGTCCACCGCCAGTTGGATGGGTAGGTTCAGGAAAATGAGGACCGAGTTCATCATTGACCAGCCACAGGTTTTGACAAAATTTGAACAAAACACGAATAAGGGCATCTTCAAAGAAACCCAACATCCATAAGTCAGAATAAGTTCCTCCCCGTCCTATCCTCGGTTTAGTGGTGCATCTAGCGCCGACGGAGGGCGCGTGGAGTTGTGTGGATCTTCGGGACCGTTGTTTTTCGTGTTCGTTGGTATGGTTTCTAGTCTGACTCTTCTGATCTACGAGTATCATCTTTGGCGATGGTTGTTGCTCTGGTACGCTGGTCCTTTGTGGCCTTAGCACGATGATTTCTTGTTCGTCTACTAAAACAAACTCTACTACGACAAGTTTCGCCCGGCTCCGGTGATGGAGGGAAGATGACGGCAGCGCGCCTCGGCTCGTGCTAGTGTCCGTAGTCGTCACTAGGTGGTCGAAGAATCAATTTGTAATTTCTATTACTTTTTGTGTTCTTTGTACTACTCTGGATGATTATCAATAGATCGGTGGGACTTTTTGCAAAAGAAAAAATTGCCCATTTGGGGGGGGGGGGGGGGGGGTTTAGACAAATGGCCGCGGACAAAATGACATGAAACCCGATGGCACCGCCACTATGTCAGCATACATTCTGTTTGTCCTATTTGTTGGTTTTCCCAATTTTCATCATACAAAAGCATACAAGATGATTTTGAATATTAAAAAAACACATAATTCAAACCACATAGTTCAAACACATATTATAAACCACATAGTTCAAATACATTACAACGCACATAGTTGAAATACATAACTAAAATGACAAAGTTCAAGCACATGGGAACAGGTGGATTTAGGATCGAACCGGGCCAGTTTTGTATCTAGTATTGTACTTAACCTAATTGCTAGGCCCAAAAAAATCACATATATATAGGACGGATATATTCAACAACCGGTTGTAGATTAAGTATCTACGACCGGGCGCTCCCATAAGAGCATCTCTAGCAGAACCCGCAAAACACGAACCCGCAAAACAGTTTTGCAGTTCGTGCAACTCGCGGTTTTTTGCTCCGCCGCGCGGCGTTCTGAAACTGCATATGCAAAACAGCAAGATAGGCAGAATATCATAAAATTTCAAATTGCTTACAAATTCGACATTAATATAGCAAATTAAGTAGTTTCTTGAATCTAAAGACGGCCATTAACTAGTTGTCCATCCGTGTGACCAAAAAATGCCTCCAAAACACCATCCGCATCGTCGAAAGGCCCTACACCGTGCTAGCATCACCACCTCCACCATTGCCGGTAGCTCCACCACCAACACCTCCACCACCACCGAGACCTCCACCACCACCGCTAGCTTTTAGCATCGCTTGTTTCCTTCGATGCAATATCTCCTTCCTTGCGATGTCATGCCACTCCAAGGTGACTTCGTCCATGTCACTTCGGTTCATCATCATGATCTTGTTCTCTTCGGCCAAGAGCTTGGCCACGGACTTGTTCTCCTCCGCCGAGGCTCTTTTGGACTCAATCTCGATCTTCCGCTTCCCTTCTTCACGAAGCACCTCCCACTTTTCTTTCTTCTCTTGAGCTTTCCTCTCGGTCAAGGTGAACATAGCTCAATTTTGAGTTCGAAAGTTCATACCTTTCGGTCCCGGCGCCGGGGACGGGCGCGGTGGATGCAGCAGCAGCGGCAGCGGCGGCGGCGCTGGCCCTGATTTTCCTCCCCGCCAGCCTCTTCGGCTTCGCGGCGGCGGGAGTGCCCGCGGCGGCAGCCGCGGCAAGCAGAACTTGGGCCGCGCCTGCGGTGCCCAATCTTCTCCGCTTCGGCGCCGCCACTGGAGCAGCAGCGGTGTCGGCGGCGGCGGCGGCTCCGAGCTCTCCGCGGCCCGCTGGATCTGACGATGGCGCGTCCCCGACGCGGACGGTCACCAGGGACGGGTCGGCGGTGCTCATGGCCGGTCCGGGGCAGGGCGCGCGGTGGCCGGAGTGGGGGAAGAGAAAGAGGTTGCAGCGGCGGCGGGGACGGGCGCGCTGAAGGTTCCCTCGCGCCAACGACACTAGAGGATGAGGTTCCGGCTGCGGGTCGGGGGATGAAACCTAGATTTCTCGGTTCGGAGGCGCGGATTCACGGGGGCCTGCAAAATCTTTTGCGGGTTGGGCAAATTTGCGAATTCTGTTCTCCGCCTTTTTGCGGTTTTCAATCCGCATCGGGCGGTTATTATGCGGGTTTGCCCCTTTTGCGGGTTCTGCTAGAGATGCTCTAAATGGGTGCGATGCGCATTGCCCAAATCGTGCTCAGCTTCTTCCCCCCGTACAAGCCCAACTCCTGCCTAGCTTCTTCCGGCCGTCCTAGCCGCGCGCACGCCGGCGATATCCCCCGGCCTGGTTCCCCACGCGCGGCCGTCCTAACCTCGCGCGCGCCGACGATTCCTGCCCCTGCGTGCCGGCGACGGCCGCCGGCCTGGCTCCCCACGCATCGCCGTCCTAGCCCCGTGCGCTGCTAGCCTGTAGCCTGGTTCCCCGGGCGCCGGTGAGCCCCCAGCTTCCTCCTGCCGCGGCGTCCCCCCAGCTCCCATGCGCCCGCGCGACGCCGCGACCCAAGCTGCCTCACTGCCGAGTGCCGGCGCGCCCTCCGCTCTCCCAGCCGCCGGCACAGCGGCCCCTTCAGCCTTCCGCGGGCACAGCAGCCCCAACAGCCTCCCGCGCCGCCGCCATCTTCCAGTGCGCCGCCGCCGGCCGGGCCCCCTGTCCCGTACCTCCCCCGCCCCGTTCTAAGGCGCCGCCGCCGGCCGCTCCTGTGCCTCCCCTGCCACCTTTCGCTTCCAGAGGCGACCACGGCAGGCACCCACTGCCCCGCCGCCGTCCCCTATCCATCTACCACCTTGCGTGTTCCAGGCTGCGGTCGGCTTCCATGGCCGGAGCCCGCTTCCACGGTCGGGAGCTTATGTGTGAACTGCTTGTGGCGCTCCAAAGCTGTCCGTCGTTCTGCTTCTGGAGGCAAGGAGGAGAGCAGCAACGCCGCGCGTGTGTCCCTGGTCGTTTCCCCATGCAAAGTTCCCTCCGGCGCCACCGCCGTCAGGCGAGAGGCTGCTCTAGTCGTCCACTCGCGCATCTCCGTTCCACTGGCGCAGCGGCCCGGCGAGAGAGCCGCGTATTCCCAGTCGACCCAGTCCAGCACAGATCAGTCATCCAGCGTCGTCTCTGTCCACGCAGTAGTCACTATTCAGTACTGTACATGATTTTTTTTAAGAGCACAGCAGTACACGAGCGCAACTCACCGAACACTCGAACAGGTTCACTGAGCAAGTAATGTCATTTGTAGTTTGGATTACAAAATAGAGCAGCATGGCAGTTCAATTGTTTATTACCAGGAAGCACATTCGTATTGCTTTGGGCAGGGCACATGCGTTAATTGCATGTTATTAAAATATAAAAAACCTGTGAACTCTGATTGTGGATGTGTTTGAAAATGAGAGGGACTAAATAATTACTCTGATTGTGGATGTGTTTGGGCAGGAGTACTATTGATTTTATCGTGACTAATTACAAAATCGTTGCCAGATAATATTTACGTGTGTGACGAAGTAGATAATTTTTCTGTGCATGAAGTATGAACAGTGACGCTCAGTAGGACAAATCTACGGGAATGCATTCATGCGAGTGTGTGCACTACAGTTGTTTACTCATGGGAAGTAGTTCTTCATCTGTGCATTTTCCATGTCGGGCTTCCCGGAGCCGGTCCAAATGTCACCGATGCGGCAAGATTGTCAATCTGCCTTCCATATAAAAAATTGTGTTTATACTAAAAGACAAGAGGGAAGTATAGGATAGGTTACAATGGCAGTACAGGTTGAACAAGGGGGAAGTACAGGTCGACGGCTCCTCAACCTCGATAAAACCGGTATTTTTAATAGATGCGTCTTTTCAGTCTGAGCATTTTGAGTGGTCATATATCTGAACGGACACCGTATGAGAAAGTTATCGCTGAATTACTAAACACTAATTACGAAAACTACTTGGGCAGTACAATCGAATTAACAGAGAAGTTCAGGTATGTGTCGAGAGAAGTTCAAGTACGTTTCCAGGGAAGTCCAGATATTTTGTTAGGGAATTTCACATACCACCTGGAGGTTTAGTGAAACCGTAAAATATTCCGCCTAGAAGTACACATAAGTAATTTGAGAAGTACAGAACTCACTTCTGGAAAGTACAAGTGATGTATGAACATGTTTTAGTGAATAATACTCGCAATTCTATTATACATATATTTTAGTTTTCATTTTCAGTTTTGATAGATAGCCACTGACTTCATCTTTTCGACGCAACAAGAATCACTCAATTCCGAGGTCGGATGGATTGTCAAATAATTTATCAAACGAGTAAAATAGGTTTGACCAAACTTTGACCTAAAAAAAGCCCCACTTAAAAATTGATTTTTGAGATCTTCGTTACCGATTATACCGGTAAATTTAATAGATGCATATTTTCAGTACAAACATTTTGAGTGGTCATAGAGCTAAAACGAAAATCGTATGAGAAAATTATCGCTGTTTTAGTAAACACTAATAATGAAAACTACGTCGACAGTACACACGAATCAACAGAGAAGTTCAGGTATGTGTCGAGAGAAGTTCAAGTACTCTGTTCTTCGGGGCGGAAATATATCATAATAATCTCGTCGATTTGAGCTTTGTACGCCTCAAATGTCAGTAGCAAATGATTCATATGGTGTAATATGAGTTTAATTATAATAAGTAGTGCATTTCATTACGAATTAAAGTGCTAAATTCGTCAATTTAATCTCGCGCCTACCGTGAAACACCGGTATCATGAGTTAATTAGTTTTGAAATTACTTTTTAAGTGTAAGGAATTTGAAAATTCGGTCAACACAAAAAAGTTGCGTATCACCGGTATCTTTCCAACGACATATCATTTGCATAATTCCGACAAGCGGTTGAGAAACACCGGACAAAATATTGTCCGCCCGTATAGGACACCTACAGATTAGTGTATTTTTGAAATTACTTTCAGTCGGTGCAGAATTTGGAAAAACCGTAAAGGCATAAAAGTTGCGGAATTTCAATAGCTTTCCAACGACATATCATTTGCATTATTCCGACAATCGGTTGAGAAACGCCGGACAAAATACTGTCCGCCCGTATAGGACACGTTCTAGATTAGTGTATTTTAGAAATTACTTTTAATCGGTTTAGAATTTGGAAAAACCGTAAAAGCATAAAAGTTGCAGAATTTCAATAGCTTTCCAACGGCATATTATTTGCTTGATTCCGATAAGTGGTCGAGAAAATGTTTTAAAAATAGTTTGTTGTGCTATTTTCAGATTTGAATAGTTTGGAAATTAATTTTAAACCGTAACGAATTTAAAAAATTCGGGAGATGAATAAGATGCGGGATTTCATTAGCTTTTCAACAGTATATTATTTGCTAAATTCCGACAAACGGTTAGAAAACTACGTCAAAAATACGGAACTTGTACTTCTCGATCACATGAGCAGTACATGTAGAACAGAAGGGCAGTACAACTTCGGTTGTAGATCCTTATTCTACAACCGGTTGTAGAATAGCTCACACCTATATATACACATTGTCTGTGTTGCCAGTGTTGTGGATCTGACGATATAGCTCAAATACACATTACGAACGCTCAGGCGGAGGAGACGACGCCGTGGCGGCGACTCATCGTGTAGGCAGCGGTGACAGGGTGGCTAGATCAGGCGATGTGCAAACATGAAGGCTATGGTGATCATAGATCTGTCACGGAGGGACGTGTAGTGGACGGCGATGTAATACAATGCAGGGAGCAGTCGAGTCAGGAAGTGAGAGTGAGAGAAAGAGAACAGATGCTGACGAGTGGAACCGGATGTACATGCTGTCAAGTTAGAGCCAAACAGCCAAACAGGGACATGTCAGTTTTTCTCAAATCTTTTCAAATCTGGGGTCGAAATAGGAGCAGTGGATAAAATGGGGTATAGCCGTATGGGGTGTCACCGGAGATGTGGTAACATCAGAGAAGGGTTTAGCATTATTAGCAAAGCCCAAATATACAAATCTCCATGCCGCTACTTTCATTTGGAAGGTAGGGATGTGAACACGGGTCCACTTGTAATTTTGGTCCAAAATTTTGGTACTAGTCATGTATAAAATGGAGTATAAGTGCGACAAGTGGGTGGATCAAGATTTTGTACTAGACATGTATAAAATGAATTATAAATGAAACAAATGGTTCTGTTTTCACATTGGAAGACATGCCACGAGATGTTGGTTGGTGAGTGCTGCGTAGGCGCCCCTTCTAGAAGCCCTTTGGCGATCAGGCAGCCCCTGCTGTTTTTTGCTTTGGTTTGTCTGCACCGTGCTCCTGCCTAATACGCAGAGGTGATACCACTAACCCTTCGGTCTACGCTGAGGCGCATCACAGGATTGGGTGCGCTTCCGTCCCCTAAGATCATCTCTACCAGCGCGTCCAGTAGAGCATCCAGTAAAATTGCCGGACGGACGCTATTGGGCACGCCGGTAACCGTTGCTGCCTATTGGGAGCGTCGCGCCTCACCGGTCGCTCCCAATAGATATTTCAAAAAAAAAAGACTCGAATTCATTCGAATTTAAACATATTTCATTCAATTTAGATAATTTTTACAAAATACGGCGAAATTTAAACTAAACCTAGTCTAATTGCCGGTCCAGTAGCCGTAGAAGGTGTCCCAGTCGTGCGCCGCCACCGCGTATTCGACGTTCCACGCCGGCGGCTCCTCCTGCGGCGGCTCCTCCTCCTTGACTGTTGCGGCCGACATTGCCGCGGCGGCCTCCTTCTGCGCCTCGTCGTCGTCGATGACGACGATGTCCAGGTCGCGGCAGGACCATAGCTCCGTGAACTCCTTAGACGCCGGCTGGACGGTGTCGAAGGAGAGCTTCTGCACGATGACGAGGTCCCGCTGGAAGTGCGCCTCGGCCTCCTCCTCCGATAGCGTACGCGACGCCGCCGCGGGCGCGGTGCGCTTCTTACCGCGAGACGAGGATGTCCCTGGCCTGATTTTGACCTTGGCGCGGGAAGAGGACGTCCCTGCCTCGATCTTGACCTTGGCGCGGGGTGCGGACAACGTGATGTAGCCCGAGTCACGTCCATCACCATGTCAAGTACTCCAACACTCCACAAGTCACCATGGACATCAAAGGTGAACTCCTTCCTCTATGTGAACCTCGATATGATACTTTGGAATGGTATACTACTTGACCATCGTCACTTTGTATTGCTAGTCATGACGAGTACGACTCCACGGGAAGATGGCCAAGGCGCACGAGGAATGGAGTCCGACAAGACGGTGGCTTGGAAGAGACGAAGGAAGAGGAGAAAAGACCCAGGTGGCGGTAGTACCGCTGGGTTAGGCGGTACTACCGCTCGAGAGCTGCCGCCACCGCTACCGCCAGAATCGTCGTCTGACGCGCTTGTCCGGTACCAACTGGTACTGCTGGCGGTACCGCCGCCGGTACCGCCGAGGTGGGAAGAGCGAAGTCAAACCGCACCAGCGGTACTACCGCTGGGTTAAGCGGTAGTACCGCCGCTGCGGGAATCAGCACGGGTTGGAGGCCCATGTAACCTCCCCCACCTACCCCCTTGTTGGTCAACACTATAAATAGGAGTTCCCCATCTCAGATCTAGATAGACTATGTTTTGAGATTAGAGTAGAGCTAGACTCCTTCTTCTCAAAGGTCTCCTTCCTCCCTTGTGGGGATGGTTCCTCCCCTAGTGGAGAAGATCCCTGCGTGGATTCAAGACCTCTACTTGTAGTTTGACTACTTGCCAATCTTTCATCTTCAGGTGACTTTATTGGAGCGGTTCGGTTGACCGTTGGAGAAACAACCATCCAATATTCCTTCTTGTATCTACTTGCCGATCTCCCACCTTCGTGTGGATTCTATTGGGCCGGTTGGACCGACCGGTAAGGGAAACGGTTCTTGTATCTTGCGTGTGTTCTTGTGTTCGGGGCGTTCTTCTTGGTGTTCTTCGTGTTCCTCGTGTTCTTGCGTGCGTTCGTCCACATCCTCCGTCAATCCGTGAAGATCGGGCCACCCTAGAGGTCCAAACCTCATCATTTGGTATCAGAGCATGGTTGCCACGGATTTGACTTTGTTTCCCCCACAAACCCCCAAATTTTTCTTTGATTTTAAGAAATTCGAAAATTTCCACCAAAAATAGCCCCAATTTGCTTTTGGATCGATCTGAGATTTGAGTGCGTTTTTGCAAGTTTTGATCCATAGATCTATTGCTATACGAGTTGATCTAACTTCCTTTGCGTTCCCATGGCCTAATTCCATCATTTGCCCCTTCGATTTGAGGTTTCTCGGCGAGAATTTCCGCCAAAATCGCGAATTTTCGCGTTCTCGGGCGCGTTCTGCGACCCGCAGCGGTACTACCTCTTATTCTAGCGGTACTACCGCCCGCTACAGTGCTACCGCCAATCGGTACCGCCGAAAACGGCTTTCTGGACCCCCGAGCGGTACCTCGAGCGGTACTACCGCTGGGTTAAGCGGTACCTCTGAAAAACTAAAAATTTCAGATTTTGTTTTTGCCATATCTTTTGATTCCGGACTCCGTTTTTGGTGTTCTTTGGCTCGTTTCGAAGCTACGATCAAGGCCTTTGTCACCATTACGGAAGATCCATCATCCACCACCACCAAAATTCGTGGGCAAGCACGAAGCTTCTACATCAACGGGTGAAGAACATCGACGAAAGGTATAACATTGCCAACCTTCACCCCTTGCCATTCCTTTGATAGCCATCATACCATTGTGTTTATCTTGTCCTATTGAGTCTAGCTCTTGATGATTGCTTGGGCTTTGCACATTTGCACCGTGTAGTTTCCGAGCAAAATTGCATGCGCTAGTTATCATATATCATATATCTTGTTGTTGGCATAAAAAGAAGTGAGTGAGCAAAAGAGAAAAGAGAAAAGAAGCAACAAGTGCCAAATCAAAAGAAAGAAAAGAAAGAAACACACTTGCCATATCTTGTAGGAAAGCGCAAGCTCGATGAACATCTAGTAGGTGGTGCGTTGTTGTGCAAATCTTGTAGCCCACCAATAAATTGCAATCGAGCTAGTAGCTCTCCTTGTACTTGTGCAACACGAGCTTATAGTCTTCGCTAGGATCATATGGTTCGTTAGCTCACTTCTTGGTTGCACGAGTCCCATTTATCTCTCCGCGCGTGTGTTTCCTATCTTTTGAGATTGACTTGTATTTGCTTTGTGATCATCGTGGTTCTCTACTTGCTTTGACAATATCTTGGTTTCCGGTTGGTTCAATTTGCTTTCCACCTACCATACCTTCCTACCAACTTTTAAGCCGTGTGTGTTTTGGAGTTTGCTTTGGATACTTGAACACAAGCATTTTACTTTGTGATCGTTTCCCTTGGTTGTCCACGACGTCCAATAGTATCTACAAGGTGAGAGGTTGTGTTCTAGTTCCTTTCCACTCCACATATATACACTTGTCTTGTGAGTTGACATGTCTAGGGAGAGCGAATGCAACTATGGAGCCTATGAGGAGGACTACACGATGAGTCACATGGACTATGATGCCTCAAACTTTGAGGACATGGGGGACTACTACTACGATTACACCGACAACGACCCCCATGACATGATGGATCATCACCAAGACTTCCGCTACAACTACTCCGACTACGACTCCGACTATTCGAGCGTCCACGACAAGGAGCGGTACCATGACGTCGCGCAACCTTCATCAAATTGTATCGACTCCAAGTAGTGCGAATCTACCACGACTCCGACTACACAAGCTCCAACGACAATGAGGCGCAAGTGTCTTCACATGCCTCAACATATGGTACGGACTACCACTCCGATGACATGGTGGAGAACGTCTACGACTACTACTCTTGTAGCATGTGCGGCGACTTCGACAACATGCAAGAGGAGAGGACCCCATGACCACCATGTTCAAGAGCGGCACCACCAAGCGTCATGGCACAACCCATTATGGTTCAAGCTCAAGACTGAGCAACAAGAAGGCCACCATGAGTTCATCCTATGGAGCTCCATCTACTTCCAAGAGTGCCAAGCTTCGCCATTCTCCAACAACTTCAAGAAGGAGCCATGACAAGGCCATCGCCAAGAGCGACAAGCTTCGACATTCTCCTTCAACTTCAAGAAGGCATCACAAGAAGCGCATTGACAAGGCCAAGCTCCGAATTGTCAAGGATGCCATGGACGAGCTTGCCAAGAGCATACGTCCTTCATCACACTCTTCAAGGCGCCACAAGAAAGATGCCACGGTGGACCACAACATGTCTCCAAGCTCTAGTGGAAGCTCCAAGGAAAGGTCGCCAAGGCAACAAGCTCGCCGGCGCCAACATGAGGAGAAGCATCCAAATGACTTTCGACGACATCCTTCCACTCAAGAGCGTCAACGTTGACATGAGAAGAAGACGGCGACAAAGGCACATCCTATGGTGTCCCCTAGTGCTACCACTCCAAGTGCGCCAATAACAGACGAGATCATGGCCAACTTCGACATCTTCATCGAGCAACTCCAACGTCGGCGTCGGAAGAAGCATGGTCACACACTGAGGCCACAACCAAGACGGCGCCCTTAACAAGCACTTCTCTTGACATGACGTCTACACCAAGTGCCACCACAACATTGGCCCCCATATGGCAAGATGAAGACCTCCTATGTGACAATTGCCAAGGCCAAGACCATGATCCACGAGAATGTCCCAATCTCTTGTGCCCACTATGCAATAGAAGAGGTCACATGATGTGGAATGCCAAGTTGGTGAACAAGACGGTGACCAAGATGATGAGAAGACGGTCGAGCATGGGATTTTCCCTTCGACCAAGGAGGCGAGCATGGAGAATGCTATCACCTATGACCATGGGTCAAGTGATGATGATGCCGAGCATGGGATTTTCCCTTCCGCAAAGGAGTCGAGTGATGATGCCTACACTATGGCATTGACCTTTGGAGGCGTGATGGTTGAGGAGGTTGAGCATGGGAGTTTCCCTTCAACCTTGGAGGCGTATGGGGATGAGGAAACTGAGCCTATCCCTATGAGCTTGAGTTATGATATGGTACCAATCCCATGTGAGAATGAGAGCCACTTAGCCCACTTGAGTGAGAGTGAGAGTGAGTTGAGTGCCTCCACCATATGTGAGTTTGAGTGCTTTCAATTTGAGCGAATGAGTGATACACCACTTGAGTTGAGAGAGGTAGTTGATAGGTCTTGTGAGGCCATTTCGATTTCTAACAACTTAACCTCTACCTCTAGTGTGTTTTCTCATTGTGTGCTAGGTTCCATGAATGATGAGACGCCACTCCTCGACTTGACGGTGCCTCAAATGGAGAAGATGTACATGGAGGATGAGGATGATGCCACCCCATGTCTACTTCAAGATGAACAAGGTGATTTTGAGAAATTCGAAAATTTGCCATAAATATAATGAACAATTGTTCATTATCTTGGAAATTCGAAAATTTGGTGGATTTTGGTGGAAATACAAATCAAATCCGTGTCAACCTAGAGCTCTGATACCAAATGATGAGGTTTGGACCTTTAGGGTGGCCCGATCTTCACGGATTGACGGAGGATGTGGACGAACGCACGCAAGAACACGAGGAACACGAAGAACACCAAGAAGAACGCCCCGAACACAAGAACACACGCAAGATACAAGAACCGTTTCCCTTACCGGTCGGTCCAACCGGACCAATAGAATCCACACGAAGGTGGGAGATCGGCAAGTAGATACAAGAAGGGATCTTGGATGGTTGTTTCTCCAACGGTCAACCGAACCGCTCCAATAAAGTCACCCGAAGATGAAAGATTGGCAAGTAGTCAAATTACAAGTAGAGGTCTTGAATCCACGCAGGGATCTTCTCCACGAGGGGAGGAACCATCCCCACAAGGGGAGGAAGGAGACCTTTGAGAAGAAGGAGTCTAGCTCTACTCTAATCTCAAAACATAGTCTATCTAGATCTGAGATGGGGAACTCCTATTTATAGTGTTGACCAACAAGGGGGTAGGTGGGGGAGGTTACATGGGCCTCCAACCCGTGCTGATTCCCGCAGCGGCGGTACTACCGCTTAACCCAGCGGTAGTACCGCTGGTGCGGTTTGACTTCGCTCTTCCCACCTCGGCGGTACCGGCGGCGGTACCGCCAGCGGTACCAGTTGGTACCGGACAAGCGCGTCAGACGACGATTCTGGCGGTAGCGGTGGCGGCAGCTCTCGAGCGGTAGTACCGCCTAACCCAGCGGTACTACCGCCGCCTGGGTCTTTTCTCCTCTTCCTTCGTCTCTTCCAAGCCACCGTGTTGTCGGACTCCATTCCTCGTGCGCCTTGGCCATCTTCCCGTGGAGTCGTACTCGTCATGACTAGCAATACAAAGTGACGATGGTCAAGTAGTATACCATTCCAAAGTGTCATATCGAGGTTCACATAGAGGAAGGAGTTCACCTTTGATGTCCATGGTGACTTGTGGAGTGTTGGAGTACTTTACATGGTGATGGACGTGACTCGGGCTACATCACAACGGCGGCGGCGGTCCAAGTCACGGATGGTGACGCCGCTGTTCCTGGGCGGCGGCGCCGACCGTCCAGGCGTGGCCTTGATTTTCACGCCGCCCCTGGACGGCAGCGGCTCCACCTTGACAAACCGCGGGGTCGTCGGTGTCGTGGACCGTGCGCTGGAGGAGGACGACGAGCTCGCCGGTATCTGCCAGAGCTCGCGGGAGCGGTCGACGGGGGCGGCGTAGCCGTACTCCCGCATGACGCTGTAGAAGTCACGGCCCTCCCACCAGCGCCGCCTCCACACGGAGTTGTGCTGGTAGGGTCGTTCCGTCCCCTCGTGGTCGTCCAGCGCCTCCTCGCGCTGCGCCTCCAGCATCGCCTGCCAGTTGGGGCTGTTGACGGCATACTCGGGATCCGCCCGCTGCTCCGGCGTCAGCTGCCGTCAGCGCAGGCGGACGAGATCGCGGAAGCGCTCCCCCGTCGGCAGGGGCGGCACCACGTAGCCAAGCGCCGACATCTGCCAGCCGTCGCCGCTGGGAAGGCGCATCCCTGGCGGCACGGGGATGCGGTGGCGGTAGAAGAACGCCGCCTCGTCCTTCTGAAGGCACGTCTTCAGGCCGCCGCTGCTGGACGCTTGGTCGTTGTGCGCCATCGTCGCCGGGGGGAGAGGAAAGATTAGAGTGCGGCGGGGGATGAGGGAGAGCAGAGTGCGGCGGGGAGGTGAGCGGTACGGTCTTTATAAGGTTATAAGGGAAAGAGTGCGGGAACGCGCCCCATTTATTCCGGCGCTTTACTCCGGCGCCTGTTCCCGAGGCGTTGTAACTCCGGCGACGCGCGTCGAGCAAGACGAGGCGCAACGCGTCGCGCGCGTCAGAAAACCGCTCAAGACGCAGTAAATAACGCTGACCGGCCGTTGTGCGGCTCACGCGTCGGGCTTTCCCGTCGAGTTTCGACTCGTCGCGCGTTGCCGCGGTTGCTGGCACGCCCGCTTGCATCCCTAGAACCTGTGCGCGAAACGGGGTTGCCGGACGCTCTATTGAGACGTGCCGACAACTTTTTCTCTATTAAGCGCGCCGCTGGGGGACGGTTTGGTGTCGGCGCGCCCAAAACGTCTATTGGGAACGGAGTTGGGCGCGCTGGTGGAGATGCTCTAACACTGCTCTCGCCTTCATCATTCTCTCGCAAAATCAGTCCGCATGTTCCAAAAGAAAAGAAGTTTACGCTGTCGACTTTATAAATTTGTGCTACACATCAGACTAAAAGTTTTATTTCGTGTTGCGAAAATTTGGTTCTCTACCAGAAAATATTATTGTCTCGACTTTGTGCATAAATATGTGGACAAAACGTGCTTTAATTAACATGAACGTCAGGATGGCCGAGTGGTCTAAGGCGCCAGACTCAAATTCTGGTCCTCCTACGAGGGCGTGGGTTTCAAACCCCACTTCTGACATTTCATAAGTTATTTGTTAACACGTTTTCGGTTAGTTTATACTATGTGGCATTGGCATCACTAACATCCTTTTTGGACTATCACACCAAAAACATTATAAATAAAATTCACTTTTTCGGTTAGTTTATAATATGTGGCATTGGCATCACTAAGATCCTTTTTTGGACTATCGTACCAAAAACATTATAAATAAAATTCACCTTTAAGGTTAGTTTATAATATGTGGCATTGGCATCACTAAGATCTTTTTTTTGGACTATCGCACCAAAACATAACTCTATATACTAAGAGTCATAACTTTTGATTTTTGTCCGATTTTTGGGCTTCTACCCGATTTTTTGGCACGCGACACCTGTCCTCCGAGACCGCGCGTGGAAACCCCGCGTGGAAAAGTCCGCGACGTGCTTTCCACGCTGGGCTCGCTGCCGCTGGGGTCGGTTCGCCGACTTACCTGCGCGCGACGCGTGGACTCGCGTGTCGCGCCTTTGGCTATCAAGCCGGCTGTGCGGTGACAGTCGGCTCGCGTCGGCCAGGTGGCCGGCTGGCGTGTGGGCCTGGGTTCGTCGTTCGTTCCTATCCTTACGCGTGTCCGTGTGCCGACTATGGTGACGTATTGCTCAGGTTGCGTGATGGCGTCATGCGTGTACGTGTTGCCTTGCGTGCTTCCAGCTGTCCATTGCGTGTCCACGTTTGCGCGGACGTGGTGCTCTAGAGTGTTCCGCGTGGACGCGTGTGTCGTGGGGTAGATAACCGGCAGATGCTACCTTGGGGTAGCTTGAGATGATGGGCAAGGCGACTCTGGTATCTGGGAGATTGTTTAGCACTGCAGGGACAAGGGTTTACCCAGGTTCGGCCTCTCCATTGGAGATAAAGACCTACTTCCTGCTATCTTATTATTGATCTCGATCTCGATAACCCGGCTACGACAACAGAGCCGGATCTCGATCTAGGTTACAAGGTTGAGGTGTTTCTCTCAATGGTTCTCTCGCCTAAGCTTGGATCGTAAAGTTCTGTCTAACTAGGGCACATGGGACCAGTTTATATAGATGCCGGGCCTCCTGGGCTTTACAAGATGAGTCCGGTTCTACCCAAACTCGGAGTCCCACTCTAACTCTTCTGCCTTCGTGTCCCCCAAGTCCTGAACCGCCTCTGGTCTTTTAGAATCTTTCATTCCTGAACCGGGTTACGCCAAACCTACGGCCCAGCAACATAACCCGGGCCCATGCTGATGGTTAGCTGGCCTGGCCGGGCCTCCTGCCTGGCGGGTCACGCTTCCCTCTTCATGGGCCTACCGGGTTATTATCCCCCCATCAGTAGCCCCCAGATTAACCTGGTTGCCTGGTTGGCATGCTCTGCTTCTATTCTTGAATATTGCTTCTTTGAGCAGAGCTGTTATCCTGGCCAGCCGGTTAATCACCTGAAATGTAAAATAACACAACTGATTAAATACCAGAACACGTCTCTTTTTCTCCTTAGCTTGGCCAATCCTTTTTGGCGGCTTAGAACGTAACCCGGCTCAGTATACCGGGTTTCACACTTTACCGGGTTTCACTTTCAACACTTAGCGAAAATTGTCACCTAACTGTAAATCCGTCCTCAATCCATCTTAATCGTGATCTTATCAATTAATATCCCGTAATTATCTCATTCTGATTGTCGTTGACTTTTGGTCAAAGATCCTTATCCCTTCACTTTTTACCACAACACCCCTAGGTTTTTACTGCGCCTATAAATAGAAGACCAAGCGTCCACCGCGGTCACTTTCCCCATTCACTCATGTTCATCTCCTTCCTCGCGCCCGCACTATAGCACCCGCAAGTTCAATCTCCAATCGAGCCTCCCAATCTCCGCAAGAAGATCCACAGGTACGATTCTCCCTCTCATCCGTGCTCCGCACTCGATTCCACTCTCAATCTCACCCAGATTTACTTCGCATTTTCTTCTCCGCACATCCGCATCTAGAGCTAGGGTTTCTCATCGCCATTGTTGCAACCAGGGAACCTCGAAGCTCCACAGCCATGGTGAAGGATAAGGTGAAGGCTGGGGGTCCCGGTGGCTCGAAGAAACTTGCGAAGAAGCCGCCCAGCTCCCACGCTGGGGGATCTGGCTCCGCCGCCCCGGCTGCTACTCAGGTCAACTGGACCAAATCTACTGTAACCAATCTGATGCTGCAAGAGTACGTGAACTGCGGCGAGCTTCCTCCCAAAACAGAGATCAGCTGGCGCGCTGCTGGAGAAGAAATCCGCCCCAGCCCAAAAGAAGGTGAAGTAGTTGTATTCCTTGATCATGTACAACGCGGTCTTCGCCCCCCCCCCCGGCTCTCTGTTTTTCCGCCGGGTCTTGAAATACTACGGCCTTAGGCCCCAAGACATTGCACCCAACTCCATGCTGAACATCAGCAATTTCGTTGTGTTCTGTGAGGACTATCTGCAAATGGCTCCAAGCCTCGAGCTTTTTCTTGAATTTTTCTACTGCAACCTATCTCGCAAGGACCAGGTAGTCCCATATGGTGGAGTTGCAATCCAGCGCCGCAGGGAATGTGATTTCCCGGCTCTTCTTTTAGCCAGCCATCCCAAGGGGTGGCAAAACACATACTTTTATTGCAAGGACACCTCACCCGAGTCTGACGACGCCCGTTACCCGGCTTTCTGGAACTCGGCTTGACATATGAAGCGAAGATGAACAGCTACGCCGATGATGCTGAGCGGGTCAAGCTCGAGCCCACACTTCGCCGGGCCAGAGCCTTACTCGCCCATGGCCTCAGAGGTACGGACCTCGTCAAGTGTTGGATTGGCTGGTTCATCCAACCACTCAGCATCAGGACCCGGTTATTCTACCTATACACTGGTGAAACCACAGATAGCATGCGCTATTCTGAGATGACACTGACTGACGACCAGATTGTGAAGAACGCCAAGAGATTGCTTGGCGAAAAGAAAGATGCCATTGCACTGGATGGGCTCGCCCCATTTAGTGCTAAGAACAAACCCTCCACGGTAAAAAACCAATCCTTGATCATTTATACTAACTTTAACCTGGTAACTTCATCCATGGAATGTTACTTTAACTGCTTTTTCTCAGGACTCCAAGTGGTGGAGCGTGGATTTTACTCCTACATCCTCTCCTGATGGGGAGGACACAGAAAGTGACGAAGATGAAGAAGAAGAAGAAGAAGGTGAGCTAGACTCTGTAGGCCGACTCTTCCTCCAATTGATTAACAACGAAGTCCCCAACAAGGACATTTCTACTGATAACCCGGCAAATCTTATTCCAGGCCCTACTGACCCGGCTTCTGACATAACGCCGGGTCCCAAAACTGCTGCACCTCCTACGCAAAAGAGGACCCGGGCCACCATTGCTAAGGTACCATATTTTAGCTTCTCAATTTTCATGATGAACTCATCTCAAACCCAAGCACAAACACAGGAAAAGGAAGGTGAGAAGGAGGCTGAGGCGAACAAGAGGCGCCGAACCAGATCTTCTACAAGCCACACCTCCCTGAGCCCAGGTATCCCTCAATGCTCTTTATCAAACTGGGCCAAATCCATCCAGAAGACGCCCAGCAAACAATACCCTTTAGCTGGCAAGATCCGGGTCGCTAAACCATCTCGTTTGTCAGATTCCTCCTCGGATGGTGTTAGCACACCCGAGGATTTCCATATAAATGCCGGGTTAGAAATACTCTACACACTTTTCCATACCTCCATACTTTACTGCTCTCTTTATTTTTGTTTTACTAAATCACTATCTTGTTCCAGTGCCCGAGCTTTTGCAGATGAAGACCCGGAGTCTCCTCCAGCGGCGTCTCCTCCTCTAGCAACAACAGAGCCTTCTCCTATGGAGGCACATACTGAAGACCCGGTGGATAGAGACGAGCCAATGGAGCATACAACTCCCGTGTCTTCTCCAAAAAATACAGCTGATCCTGTGCCAGAACCCTCCCCAGCTACTCACTCTCCGGGTTAGGCTCTGGGACTAAAGAAGATGAAGTGCAGATTACTGGGACCCGGCACGTTCCAGTGCACGGTGCTCCCGAAACTCTTGCCAAAGTGCCAGCTCCAGATGCTAACCCGGCGTCTCCTGCCAAGGGAAAGAACCCGGCTTTTTTGTCGGCCCAGTGAAATCCAGGGTGTGCTGGGCCTGTCCTCTACGGCCCTCGACACTTGATGGCGAATTTTCGCTAAGGACCAAGCCTACGGCTTGGAGAGCCTCGCGAGGGCTTTTGAGGCAGCAGAGGCCTGCGGAGGCCATATCCACTGCTGCCCCCTCTTCAAGGAAATCTCCCCTGGGGAGAGGTCAACGCCGAATTCTCTACAGGGCGTCCAAGCCCTCGTGGAGATCGCTTCGCTGCAAAGCAACCTCTGCAGAGCGCACATGGGCTCTGCAGCGGCCGCAGAGTGACGCGCGCCCCTGCGCGCGGTGACGACGACGCCGCAGTTGCCATTTTGGTGATTAAAGGGGTCAACAAAGCTGTGCCACCCGCACCGGACTACAAGGATTTCCTCTTTGGTGATAAGGGGACCGGCCGGCGCTACGCTCCACGGCCAACGTCACCGTGGGCACCCCCACGTTCCTCTGCGGCCCCAGCTGGCCGTCCTGCATGGACGGTGGTACTCTGCTACAGGAGTCAGCTTTACGCTCATGGACCGCGTCCATGGACAACCGGGCTGCGATGCACCGCGCTCCACCTTCTGCGCCACGTGACAGCCCTACCACAGTGCAAGCGCAGGAGGGAGCACGGGGCGCCTATAAAAGGAGGACGAGGTGCACCGTAGCAAGGATCGCATTCTCATTCCAGCATAGCCACTTACGCGCAAGGAAGAAGAAGACCATTGCTTCCCTTCCTTGTACACCATTGCCAAAAGAGAGCCCTCGGCAAGCTCATTGTACTGTAACCTCTACAAGCAGTGCAATACAGACAAGCAGGAGTAGCGGTTTACCTCCACACGAGGGCCGTGAACCTGGGTACGGGCTGGTGTTCATCTCTGTCGTGATGTCCCTCCACTTGCTCGACGAGCACCGTCGCCGTGCAGGTTGAGGGTTGTTTGACCAACGTGTTCAGCCCCTTACACGAACTCTCTTCGTGAGCTTGACTATCCCTGTTTCGTGGGAGTCATTCTCCGACAATTGGCGCGCCAGGTAGGGGGCTGAGGCGCGTCTTCAACCTTCATCGACCTCTGCACCATGGCGGACACTCGCGCAGCTCGCGCCACCCGGCGGGCATCAGGCAGGGCAACCACCGAGCCCGCTGCCAACACCACCAACCCTCGCGGCCGTCCCCGCGCCAGCCGTGCCACGGGGCGCAACACCGCTGAACCGCGGGTGGAGCACCCCGAGGACGACGACGGCCACCACGACGACCGCTTCGACGACGACGTCGACCACGGGCACGGCGAGGACGCTGAGTCCTCGCATCCGTCCCAGCGCCACAGCGCCTCCACTCTTGGGCGTCCAGCGCCCAGCCCAAACACCGCGCTGCTCATGGCCGCGGAACTCTTCGCTACCGCCGAGGCGCACGACAACTGGCTCGGCCGCCTCAGCACCTCGTCGACATCGCGGCAGCACCGCGCGCTGCTCCTGCGGCGTCGCGCTCTCTGGTGCACCACAACTCCGGACGCGCTGGAACCACCGCGCATGGCGCACCTCCGCCGCCGCCTCCGCCGCCGCCTCCGCCAGGTCCGCCTCCAGCCGCGGCGCACAAGGCCGCATCCCACGCGTCTTCGCCGCGCGATTGTCAAATCGTGCAGCGGACACCCCCAGACGCGCGGGTGGAATGGAGCGCCAGAAGGACCTCCAGAAGCGCATCGTCGAGGAAATCGGCCAGCAGGGCGACAGAACCGCCGTGCTCTTCAGGGTGGCATCGCCTCGTACGCCACAGGTTGCGCGGCCTTCACCCGCAACCTGCGTCGCGTCGTCTGGCCACAGAAGTTCAGGCCTGACCTACCCAAGGGCTACGACGGCACGAACAACCCCATCGAGTTCTTGCAGCTCTACACCACCTCCATCCAAGCTGCGGGGGGAGACGACAAGGTCATGGCCAACTGGTTCTCCCACGCTCTCAAGGATTCCGCCTTGTCGTGGCTCCTGAACCTTCCCGAGGACTCCATTGACTCGTGGGAGGAGCTCTGCCAGCAGTTCGTTGCGAACTTCAAGGGCACGTACGAGCGCGCCCTCACCTACAACGACCTGCGAGCTGTGCGCCAGAAGCCTGGCGAGACCCTCCGCAGGTACATCCAGCGCTTCAGCCAAGTCCGCAACAAGATCCCGAACATCCCGGACTCGCACGTCATTGCGGCCTTCAGAGAGGGCGTCACCAACCACAGGATGCTCGAGAAGCTCGGCATCCATGATACCCTCTCCTCCGTGGTGAAGCTCTTCGACATCGCAGACAAATGCGCCAAGGCAGAGAAGGGCTCCTCTTCGTCAAGGTGGGCTCGACAGACGACCCTGTCGAGGGATCCAAGACCCAGAAGAGGCGTGACGAGATAAAGCGCAAGCCTACCGCAGTCCTGGCAGCTGAACCCGACGCCAAGCATGTTCGCGAGGACTCTCCAGAGGCTGGCAGAAAAGGTGGACAACCGCCCGTTCTGCATCTACCACAACAGGCGCGGCCATGCGACAGAGAACTGCTATGACCTCAAGCAGCTGAGCAAGAAGCGTGAGCAAGAAGAGGCAGCGGTGGCCGCGGCAGAGGCCGTGGTTACCGCAAAGGTGGACGCAAGGGCAACTTCCAGAGGCCTCAGGGAACTCAGGCGAATGCCGCCGAGAAAAACAACAATCTGCCCGACGAAGAGCCTGGAGGCTACCAGGCCCCCAAGGGTGCCATGGCATGCATCCTCGGCGGATCCCAGGCGCCCAAGTCGAACAACCAGTTCAAGCAGTTCGCTCGCGAGCTCAACGCAGCGCTTCCCGGGGTCGAGACGTCCCGCCCCCTCAAGTGGTCCCAGTACACCATCGCCTTCGACGCCAAAGATCACCCCAAGTCTACAAAGACTGTGGGCACCCTCCCGTTGGTGTGCACCCCCACCATCAACAACATCGCCGTCGGCAAGACGCTCATTGATGGGGGTGCAGGCCTAAACGTCATCTCTGTCGAGACCTTCGAGACGCTTCAAGTGCCCTACGAGTGGCTCATGCCCTCCAGGCCCTTCACCGGGGTCACCAGCGGCTCAATCTCGCCTCTGGGGCAAGTGAGGCTCGCGGTCACTTTTGGCACGCAGGAGAACTACCGCACCGAGCTAATTGACTTCGACGTCGCGCACATTGGCCTGCCCTACAACGCCATCCTCGGCTACCCCGCCCTCGCGAAGTTCATGGCCGTCACGCACCACGCCTACAACATGGTCAAGATCCCTGGCAGCGGTGGCACCATCACCATACGTGGTCACGTACAGGACGCCACGCGCGCTGTCGAGATCGCCTACAAGGCCGCTGCCATGGCATTCCCCGCTGACGAGGACATGGAGCCTCTCGAGAGGCCCAAGAAGAAGAAACAACTGTTCACTCAAGAGCAAGCATCTACAAAGAAGGTGTCGCTGAGCACCAGCGGCTCGGGGGCTGAGGGCTCGGGGGCTAGCGTCACCATAGGCGCTGGCTTGCCTCCCAAATAGGAAAGCGCGCTCGTCGCCTTCCTTCGGGCAAATTCTGACATGTTCGCATGGACTCCGTCAGAAATGTCCGGTGTACCAAGGGAGGTGATCGAGCACCACTTAGCCGTGTGTCCAGACGCACGCCCTGTAAAGCAAAAAGCGCGGAAACAAGCCCCCGAGAAGCAAGCGTTCATCATCAAAGAAGTAGAGAAGCTGAAAGCAGCAGACATCATTCGAGAAGTTGCCCACCCCACTTGGCTCTCCAACGGTGTGGTTGTCCCAAAACCCAATGGAGGAGGCCGGCTCTGCATCGACTACACAGACGTGAACAAGGCTGCCCCAAGGATCCATACCCCATGCCAAGGATAGACCAGATTGTGGACTCCACCGCCGGCTGTGATCTCCTCTGTTTCCTGGATGCCTTCTCAGGCTACCACCAGATCAAAATGGCCAAGGAAGACGAGGAGAAAACAGCATTTCTCACCCCTTGTGGTGTGTATTGCTACACTTGCATGCCCTTTGGCCTGAAAAATGCCGGCGCCACCTTCCAGAGGCTCATGAGGATCGCCTTGGGGGCTCAGATGGGAAGAAATGCAGAAGCTTATGTCGACGACATCGTGGTCAAGTCTCGCGAGGGAGACACTCTCTTGAAGGATCTCGAGGAAACCTTCGCCAGCCTGCGCAAGGTGAACATCAAGTTAAACCCCGCCAAGTGCGTCTTCGGGGTGCCTTCAGGCAAGCTCCTCGGGTTCCTCGTGTCCCACCGCGGCATAGAAGCAAACCCTGACAAGATCAAGGCTATAGAAGACATGCAGCCACCTCGCCGCCTCAAGGACATGCAGCGCCTAGCAGGATGCATGGCCAGCTTAGGCCGCTTCATCTCCAAGTTCGGCGAGAGAGCCTTGCCATTTTTCAAGATCATGAAGAAATCCGGCACCTTCAAGTGGACTCCAGAGGCTGACAAGCATTTGAGGACTTGAAGAAATACTTGGCTAGCTCACCAGTCATGGTAGCCCCCAGGGCAGGCGAGCATCTGAAGCTGTACCTAGCAGCCACTCCACAAACTGCTAGCGCCGTCCTGGTGGTGGAAAGAGAAGAGCCAGTTCTCCCCAAGAAAAGCACTGCCACACCAAGTCCAGAACCTCCCGACGAGGAACAGTCTCTCCAGACCCAGTGCCAGGCCCACAGCCTCAAGTCGAGCCCCACGAGCACCCCTGCCGAGGCTCCTCCACAGGCAAACCTCGCCAAAGGTCCTGAGGAGCCTCTCGAGGGAGCCGACGCTGCCGCACCATCAACGACCCTCGTCGAGCATCCAGTCTACTTCGTCAGTACTGTACTGCGAGATGCTCGCGAGCGGTACCCAGTGCAGCAGAAGCTCCTCCTCGCGCTACTCATCGCCTCCAGGAAGCTGCGCCACTACTTCCAGGGTCACCCCATCACGGTGGTCACGTCCTTCCCCCTGGAGCAGATCCTGCGCAACCCCAACGCTACTGACCGCGTCGCAGGATGGAACATTGAGCTGCAGCCATTCAACTTGCGCTTCGACACCACAAGAGTCATAAAAGGGAGAGCGCTGGCGGATTTCGTCGCCGAGTGGACAGACCCAACTCCTGAAGAGCCTCGCGAAGAAGAAACCGCGTCATCGGGAGATACAATGCCAAGCCACTGGACCATGCACTTCGATGGAGCTTTCGCCTGCCGCAATGGTGGGGCTGGCGTTGTCTTAACCTCACCAAAAGGTGACAAGCTCTACTACGCCATCCAGCTGTGCTTCACAATAGACAAGATCTCCAACAACATCGCCGAGTACGAGGGCCTCCTCGCCGGGCTCAGAGCCGCAATCGCCCTTGGCGTCAAGCACTTACTCATAAAGGGTGATTCCCAGCTCCTGGTTAACTTCTCCAACAAGAGCTACACGCCTAAAGACGACCACATGGCCGCCTACCTTGAAGAGGTCCGCAAGCTCGAGAAGCACTTCAGGGGCATGGAGCTCATGCACATCCCGCGAAAGGAGAACCAGAGGCAGATGACATCGCCAAGCGAGCATCACGAAGGCAGGCCCAGCCGGCCGGCGTCTTTGAAGAGAGACTCTCCAAGGCGTCCATAAAGCAGCCACAAGAAGCAGCAGCCGCAAGCACAGACGAAGTACTCCCACCACCTCCTAGGTGGGGCACCCAACTGCGGTCCATCCTCAGGGGAGCGTCTGCTGCTGGCTATGGTGCACCAAGAGACAGGCTGGGTTGACGAACTCAAAGACTACCTGCTGAAGGGAGTCCTTCCTGAAGAAGACGCGGAGGCAGAACGAGTGGCTCGACAAGCCAAGTCATACTACATCCTCGAGGGAGACCTGTACCGCAAGCGCCCAAATGGAATTGCACTCAAGTGCGTCCCCCCCGAGGAAGGCCGCATGCTGATCAGAGACATTCACAGTGGAGAGTGTGGCCACCATTCCTCTGCACGCACCCTGGCAGGCAAGGTCTTCAGGAGCGGTTTCTACTGGCCCCAAGTGCTTCAAGATGCCACCACCATCGTCCAGTCTTGCGATGCGTGCCAGTTCCACGCCAAGCAAGTCATCAGCCTGCACTGGGACTCCAAACCATCCCGCTCTCGTGGCCTTTCGCGGTCTGGGGCCTTGACATCTGGGACCCTTCCCGAGATCACAAGGGGGCTACCGCTTCCTCTTCGTGGCAGTCGACAAGTTCACCAAGTGGGCAGAGGTTGAAGCAGTGCGCAGCATACCGGCCAGGGCGGCAGTAAAATTCATCAGAGGCCTGGTCTGCCGCTTTGGTGTGCCTAATCGCATCATCACCGACAATGGCTCACAATTCACCAGCGGCATCTTCAGGGCCTACTGCGAGAGCCTCGGCACCAAGCTCTGCTTCGCCTCGGTGGCTCACCCACAGAGCAACGGCCAAGCCGAGCGAGCAAATGCTGAGGTCCTCAAGGGCCTCAAGACAAGAAGCTTCAATCGCCTGAAGGGCTACGGCAAGGGCTGGATAGACGAACTCCCGTCCGTGCTCTGGTCCATCCGCACGAACCCCACGAAGCCCACTGGTGAGACGCCATTTGCTCTCGTGTATGGAGCTGAAGCAGTCCTCCCCACAGAGATCAAGCATGGATCCGCACGGGTCCTTGCCTTCAACGAGGACGATCAAGCAGACCTCCACAGCGACGACCTGCTGCTCCTTGACGGGTTGCGCCGCCGTGCCGCCCTCAGGGCAGCCAAGTACCAGCAAGACCTGCGACGCTACCACAGCCGCCACATACGTCCGCGCACTCTCGAGACAGGCGACCTCGTCCTCAGGAGAATCCTCTCCAGGGAAGGTCTCCACAAGCTCTCGCCAATGTGGGAAGGCCCCTACAGGGTCTCACACATCGCCAGGCCTGGCGCGGTACGCCTCGAAACGGAGGACGGCATTCCGGTCAAGAATCCATGGAACATCGCGCATCTACGCAAGTTCTACCCGTGATCATAGTCACGCCAGACATTTTTTGTCTCTAGAGGGAAGCACACAACTTCACCTCCAAGCTTCACAAAAGCTTCTCCTCCCGAGGGCCAGCCCCTCTGAGCTCTCCTGATTACGTGCCGCCGCAGGCCGTGAAGAGTCTCAGCCACTGAATGTGGTCCCCATGCCTCGACATGGAAAACTTTATCTTGGTCACACCAAGTGTAATGAACCAATTCGTTTCTCATGAAACATTGCGCTGAGGCGCCGCTATGTAATATTTTGGTGGTGAGTTTTACTTTTCATCATCTTAGTTCATTTCGCGCTCATATTCTTCCCCATGCGCACCTCGCGAGCGGGGGCTGAGTACGGTGACTGTGCCTCAAGAGCACCCCAACAGCACCGCAAAATCCAAAGGATCCGAGCTCTAGCACGTGAGCACGCTCTCACGCCTGTTACCTCCCCAAAGAGCTCTGGCCCATGGGCTTGCTCCCAAAACACGCCACCTCACCAAAGGACCTTGGTACTTACTCTCCTCGCGAGATACCATGAGGAAGCCTATAAGCGCGCATGGTGTTTACTACCATGTGCCTGCTTTGGGTTGCCTCTCTAACCAATACAGGGAACAAGAGTCCTCCCCAAGGTCGAGAAGTCACGCTCCGACCCCTAGAGGGAGCGCACCATCAGGGAAGCCAACGCCCTCTACGAGGCCAAAGTCTCGCCAAGCTAAGTCTAGCGCTCGCGCCCTCAGAAGTTTTTCTCCCTCTCACGGCACCTGTCGCCCTCGAGCGGTTTTTTCTCTCTCACACTCCATGGACTGCTTGTGCGTCAAAGGGGAGCCCTCGAGCACCGCGACTCGAGAGCCCTTACCTCTCCAAGCCTTAAACACCCCCCGGCCTTGCCGAGTCACGCTCCGGCATACCGTAGCGGCGGTGTCATAGCGCAAAGAGATGGGTCCTGACGACGTAGAGCGAAGAAAGACATGGAACAGGGATAAAAGGACCCTTCGAGGGGCACACACACATGTTTGCATACGATCAAAGTATCTTACAAGCCAGCGTGAATTAAAACAAGTCTTAAAACAAAGATAATTGCGCCAAGCGCATCTTGTTGCAGGAGTGGCCTAGGCAGAGGGTTCACCATCGCCGTCCTCTTCAGCCTTCTCTTCTTCGGCGCCTTCATCCTCCTCAGCGGCCTGCTCCGCCTCAACCCTCTTGAAGCGGTCGACGTAATCGTTGACTTCTTCTCGAACCAAGTTGGAGAGCTCCCAGGCTTGGTCCCCTCGATGGGCTCGGTCACTGACTCGAAGTCGAAGCCGGGGTGAAGGCGCTGGAGGTTGGCGAAGACGCGATCGATCGCCACGGTCAAGAGCTTGCGGCACTCCTCATCAACAACGTCGCCAAGTTCCGCCACAGGGCCCTCGAGCACAGAGAAGAGCTGATCGAAGTAGGCGAGGTATGTGGCGGCGTCAGCGTTCCCATTGACGGGAACAACAGGAGCATCCACTCCTAGCTGCCCCGCGAGAGTGTTCCCCCGGGTCACCAAGGACTTGAACACGCGCTCCCGCTGCTGCGTCAGGACCCGCGCCGCCTGCACGCTGTGCTCATCCTCTGCAGCACGCTCCACAGCAGGGCCCGCCTGCGCGCCAGCTCCCTCATATCAGCCATCAGGGAGGCGAGGTCTTGATCTGCACGTTCGCGAGCCTCTTCCGCGCGGCGACGACCGTCCCTGGCGCGCCTCACCTGGGAGTTCAGGTTGGCGTTCTGGTGCTCCAGTTGAACAATGCGGGCATTGTCATCCGCGCGTTTCTTCTTGAAGCGGTCCTCTGCTTCCTGAACTTCCCGGCATATTCTTCGGCGACGGCGGAGCGATATTCTTCTTGCTTGGCGGCGGCATCCTTCTCAGCCTCTTCCTTCCTCGCGGCGAGCTTTCGTTGGACTTCTCTACAAGCTTTTTGTGCCTGGCCACCTCCTCGTCATGCTTGCCTATGGCCTCGGCCAGTTTGCCCTCCCGCGCCTCAAGATCTGCGCGCTGCGTGGACAGCTCCTTGTCAGCCTGCAGTTGCTGCCCTCGCGTTTGAGCACCTCCGCTTCGCGCGCCGCCAGTACTTGCTCACGGGCATCCAAGGACACGCGGTGTTGGTCCAAAGACTTCCGCGTAGCCTCCGACTCCGCAGCAAATTTCCCCTCGCGGTCGGCAAGCTCTTGGCGCTGAGCGGCTAGCGTGGTCTCGAGGGTCGCGCGCTCTGAGGCAGCGGCTTGGCGCTCCGCCGCGGCCGCCTCGCGATCTTCTGCAGCGGCCTGGCGCTCTGCCTGGAGTGGCTCCAGGGTCTCTTGAGCCTCGCGAACCGCGCTCTCGCGGACCTCCTTGGCGAAGCGCAGCGCCTGCATGCCTCGTTGTCGTGGCGGCGTTGCTCCACGACCTCGAAGAAGCGGGTCCACGCCCTCTCAAGTTCGTCGTACTCTCTGGCGAGCTCGGCCTCCTCGAGAGCGAGTTGGGCCTCCAGCCCATCCAGTGCACCCCTCGCCAGGCGGAAGGTAGAGCTGCGGCGAGCGCCGCTCCAGCTCTGCCACCCAGGACCAGAGCCCGGAACTCCCACGAGACATGGAGGCTCCCTCGTGCGCACTAGTTTCGAGGGTGGGACCTCCAAGCTTGGGCCCGGTCAACCTGGCCTGGGGGCTGTGCGAGCCCTCTCCGTCATTGGGGCCATGGGCTCCAGCACCGTCGTCTTCAACCGGCGCCTCCTCTCGAGCTTCAGGGGCAGGGGAAGATTGCCCAGCCACCGTGGGGTCCGCCGCCGCCGAGCCCGCTGCGACCCAGAAGAAGCCGCCGCCCCCTCAGCATCTGCGTTAGGCGGGGGCGGCGGAGGGACATTTTCCTCCATCGCGGCGTCGGTGCCTTGGGGCGGCGGAGTAATTCTCCCCCATCTCAACGTCAGCGCCTCCCTTCGCCGGCGAGCCGCTCCCCGTTTCTCCGCGGCGACCTCCTCTTGCCGCTCTGGTGGAGTGACGGGACGTGGTGGTGTTGGTGTCCGCACCACCGCCTCCTCCTCGGGGCGCGCCTCCGCGGTAGAAGACGAAGTAGCTGCTCCGGCCAGAGGTGTAACCACCACATGCCCTACGTCTTCCTCCGCCACAGGCTTCGTGGCCTCCTCCGCCACCGGCTCCGAGGCCTCGGTCACTACGGGCTTAGCAACCTCTTCAGCTGAGGGCTCCACAGGCTCCTCGACGGTTGCCGAGGCCAGGCCCCGGACCTCCGCGCCTTGCGGAGCCTCCGGCGTTTTGCCGTCACAAGATCCCTAACAAACAAACAATGAAGGCCATCAAGAGGAGAGCAAGAAAACTCTCGAAAGATGCAAAACAGGGGCCAACGCTTACCCAGATGACTTGGCGCGTGAGTCGACCCACATCGTAGTGGACGACCGCCACGACCTCGACGAAGCAGCTCCAGAGCCGGGCCCCTCAGGAGCAGTCTCAGCTTTCCTCTTGAGAGGGGTGCCCACTGGGCTCTTGGCGGCCCTGTCGTGAAAAGCCTTGGAGCGGGGATCGCAGCGTCCCGCTACGGCCTCCTCATCGCTGTCTTCCTCCCCCTCCGCGACCTGGCGCGAAGGGGCCACAAGGAAATCCTCGTCCCCGCTGGACGAAATTCCAGAACATCTCCCTCGGAGGAGCAGGTTTCGAAGAGCTCGCCTCCCCTGCCGAGGGATTCGCCCCTCCACAGGTGACGCCCAGATCGGCGTCAGATGCGGCGGGTGACTCCGAGGCCCAGTCCTCTTCCACCACGGGCGCCGCGTCCTCCTTCTTCTCCTCCCCAGCCAGGCCCTGAGGGGTGAACTCCGGCATCAGCTCCAGGATCGCGAGGCGCTTCTTCGGGTAATCTGATGGAGTGGCTTCGCGAGCTCACTGCGCGGCACAGGAACCTCCGGGGCGGTGAAGAGGATGCCCATTATGGAAGCTACGACGTCGGGAGGTGGGAGCTGCAGTGCAGCCGCATTGCGTCCGCCGGGCCTGAATACATCCACATCGGCTTTGTGTGCTTCTGGAGAGGGCGATACGGCGCCTCACGAAGTCTTCAGCAACCATCTGCCCCGTGAGGCCAGCGTCGCGGACGAGCTTCATGCGTGCGACCAAGTCAGCAATCTTCGGGCTCTGAAGGGTTGCACTCGACCAATTCGAGTTCTTCAGGGCGGCGCCTCAGGGACGTCGAAGAAGGAATTCTGCGTCTTGGCGTCCACGAGGAACCACCGCTGGCGGAAATCGTCCACCTTCTTCGTCACCCGTGTGACGGGTTTGTCGCCGTCCCAGGACATGGGGATGTAGATACCTCCCATCCCATCCGCGATGCGGAAGGACACACAACCAGACCGCTCGCCAGGCGCCGTGGAGCGGAGCGCATAGAAGCTCCGGAAGAAGGCCACGGAAGGCATCACCCCCAAATACGCCTCGCAAAGATATGCGAAGATGGCGAGGATCAAGATGGAGTTGGGGTGCAGATGCAGAGTTGGATCTGATAGAAGGCCAGAACCTCCTCCAGGAAAGGGAAAATGGCGGCACCAAACCAGCGAAAATGGTCGGAAGAAAATGGGATACAGCCCCGCCGCGAGCTTGCCAAAGCGCGCCGCCTTGAGAACGTGGCGCCGTGCTCGTTGTTCTTGCCTGCGGCCATCAGCCGGATCTTGTCCAGCGCCTCCGCAGTGTGGATGCGAGTCCCCACCAGCGCCGGCGCGAACTCGTCCTCCTGCTGCGCCTCGGCCGGTACATTCGCCATTGCCGCCTTGCCCTTCTTGGGACCCATGGTCGAAGAGAAGGGCGGCGGAGCTCGGTGAAGGAGGAGGAGCGCCGGAGACACAGGAGCGCAGGCGTCAAGAGCAGGAGACGGGCGCGCAAATGATGCAGTAACTGCTGCCTGAACCGGCGCTGCAGGCTTTATTCCCCTCAGAGCAGTTACCGAGACGTGGTGGGACCCCCCACTACGCCCATCATCTCCGAGGAGAACGTGTCGTCGCGGCGTAACTGCCCACACGTGTCTCAGGCCGGCCGGACACTTTGGGCCCATGACGATTCGCCTGCGTCCATTGGACTACATCGTGCCCATCATGGGCCCGGGGGCTACTGTCGGCCCAGTGAAATCCAGGGTGTGCTGGGCCTGTCCTCTACGGCCCTCGACACTTGATGGCGAATTTTCGCTAAGGACCAAGCCTACGGCTTGGAGAGCCTCGCGAGGGATTGCCTCGCGAGGGCTTTGAGGCAGCAGAGGCCTGCGGAGGCCATATCCACTGCTGCCCCCTCTTCAAGGAAATCTCCCCTGGGGAGAGGTCAACGCCGAATTCTCTACAGGGCATCCAAGCCCTCGTGGAGATCGCTTCGCTGCAAAGCAACCTCTGCAGAGCGCACATGGGCTCTGCAGCGGCCGCAGAGTGACGCGCGCCCCTGCGCGCGGTGACGACGACGCCGCAGTTGCCATTTTGGTGATTAAAGGGGTCAACAAAGCTGTGCCACCCGCACCGGACTACAAGGATTTCCTCTTTGGTGATAAGGGGACCGGCCGGCGCTACGCTCCAAGGCCAACGTCACCGTGGGCACCCCCACGTTCCTCTGCGGCCCCAGCTGGCCGTCCTGCATGGACGGTGGTACTCTGCTACAGGAGTCAGCTTTACGCTCATGGACCGCGTCCATGGACAACCGGGCTGCGATGCACCGCGCTCCACCTTCTGCGCCACGTGACAGCCCTACCACAGTGCAAGCGCAGGAGGGAGCACGGGGCGCCTATAAAAGGAGGACGAGGTGCACCGTAGCAAGGATCGCATTCTCATTCCAGCATAGCCACTTACGCGCAAGGAAGAAGAAGACCATTGCTTCCCTTCCTTGTACACCATTGCCAAAAGAGAGCCCTCGGCAAGCTCATTGTACTGTAACCTCTACAAGCAGTGCAATACAGACAAGCAGGAGTAGCGGTGTTACCTCCACACGAGGGCCGTGAACCTGGGTACGGGCTGGTGTTCATCTCTGTCGTGATGTCCCTCCACTTGCTCGACGAGCACCGTCGCCGTGCAGGTTGAGGGTTGTTTGACCAACGTGTTCAGCCCCTTACACGAACTCTCTTCGTGAGCTTGACTATCCCTGTTTCGTGGGAGTCATTCTCCGACATTTTTCATCTGAGTTGCCGGCTCTGGGTACCATGACCGTCCAGCCCTCTGCGATGAGTATTTCTCTCGCCTTGCTCAACACAAGAACCTGGAGACTGAACTGGTCTCCCTGATTCAGAAACGATATGAGGTACACACTTCACTTCTTACCTTTACACTTTATTGCCTAACTATATCCTGAGTAGCCCCCAAGCTCTAAGTTCATCACTTGTTGATGAGCTTGGTGCTTATAACATGAATTCCTTTGGTAAAAACTTCAATCCTGTAGCCCCCATGGCCCGGATTGTCTGTTTACAGCAACCTGGGACTAAAAAATTCCATCATTTAAAACTTGCCAACTTTCACATCAAAACTTTGAACACTGTAGCCCCCCAAGTGCCGGGTTGTGTGCCTGCAGCACCCTGTGACTTCGTTATTACATTGAAAATTTTAACTTCAAAATTGAGTAGCCCCCAAGTGCCGGGTTAGCTGTCCACAGCTACCTGGGACTAACACTTAGAAAATTTTCAGACTTTTTGCGCATGTAGCCCCCAAGTTCCGGGTTAACTTGCCTGCGACAACCTGGGACTAACATACTCTTGTGTTTTAACAGGAAGATCACGCCAAAGCCGAGGCAGAAATCACCCGGCTCAAGGGTGTTGCTAAAGATGAATCTGAAACCCGGCTGACCCAGGCTGAACAACTGCAAACCCTGGAGAAAAATATCACAGATCTAACCCAGGAAAACTCTGATCTCAAGAAAGAACTGGAGGAGCATGAAGAACACTGGAAGGAGCAACTCTCCAATCTCCAGAAGAAATTGGATGCAGCTACCAAGGAGCTAACCCGGCTGAAGAAGATGATCACTTCTATGGTTGAATCCTTAGTGGGTAAGCAGTACACCTTTAAACTTCAAACTAAACTGACCAAGCAGACCCGGTTTTGAAATCTCACTGTTATGCTTTTCCTTACACAGGGCCTCGTGATGGGAACCTCCGCAAAACTGCTGCAGAAAAGATCAAGTGTATGTACACACTGACTCGCCAGCTTTACTTTGGCAGCTGCGAGGTCATCAAAGCCGCAAGGCTCTGGGAGAACCCGCCAAGCACATACACTGAATTCCTTGGGCATTTGTCAACAATGCCCCAATGGATTGATCTACTGAAGAAATCTGCATGCAGGGCCGGGGTGATGCGAGGTCTTGCTTTGGCAAAGGCCTACCATCCCCAACTAAACCCGGCTCCTCTGAAGGATGGCTTTCCCCAATACACCACAGATGGCAAGGAATTTGACAAGAAGTGCTACTCCCGGGTTGTGAAACAAACCCGGCACGTTGCCACTGTAATTGCCAGCAAAATGAAGCTCACCACATTGCAGTTCGGATATACCGAAAACGATGAAGAGATCATGGATGAGGAGCCACAGCGTATCGATCTCCTGCAAAGCTACAAGGACTCCATTGATCCATCCAAGACTGCTCCCAGTACCTCTACTGCACCCAGTTCTGCTACGCCAACTATTCCTCCTCCTTCACGGGCCACAGTTGAAGAAGACGATGAAAGCTACTTCCAATCCCTTCAACAGGTCACCCGGCGCAAGACCAAGGCCAAGGAGACCAAGGAGACCGAAGAGACAGAAGCTAACCCGGCAGCCACCGAGGAAGATGACCCGGCGAAAACCACTGAGGAACAACCATCTAGCTCGCCTCACCGTGACCCGGCTCCTGATGCCGAGGCCTGAAAACTTATGCAGATGGTTTTATCTCTGCAAGAAAACAATCTTATTCGGCCCATTGGGCACTTATTGTAATAACCTTAGCACTGTTTACACTATGCCTGTGATGGTGTGCCTATGCACCTGATGAAACTTTATGACACTCTCATGAACTTTTGCTTTGAAATATGCTTCTTCTGTGGTTTCGATGACCCTTTTGATTTCTTTAACTGTGAGCCGGCTTTCGCATGGATACCCTGTCGCAACCTCTCTGAGAAAAACAGGGTCGAACCAAGTCCCATTGGGCATCATGGCTGATTGAATTTCCAGGCGAGCAATCAGGCCATAAAATTGCGAGTCACATCAGCCCAACAGCAAGATAATCAGGAATAAACTAGTGGCATAAAAGCCGGGTCTTGGGATTGCAGCTACAGACCATTGAGGTAAGAGCCCAAGACCTGGATCAATGTTTATAAAGTAATGGCTTAACTATGCAACATTACCCCATTGATCCTCATACTGGTGGGACACGCTCTTTGGGCATCCTCAAAGATAAAATACAACTATTCTCCCATAATCACTTGTTCAACGCTAAAAAACATAAACAACTGAAATTAAAACTACACCTCCCTGCTTCTGAATCCAAAATACTGAAGCTAAAACCGCGTAGCCGGGTCACAAAGCATCGAGGCCCGGATGACCGCAAGAACCGGGTCTTGGAGAAAAAACTCTAACCCCTCAAGGACAAGCCCCCAAGACCAAGCTTAATCATGGAACTATGCAATAGTATTATCAAACATAAAGTAAAAAAGAAACTGAGAGAACACAAATTTTTGTTCAACCTTCACTTTATTGATAGAAAAGGTTAGGCCAGCAAGCCGCCTCATTAAAAGCCTTCCAGCCCCCTTAGGTACCCTGGTAAGGAAAAGAGCGCGTCTGAAACCTGCTGCCTGTTACATCGTGTATTACACCTCATATCTCTTTCTCATGCTAAGTATAGTATGGGCGCAGCTGGGCAATGTTCCATGGCCGCTCACGCTCTTCCAATGAGAAGGTGGAGTGCGCTGTGTCATTTACAGACTCGGACTTTTCTCTAGCATCCACCAAATAATATGAACCATCGTTCAATTTCTTGCTTATGATGAACGGCCCTTCCCAAGGAGGAGATAACTTGTGCATCCCTTCCTTGGATTGCGTCCACCGCAACACTAAATCTCCCTCCTGGAAAGTGCGAGTTTTAACCCGGCGACTATGATACCGCCTCAAATCTTGCTGATATACTGCTGATCTCTCCAATGCTTGTTCTCTGTTCTCCTCTAACAGGTCCACAGAATCCTGCCGGGTCTGCTCATTTTCTGTTTCAACGTAAGCCGCCACACGAGGCGAGTCATGAATTATATTACTTGGCAAAACTGCCTCTGCCCCATACACCATAAAGAAAGGGGTCATCTTGGTGGATCTGTTTGGTGTTGTGTTGATTCCCCAAACTACTGATGGCAACTCCTCAACCCACGCTCCGGCGGCTCTGAGACACGGGACCCGGAGACGTGGTTTCAAACCTCGAAGCAACTCCTGATTTGCTCGTTCTACTTGTCCATTGGCCTGCGGATGAGCAACTGAAGCAACATCTAAACGTATACCCTGGTTTCCACAGAACTTTGCCATCTCACCAAGGGACATGTTAGTGCCATTGTCTGTGATGATACTATGAGGATACCCAAACCTGTGTATGATCGTCTTCAAAAACTTGACTGCTGTAGCTGCTTCACAATTTGTAACAGGCATCACCTCGACCCACTTCGTAAACTTGTCAATGGCAACCAAGAGGTGGGTTTTCTTGCAAGGAGACATGCTAAAAGGACCCACCATATCAACCCCCAAACTGCAAAGGGCCAAGTAAAGGTATTGTTCGCAACTCCTGAGCCGGCACATGAATTTGCCTTGCGTATCTCTGGCAACCATCACATCTGCTTACCAGGCGCTCTGCATCTGCCTGGCTGTGAGCCAAAAGAAGCCGTGTCTGAAAGCTTTTGCTACTAAAGACCTCGTTGAAGCATGATGACCACAATCTCCCTCATGAATCTCTTTCAAAATTTGCCGGCCTTCCTTTCCAGACACACATCTCTGAAATACTCCGGAGACTTCTCTTATATAACTCGCCATCAATAACCACGTAAGCCTTAGCCCGGCGCACAATTTGCCGGGATATAACTTCCTGCTCTGGCAGCTCTCCACGCAAAAGATATGCCAAGTAAGGTTCTGTCCACTCTGGAATTTCATGAGTTACTGCTACCAACTGCGAATCCGGGTCTTCCTGACCCGCCAGTTCTTCCACGTCCTGAAGCTTGACTGATGGAGTCCATAGCTCGTCCAAGAAAACATTAGGTGGAACCGGCTCTCTGCGTGAGCCGAGTCTTGACAAAGCATCTGCAGCATCATTTTTCCTGCGATCAATATGATCCACCTGATAGCCTGAGAAAAACCCGGCTACCCTGTCCACCTCTCTTCTGTAAGCCGCCATTGTCGCATCTTTTCTATCCCATGTTCCTGAAACTTGCTGTGCCACAAGATCTGAATCCCCATAGCAATTGATATGCTTGATGCTCATCTCCTTTGCCATACGCAAACCATGCAACAAGGCCTCATATTCTGCCACATTGTTAGAACAATCAAAGTGAATCTGCAAAACGTAGCTCAACTTATCACCCTTGGGAGAAGTTAACACAACTCCAGCTCCTGAACCTTGTGCTTGCTTAGACCCGTCAAAGTGCATGACCCAAGGCTTGAGACCCGGCGCAAGGGGTGGTGCACTCAACTGTGTCCAATCATTAAGAAAATCAGCCAATGCTTGAGATTTGATAGCTGTGCGAGGCACATATCAATGTGTAAGGCCCCATCTCTATTGCCCACTTGGCAATTCTTCCTGTAGCTTCTGAATTCCTGATAATATCTGCTAAGGGTATTGAACTCACCACTGTGATTGGATGCTCCTGAAAATATGGTTTCAGCTTTCTACTTGCCATGAAAACACCAAACACTAGTTTCTGCCAGTGCGGATAGCGCTGCTTTGCTTCTGATAACACTCACTAACATAATAGACCGGCCTCTGAACCGGGTTTTCCTTGCCTTCTCCTTACGCTCGACCACCACCACAGCACTCACAGCCTGAGGCCCGGCAGCGACGTATAACAGCATGGGTTCCTTGGGACCCGGGGCCGCCAGAACTGGCGCTTCTGATAATTGTTTCTTCAGAGCTTCAAATGCCTCGTCTGCTTCCTGATTCCACACAAAGTTGTCTGTTTTCTTCAGTAACTTGTACAAAGGGATTGCTTTTTCTCCGAGCCGGGATATAAACCGGCTTAGCGCAGCCACACAACCTGTCAACTTCTGAACATCTGCCAATTCCTCTGGTTTTTTCAAACTTTGGATGGCTCTGATTTTTTCCGGGTTTGCCTCAATTCCACGCTCTGACACAATGAAACCAAGCAACTTTCCCGCTGGAACTCCAAACACGCACTTTGTGGGTTAAGCTTCATCTTGTACTTCCTCAAATTTTTGAATGTTTCTGTAAGGTCACTAATAAATGACCCGGCTTTTTCTGACTTGATCACCACATCATCCACATAAGCATGCACATTGCGTCCAATCTGATCATGAAAACAGTTTTGAATACACCTCTGATAAGTTGCCCCTGCGTTCTTCAACCCAAAAGTCATGGTCTTGTAACAAAAAGCACCAAAGGGGGTGATGAACGATGTCTTTTCCCAATCCTGCCTATTAAGCTTGATCTGATGATAACCTGAATATGCGTCCAGAAAACACAAGAGCTCGCTGCCTGCCACTGCGTCAACAATTTGATCGATGCGCGGCAGCGCAAACGGGTCCTTTGGACAATGCTTGTTGAGACTTGTAAAATCGATGCACATCCTCCACTCATTATTTTTCTTCAGAACCAAAACCGGGTTAGCCAACCACTCTGGGTGGAAAACCTCCATGATAAAGCCGGCTTCCAATAACCGGGCTATCTCCTCTCCTATAGCTTTTCTTCTCTCTGCATTCATTTTTCTCAAACCTTGTTTTACCGGCCTTGCCTTTGGATCAACATGTAAACGGTGCTCAGCGAGTTCAGTCGGAATGCCTGGCATGTCACTAGGTGTCCATGCAAAAACATCCCGATTCTCACGGATGAACTCGATGAGCGCGCTTTCCTATTTATCAGTTAGGCTGGTCCCTATGGCGAACTGCTTGGAGGAATCTCCAGGCACAAAATCCACCATCTTGGTATCTTTTGCTGCTTTAAACTTTGCCCTGTCATCTTCTGTTGTTGGTTTTTTGAGTGCCTTGTTGTCCTGCGGGTCAAGATTAGACCTGTAAGCTTTCAACTCACTAGCACAAGTTCGCTCTGCCAGGGCTGCATCTCCCTCGTCACATTCTGCTGCAATTTCTCTGTTACCATGAATGTGATGATCCCCTTGGGACCCGGTATTTTCAGCTGCAAATACACATAACACGGCCTTGCCATGAACTTGGCATAAGCCGGCCTTCCGAACAACGCGTGATAAGGACTTGGAAATTTCACCACCTCAAAAGTGAGCCACTCTGATCTGAAGTTATGGATAGACTCGCCAAAAGCAACCTCTAATGAAATCTTTCCCTCTGGTGTAGCTGACTTCCCAGGAACTATACCATGAAACACACGTTGACGTTTTCTGTAACTGTGATTCCTTCAGACCCATACGTACAAATGTCTCCCAATACAAGATATTAATGCTACTACCACCATCCATCAAAACCTTCTTTAGCTCAAAGCCATGAACCTGAGGAGCCACAACTAAAGCAAGCAGACCCGGATGTTCCACCAGACCCGGGTGATCTGCTCTACTCCACGTAATAGCATGCTCTGACCATCTTAAATACCTTGGCACCCCTGCAGCCACTGAGTTAACTGCCCTTTTGACTATCTTTCTCTCTCTCTTGGTCGTGCCACTGGTATATATATGATATTGGCCAAGTTGCCTTGGCTGGTTTGAGAATCCACCCTGGTTACCTGTGTTTTGGCCGGGTCCTGTGTTACCAGTGGGTACCGCATTTGCTCCAGTTAGAGGCCCCGCAGCCGGGTTAACACTCGGGCCGGGTCCTCCACTTCTGTTTGCTCCTTGCAAAGCTCTCTGAATTTCATTGTTTTTCCACCTGTTCAGATCCACACACTGGGCCAATGAATGATTGGCGGGTCTGCCGTTCTTGCTATGACGAGGACACGGCATCCTGAAGGCCTCTTCAGTGCTCATTGGACGTGATCCTTGATAACTATTTCCACCACTGTAATTCCCATTGTTTCCCTGATAACATCTGTTTTCCTATAACCCCTGTTTTCCTGATAATTTCCATCCATCCTTTGTCTCTGAAACCCGGCATTTGCGTTTGCCACTAGCTCTGAGTTTCCCTCCTGGTGCCCACGCTTGTGCTGATTCTGATTGTTGTTGTTATTGTTTCCCGGGCCATTGTTGCTCCTTCCTCCATTATTCGCAGTACCTTTCCCTTTTTCTTCCTCACCATCATCCTGGGTCTTGTCCGTGGCTGCGTGTCTGTTGCACGCATCCATCAACTCTGCCATAGTAACGGGCTTAACCCGGTGTCCCTCTTTCATGCGACCCAGCTTCTGGACCAAGGGAGCGTACTTGCAAGTTTTCTCCATAGATGAAATTGCGTCCTTGGGCTCGATACCTGATGAGGAGTGAAGGATCTCCGTGACCCGGCCTGATGGGGGGATGATAACCCGGTAGGCCCATGAAGAGGGAAGCATGACCCGCCAGGCAGGAGGCCCGGCCAGGCCAGCTAACCATCAGCATGGGCCGGGTTATGTTGCTGGGCCAGAGGCTTTGGCGGTAACCCGGTTCAGGAAGGGAAGTTTCTAGAAGACCAGAGGCGGTTCGTGACTTGGAGGATACGAAGGCTAGAAGAGCTAGAATAGGACTCCGAGTCTGGGTAGAGCCCGGGTTCGTATTGTAAAGTGCCAGGAGACCCAGTAGTCTATATAAACCGGTCCTTGAGCCCTAGTTGAGGGAGAACTTTACGATCCAAGCATAGGCGAGAGAACCATCGAGAGAAACACCACAACCTTGTAACCTAGATCGAGATCCGGCTCTGTTGTTGTAGCCGGGTTATCGAGATCGAGATCAATAACAAGATAGTAGGAAGTAGGTCTTTATCTCCAATGGAGAGGTCGAACCTGGGTAAACCTTTTGTCCCTGCAGTGCTAAACAATCTCCCAGACGCCAGTGTCGCCTTGCCCATCAACTCAAGCTAACCCAAAGTAGCATCCGCCGTGTTATCTACCCCACGACAGTTGGCGCCGTCTGTGGGAATCGCGTCCAAAGGTGTCACCATCATGGGAGAAGCAGAGCAAGGAGTAGAGAACTATGTTTTCGGCGAGATCACCCTCAATTCGCAAGGAGAGCCCATCGTTGATGATTTTGGCTGGGGGCCGGAATCAGATCTACTTGAATCAGGTGATGTTATTCCAATTGGCAAGTTTAACGTTTTTGTTGGTATGATTGCAACTAGATCTGCTAGTGATGGAGACTATGAATCTGTGTCAGGAGCTGCCACAATTGTTCAATCTGACGGAGAGGAGTCAGTTGGTACGGCTGAAGATGAGCTGCCCCTGGACGTGCATGAGGAAAGATCGGGAAACCCGGCTCCAGTCCCGGGTGATGTGGTGGACTATGCAGATTCAGAATCGATCCTGCCCTTGTTCGAAGGCCGGTTCGGATATGGAGTAGAAGAAGAGGACGAAGAGGAGCAAGAGTCCGTTCCAAGCCCGGTTAGGAGGGTGGCGGTTTACACCGCTCCTTCGATCAACGCGGGGGCATCACCGTCAACGGTTGTGCCACCAGCTTTTACTCCGGGTCAGCAGCAGCAACAATTACCACCAGTGTTGGAGCTGACGGGCCAAAGGGTTGATGGAGACCCGGCTTCGGTATCAGAGGAAAATGAAAACACGGCGCGTTACAGGAATAGCTTCGGTTTTCTCAATAACCGAGCTGAGGGTGAGGAAAGAAACAATGCAACTGGGGCCCGGGACATGTTTAACAATGGCCTGGTCCTAGATCCAACAGCACTTACGAGGATTGTTACTCCAGAGAACGCGGCAGCAAGAGCTATAGAATTGGATACAGCACGCCGGGCCTTGGAGCAGGTGCGCAGAGACACGATGGCAGAAAAAGAAGATATGGAGATTAGGCGAAAGCAATTAGAGGATGAGGAAAATCGTCTCAATGAGATGACCAGGGCACACCGGAGGAGGCACCAGAGCCGGCTGGCCCCTGGAGAAAACGCCATAAATCCAGCAATATTGTTTAGGACCCAGAAGATCAACCAGTTGGTGTAACCCAGGTGGCTCCAGTTGTTAGAGCAAATATAGAACCAGACAGAGGAACAGGAGCAGCTGGGGTTGCAGTTGCAGCGGCGCCTGGTCTTCTTGCTGGGGGAGCCAGGGGAAATCCGGGTCTGCCGCCCAGGACACCAAGGTTTCATACGCCGGCGGGTCACTATTCCAATCCAGCAGATAACGTATACGCCGCAACTTTGGCACTAGATCGTATTCCGTTAGGAGACTCGCCAGCATAGGTTGAAGCTCGGCGTGCCATTGACATGTTACGCATTGCGGTTGCTCAGCAAGTTCAGTATTCAAAAGAGAAAAGTGCGCTGCATTCTACAACATATCGTAGCAAGAATCGCCATGGGGGAAACCCGCCATAGGCCGGGTTTGCCGCGGCACAGCAGCAAAACCCGTCCCAGCAGAACCAAAACCAGAATAATCAGCAGTATCAACCCGCCCCTGCAATTTCTGTGGCTCAGCAGATAGTCAATAGATCGCGGGCAGGAAGGAGTGCAGCTAATGCAAACCCGGCAGCACCAGCAGCTGGAGCACCACAAGGAGGACCGGGTCCCACGCCAGCAGCATCTGCAAGCTCGCCGGGTAACATTAATCTTTTAGCAAGTTCTTCCACTTTGGCGGGTCCCAAGTGTCTTTCAGATGCCATTAGAGCAGAGCCTTTCCCTGAGAAGTTCAAGGAGCCAAGCAAGATTGCCAATTATGAGCCGAGCACAGACCCGGCAAGTTGGTTGAGCAGTTATGAGATGGCGATGTGTATACGCAATGCTACAGAGAACGTTTGTACAAAGTATATGTATTTGATGATGAGTGATGGTGCAGCAAAGTTGTGGTTCAAGAATCTGCCAGAGAAATCTATCAATTCTTGGGATGAGTTGAAAACAATTTTCATCAAACACTTTCAGGGCACGTGCAAGCGTTTATTTTCCATAGAAGATCTTGATCGTTGCGTACAGAGGAAGGGCGAGTTAGCTCGTCACTGGATGGGCCGGGTCACGGAGATCCTACACTCTTCATCAGGTATCGAGCCCAAGGATGCAATTTCATCGATGGAGAAAACTTGCAAGTACGCTCCCTTGGTCCAGAAGCTGGGCCGCATGAAGGAAGGACACCGGGTTAAGCCCGTTACTATGGCAGAGTTGATGGATGCGTGCAACAGACACGCAGCCACGGACAAAACCCAGGATGATAGTGAGGAAGAAAAAGGGAAAGGTGTTGCGAACAATGGAGGAAAGAACACTGGCCCGGGAAACAATAACAACAGCAATCAGATCCAGCACAAGCGTGGGCATCAGGAAGGAAACTCAGAGCTAGTTGCAAATGCAAATGCCGGGTTTCAGAGGCAACGGATGGACGGGAATTATCAGGAAAACAGAGGTTATCAGGGAAATAATGGGAGTTATGGTGGTGGAAATAGTTATCAAGGAACACGCCCAATGAGCACTGAAGAGGCCTTCAGGATGCCGTGTCCTCATCATAGCAAGAACGGCAGACCCGCCAATCATTCATTGGCCCAGTGTGTAGATTTGAACAGGTGGAAAAACAATGAGATTCAGAGAGCTCTGCAAGGGGCAAATAGGAGTGGAGGACTCGGCCCGAGTGCTAACCCGGCTGCGGGACCTCTAACTGGAGCAAACGCGGTACCAACTGGAAATACAGGACCCGGCCAAAATACAGGTAATCAGGGTGGATTCTCGAACCAGCCAAGGCAACTTGGCCAATATCATATATATACCAGTGGCACGACCAAGAGAGAGAGAAAAATAGTCAAAAGGGCAGTTAATTCAGTGGCTGTAGGGGTACCAAGGTATTTGAGATGGTCAGAGCATACTATTACTTGGAGCAGAGCAGATCACCCGGATGAGGTGGAGCACCCGGGTCTACTTGCGTTAGTTGTGGCTCCTCAAGTTCATGGCTTTGAGTCAAAGAAGGTTTTGATGGACGGTGGCAGTAGCATTAACATCTTGTACTGGGAAACATTTGTGCGTATGGGTCTGAAGGAGTCACAGTTGCAGAAAACATCAACAATATTTCATGGTATAGTTCCTGGGAAGTCTGCTACACCTGAGGGAAAAATTTCATTAGAGGTTGCTTTTGGCGAGTCTATCCATAACTTCAGATCAGAGTGGCTCACCTTTGAGGTGGTGAAATTTCCAAGTCCTTATCATGCGTTGTTTGGAAGGCCGGCCTTTGCCGAGTTCATGGCGAGGCCGTGTTATGTATACTTGCAGTTGAAGATGCCGGGTCCCAAGGGGATCATCACTGTTCATGGAAACAGAGAAATTGCAGCAGAATGTGACGAGGGAGATGCAGCCCTGGCAGAGCGAACTTGTGCTAGAGAGGAGTTGAAAGCTTACAGGTCTAATCTTGACCCGCAGGACAACAAAGCGCTCAAAAAACCAACAGCAGAAGATGACAGGGCAAAGTTTAAAGCAGCAAAGGATACTAAGATGGTGGATTTTGTGCCTGGGGATTCCTCCAAGCAGTTCGCCATAGGGACCAGCCTAACTGATAAATAGGAAAGCGCGCTCATCGAGTTCATCCGTGAGAATCGGGATGTTTTTGCGTGGACACCTAGTGACATGCCAGGCATTCCGACTGAACTCGCTGAGCACCGTTTACATGTTGATCCAAAGGCAAGGCCGGTGAAATAAGGTTTGAGAAAAATGAACGCAGAGAGAATAATAGCTATAGGAGAGGAGATAGCCCGGTTATTGGAAGCCGGCTTTATCATGGAGGTTTTCCACCCAGAGTGGTTGGCTAACCCGGTTTTGGTCCTGAAGAAAAATAATGAGTGGAGGATGTGTATTGATTTTACAAGTCTCAACAAGCATTGTCCAAAAGACCCGTTCGCACTGCCGCGCATCGACCAAATTGTTGACGCAGTGGCAGGCAGCGAGCTCTTGTGTTTTCTGGACGCATATTCAGGTTATCATCAGATCAAGCTTAACAGGCAGGATTGGGAAAAGACATCGTTCATCACCCCTTTGGTGCTTTTTGCTACAAGACCATGACTTTTGGGTTGAAGAACGCAGGAGCAACTTATCAGAGGTGTATTCAAAATTGTTTTCATGATCAGATTGGGCGCAATGTGCATGCTTATGTGGATGATGTGGTGATCAAGTCAGAAAAAGCCGGGTCATTTATTAGTGACCTTACAGAAACATTCAAAAATTTGAGGAAGTACAAGATGAAGCTCAATCCTACAAAGTGCGTGTTCGGAGTTCCAGCAGGAAAATTGCTCGGTTTCATTGTGTCAGAGCGTGGAATTGAGGCAAACCCAGAAAAAATCAGAGCCATCCAGAGTTTGAAAAAACCTGAGGAATTGGCAGATGTTCAGAAGTTGACAGGATGTGTGGCTGCGTTGAGCCGGTTTATATCCCGGCTCGGAGAAAAAGCAATACCTTTGTACAAGTTACTCAAGAAAACAGACAATTTTGTGTGGAATCAGGAAGCATACGAGGCATTTGAAGCTCTGAAGAAACAATTATCAAAAGCGCCAGTTCTGGCGGCCCCGGGTCGCAAGGAACCCATGTTGTTATACGTCGCTGCCGGGCCTCAAGCTGTGAGTGCTGTGGTGGTGGTCGAGCGTAAGGAGGAAGGCAAGGAAAACCCGGTCCAGAGGCCGGTTTATTATGTTAGTGAGGTGTTATCAGAAGCAAAGCAGCGCTATCCGCATTGGCAGAAGCTAGTATTTGGTGTTTTCATGGCAAGTAGAAAGTTGAAACCATATTTTCAGGAGCATCCAATCACAGTGGTGAGTTCAATACCCTTAGCAGATATTATCAGGAATTCAGAAGCTACAGGAAGAATTGCCAAGTGGGCAATAGAGATGGGGCCTTACCACATTGACTATGTGCCACGTACAGCTATCAAATCGCAGGCATTGGCAGATTTTCTTAATGATTGGACACAGTTGAGTGTACCACCTCTTGCGCCGGGTCTCAAACCTTGGGTTATGCACTTTGACGGGTCTAAGCAAGCACAATGTTTTGTAAATTCACTTTGATTGCTCTAACAATGTGGCAGAATATGAGGCTTTGTTACATGGTTTGCGTATGGCAAAGGAGATGAGCATCAAGCATATTAATTGTTATGGGGATTCAGATCTGGTGGCACAGCAAGTTTCAGGAACATGGGATAGAAAAGATGCAACAATGGCGGCTTACAGGAGAGAGGTGGACAGGGTAGCCGGGTTTTTCTCAGGCTATCAGGTGGATCATATTGACCGCAGGAAAAATGACGTTGCAGATGCTTTGTCATGACTCGGCTCACGCAGAGAGCCGGTTCCACCTAACATTTTCTTGGACGAGCTATGGACTCCATCAGTCAAGCCTCAGGGCGTAGAGGAACTGGCGGGTCAGGAAGACCCGGATTCGCAATTGGTAGCAGCAACTCATGAAATTCCAGAGTGGACAGAACCTTATTTGGCGTATCTTTTGCGTGGAGAGCTGCCAGAGCAGGAAGTTATATCCCGGCAAATTGTGCGCCGGGCTAAGGCCTATGTAGTTATTGATGGCGAGTTATATAAGAGAAGTGTTTCTGGAGTATTTCAGAGATGTGTGTCTGGAAAGGAAGGCCGGCAAATTTTGAAAGAGATTCATGAGGGAGATTGTGGTCGTCATGCTTCAACAAGGTCTTTAGTAGCAAAAGCTTTCAGACACGGCTTCTTCTGGCTCACAGCTCAGGCAGACGCAGAACGGTTGGTGAGTAGATGTGATGGTTGCCAAAGATATGCACGGCAAATTCATGTGCCGGCTCAGGAGTTGCGAACAATACCCTTGACTTGGCCCTTCGCAGTTTGGGGGCTTGATATGGTGGGTCCTTTTAGCATGTCTCCTTGCAAGAAAACCCACCTCTTGGTTGCAATTGATAAGTTTACAAAGTGGGTTGAGGTGATGCCGTTACTAACTATGAAGCAGCTACAGCAGTCAAGTTTTTGAAGCAGATCATACACAGGTTTGGGTATCCTCATAGTATCATCACAGATAATGGTACAAACATGTCCCTTGGTGAGATGGCAAAGTTTTGTGGAAATCAGGGTATACGTTTAGATGTTGCTTCAGTTGCTCATCCACAGGCCAATGGACAAGTAGAACGCGCAAATCAGGAGTTGCTTCGAGGTTTGAAACCACGTCTCCGGGTCCCATGTCTCAGAGCTGCTGGAGCATGGGTTGAGGAGTTGCCATCAGTAGTTTGGGGAATCAACACAACACCAAACAGATCCACAAAGATGACCCCCTTCTTTATGGTGTATGGGGCAGAGGCAGTTTTGCCAAGTGATATAATTCATGACTCGCCTCGCGTGGCGGCTTATGTTGAAACAGAAAATGAGCAGACCCGGCAGGATTCTGTGGACCTGCTGGAGGAGAACAGAGAACAAGCACTGGAGAGATCAGCAGTGTATCAGCAGATTTGAGGCGGTATCATAGCCGCCGGGTTAAAACTCGAACTTTCCAGGAGGGAGATTTAGTGCTACGATGGGCGCAATCCAGAGAAGGGATGCACAAGTTATCTCCCCCTTGGGAAGGGCCCTTCATCATAAGCAAGAAATTGAACAATGGTTCATATTATTTGGTGGATGCAAGAGAAAAGTCCGAGTCTGTTAATGACACATCGCACTCTACATTTTCATTGGAAGAGCGTGAGAGGCCATGGAATATTGCGCAGCTGCGCCCATAATATACTTAGCATGAGAGAGATATGAGATGTAAAACACGATGTAACAGGCAGCAGGTTTCAGACGCGCTCTTTTCCTTACCAGGGTACCTAAGGGGACTGGAATTTTTTAATAAGGCGGCTTGCTGACCTAACCTTTTCTATCAATAAAGTGAAGGTTAACAGAAATTTGTGTTCTTTTGTTTCTTTTTTGATGTTTGATAGTAGTGTTGTATAGTTCTATGATTAAGTTTGGTCTTGGGGCTTGTCCTTGGGGGCTCGCCCCAAGACCCGGCTTTTTACGGTCATCCGGGTCTCGATGTTTCGTGACCCGGCTGTGCAGTTTTCGTTACAGTATCCATAACTTTGGATTCAGAGGTATGAAGGTGAAGTTTACGTTTTAGTCGTCTATGTTTTTGTCATAAGAATAAGTGCATAGTTATCTTTGAGGACGCCCAGAGAGCGTGTCCCACCAGTATGAGGATCAATGGGGTAATGTTGCATAGTTAAGCCATTACTTTATAAACATTGATCCAGGTCTTGGGGGCTCCAACTACAATAGTTTGCAGCTGCAATCCCAAGACCCGGCTTTATGCCACTAGTTTATTCTTGGTTATCTTGCTGTTGAGTTGATGTGACTCGCAATTTTATGGCCTGATTGCTCACCTGGAAATTCAATCAACCATGAAGCCCATTGGGACTTGGTACGACCCTGTTTTTCTCAGAGAAGTAGCGACAGGGTGTCCATGCGAAAGCCGGCTCACAGTTAAAGAAACCAAAAGGGTCATCAAAACCACAGAAGAGGCATATTTCATAGCACAAGTTTGAGAGTAGCATAAAAAGTTTCATCAGGTGCATAGGCGCACCATCACAGGCATAGTACAGACAGTGCAAAAGTTATTACAATAAGCGCCCAAAGGGCCGAATAAAGATTGTTTTCTTGCAGAGATAACAGCATCTGCGTAAGTTTTCAAGCTTTGGCTTCAGGAGCCGGGTCACGGGGAGGAGAGCCGGTTGGTTGTTCTTCGACGGTCTTTGCCGGGTCTTCTTCTTCGGCCGCCGCCGGGTTAGCCTCTGGCTCCTTGGTCTCGTCGGTTTCTTTGGCCTTGGTCTTGCACCGGGTGATCTTTCGAAGTGGCTGGAAGAAGTTTTCATCATCTTCTTCAGCTATCGCCCGTGACGGAGGAGGAATAACTGGCGTAGAGGAGCTGGGAGCAGTGGAGGTACCAGGAGCATTTTTGCCGGGTCAATGGAATCCTTATAGCTTTGAGGAGATCGACGCGTTGTGGCTCGTCATCCATGATCTCTTCATCATTTTCAGTGTACCCAAGCTGCAAAGTGGTGAGCTTCATCTTGCTGGCAATTACAGTGGCAACGTGCCGGGTTTGCTTCACAACCCGGGCGTAGCACTTCTTATCGAACACTTTGCCATCAGTGTCAAACTGAGGAAAACCCTTCTTCAGTGGAGCCGGGTTTAGCTGGGGATGGTAGGCCTTTGCCAAGGCAAGGCCTCGCATCACCCCGGCCCTGCAAGCAGATCTCTTGAGCAGATGGATCCATTGTGGCATCGTTGACAGATGCCCAAGGACTTCAGTGTACTTGCTTGGCGGGTTCTCCCAGAGCCTAGCGGCTTTGATGACCTCGCAGCTGCCAAAGTACAGCTGACGTGTCAGCGTGTACATGCATTTGATCTTCTCTGCAGCGGTTTTGCGAAGGTTCCCATCACGGGGCCTGTGTAAGGAAAAGTGTAACAGTGAAATTTCAAAAAACGGGTCTTTGATCAATTTAGGTTGAAATTAAAGGGTAGTGCTTACCCACTAAATATTCAACCATAGAGGTGATCATTCTTTTTAGCCGGGTCAGCTCGTTGTTGGTTTCATCCAGCTGCTTCTGCAGGGTCTCCTGTTGCTCCTGGAAGTTCTCCTCGTTCTCCTGCATGTCCTTCTTCAGATCGGAGTTTTCTTGCGTCAGGCAGTAATCTTTTCTTCCAAGGCCTGGAGTTGAGCTGAGTGATCAGCCCGGGTCTCAGATTCAGTTTTGGCAGCGTCAGTGAGCCGGGTGATCTCAGCTTGGGCCTTGGCATGGTCTTCCTGTTAAGATGAAAAAGTTATGTTAGTCCCAGGTTGCCGCAGGTGTGCAACCCGGCACTTGGGGGCTACATGCGCAAAAGCCTACAAATTTTCTAACTGTAAGTCCCAGGTAGCTGTGGACAGCTAACCCGACACTTGGGGGCTACTCAGTTTGAAGTTCAATTGTTCAGCGTAATAAAGAAGTCCCAGGTTGCTGCAAACAGACAACCCGGCACTTGGGGGATACAGGTTTGAAGTTTTTACCTAAGGAATGCATATTGTAAGCACCAAGCTCATCACAAGTGATGAACTTAGAGCTTGGGGGCTACTTAGGGTATAGTTATGCAAGAAAATATACAGGCAAGAAGTAAAAAGGGGTACCTGATATCATTTTTGAATCAGGGCGACCAGTTCTGTCTCCAGGGTCTTGTGTTGAGCTAGGCGAGAAAAATATTGTCGCAAAGTGCTGGAACAGACATGGTGTCCAGAGCTGGTGAATTTGAGGAGGAAGCCGGGTTCTTGTTCTTGGCAGGAGTTGCCGGGTCAGCATCTGGGGTGGCACCTTGGCCAGAGTCTCAGGAGCATTTGCACTGGAACGTGCCGGGTCCCAGTAACCTGCACTTCGTCTTCTTTAGTTCCAGAGCCTAACCCGGGCGAGTGAGCAGCTGGGGAGGATTCTGGCACCGGGTCAACAACATTTTTTGGAGAAGCCGCGGGGGTTGCTTGCTCCCTTGGCTCGTCTTTGTCTCTGGTTCTTCAATATGTGCCTCCATAGGAGAAGGCTCTGTGGTTGCTGGAGGAGGAGACGCGTGGAGGAGATTCCGGGTCTTCATCCATAAAAGCCCTGGCACTGGAACAAAATAATGTCTTAGTTAAACAAGAATGGACAGTGAAGTATAAAGGTATGGAAAAGATGTGTGAAGTATTTCTAACCCGGCGTTGATCTGGAAATCCTCGGGTGTGCTAACACCATCCGAGGAAGAATCTGACAAACGAGATGGTTTAGGAACCCGGATCTTGCCAGCTAAAGGGAACTGTTTGCTGGGCGTCTTCTGGATGGATTTGGCCCAGCTTGATAAAGAGCGTTGAGGGATACCTGGGCTCAGGGAAGCTTGGCTTGTAGAAGACCGGGTTCGGCGTCTCTTGTTCGCCTCAGCCTCCTTTTCCTGTGATTGTGCTTAAGTTTGAGATGAGTTCATCATGAAGATTGAGAAAAGAGAATGTGGTACCTTGGCAATGGTGGCCCGGGTCTCTTCTGAGTAGGAGCTGCAGTAGTTTGGGGACCCGGCGCTACGTCAGAAGCCGGGTCAGTGGGGCCTGGAATAAAATTTGCCGGGTTATCAGTAGAGGTGTCCTTGTTGGGGACTTCGTTGTTAATCAACTGGAGGAAGAGCCGGCCTACGGAGTCAAGCTCACCTTCTTCTTCTTCTTCGTCATCTTCACTTTCTGTCCTCCCGTCAGGAGAGGATGTTGGGGTAAAATCCACGCTCCACCATTTGGAGTCCTGAGAAAAAGCAGTCACAGTAAATAACAGTCTATGGATGAGTTACCGGGTTAAAGTAAACAAAATGGATTGAGTATTGGCATTACCGTGGGGGGTTTGTTCTTGGCACTAAACGGGGCGAGCCCGTTCAGTGCAATGGCATCTTTCTTTTGCCAAGCAATCTCTTGGCATTCTTCACAAGCTGATCATCAGTGAGCGTCATCTCAGAGTAACGCAAGTTGTCTGTAGTTTCACCAGTGTACTGGCAAATTAGCCGGGTCCTGATGCTGAGTGGCTGGATGAACCAACCGATCCAGCACTTGACCAGATCTGTGCCCTTGAGGCCATGGACGAGTAAAGCTCTGGCCCGGCGAAGAATGGGCTCGAGCTTGACCCGCTCGGCGTCATCGGCATAACTATTCATTTTGGCATCATATGTTAAGCCCGAGTTCCGGAAAGCCGGGTAACGGGCATCGTCAGATTCTGGTGAAGTGTCTTGGCAGTAAAAATATGTGTTTTGCCACCCCTTGGGATGGCTGGCTAAAGGAGAGCCGGGAAATCGCATTCCCTTCGGCGCTGGATTGCATCTCCCCCATATGGAAGTACTTGATCCTTGCGAGAGGGGTTGCAGTAGAAGAACTCGAGGAACAGCTCGAGGCTTGGAGCCATTTGTAAGTAATCTTCACAGAACACCACATAGTTACTGATGTTCACATGGAGTTGGGCGCGATGTCTTGAGGCCTAAGACCGTAGTACTTCAAGACCCGGCGAAAAAACAGGGAACCCAGGGGGCGAAGGACGCGCTGAACGTGGTCGAGGAAAACCACCACTTCACCTTCCTTGGGGCTGGGGCGAATTTCTTCTCCAGCAGCGCGCCATTGGATCTCATCCTTTGGAGGGAGCTCGCCGCAGTTCGCATATTCCTGGAGCATCAAGGTCGTCACCGTGGATTTGGTCCAGTTGACCTGAGTAGCAGCGGGGGCGGCGGAGCCAGATGCACCGGCGTGGGCGCTGTGAGGCTTCTTTGCGAGCTTCTTGGCCGCACGGGGAGCTCCGGCCTTGGCTTTGTCCTTCACCATGGCTGAGAAGCTTCGGGGTTCTCTGAGCGCAACACTGGAGGTGTGAAACCCTAGTTCTAGATGTAGATGCGTGGAGAGGGAAATGTAAAGCAAATCTGGATGAGATTCAAGTTGGAATCAAGTGCGGAGCACGGGTAGGTAGAGTAATCGTACCTGTGGATCTTCTTGCAGGAGATGGGAGGCTCGATTTGAGATTGGATCCGCGGTTGCTACAGTGCGCGCGCGAGGAAGAAGATGAACTGGATGGGGAAAAATGACCGTGGTGTCTCTTGGTCTCCTATTTATAGGCGCAGTGAAAACCCTAGGGGTGTTGTGGTAAAAAGTGAAGAGATAAGGATCTTTGACTAAAAGTCAACGACAAACGGAATGAGATAATTACGGAGTATTAAATGATAAGATCATGATTAAGATGGATAAGGATGGAGTTATAGTTGGGTGATAGTTTTTGCTAAGTGTTGAAAGTGAAACCCGGGCGTCGGAACCCGGCAAGGGATAACCGGGTTACGGCGTGAACCGCCAAAGAAACTGGCCAAGCAAAGGAGAAAAGAGGCATGTTCTAATGTTAAATTTGTTATCTGTTATCTTATGTTTCAGGTGATTAACCCGGCTGGCCAGGATATCAGCTCTGTTCAAAGAAGCAATATTCAAGAATAAGAAGCCGAGCATGCCAACCTGGCAACCAGGTTAATCCGGGGGCTACTGATGGGGGGATGATAACCCGGTAGGCCCATGAAGAGGGAAGCATGACCCGCCAGGCAGGAGACCCGGCCAGGCCAGCTAACCATCAGCATGGGCCGGGTTATGTTGCTGGGCCAGAGGCTTTGGCGGTAACCCGGTTCAGGAAGGGAAGTTTCTAGAAGACCAGAGGCGGTTCGTGACTTGGAGGATACGAAGGCTAGAAGAGCTAGAATAGGACTCCGAGTCTGGGTAGAGCCAGGGTTCGTATTGTAAAGTGCCAGGAGACCCGGTAGTCTATATAAACCGGTCCTTGAGCCCTAGTTGAGGGAGAACTTTACGATCCAATCATAGGCGAGAGAACCATCGAGAGAAACACCACAACCTTGTAACCTAGATCGAGATCCGGCTCTGTTGTTGTAGCCGGGTTATCGAGATCGAGATCAATAACAAGATAGCAGGAAGTAGGTCTTTATCTCCAATGGAGAGGCCGAACCTGGGTAAACCTTTTGTCCCTGCAGTGCTAAACAATCTCCCAGACGCCAGTGTCGCCTTGCCCATCAACTCAAGCTACCCCAAAGTAGCATCTGCCGTGTTATCTACCCCACGACACGGCCCATCCAGTGACGCGCTGACTCGCCTTTCCTCTGTACACAACGATCAAGATCTTCAATGGAAAATAATCGCTTGCACGTACCCTGAAAGTGCTTGATAAAAATTGACTTCAACTCATCCCAAGAATTGATAGACTTCTCTGGCAGATTCTTGAACCACAACTTTGCTGCACCATCGCTCATCATCAAATACATGTACTTTGCACAAACGTTCTCTGTGGCATTGCGTATACACATCGCCATCTCATAGCTGCTCAACCAACTTGCCGGGTCCATGCTCGGCTCATAATTGGCAATCTTGCTTGGTTCCTTGAACTTATCAGGGAAAGGCTCTGCTCTAATGGCATTTGAAAGACATTTTAGCCCCGCTAAGGTGGAAGAACATGCTAACAAATTATTGTTACCCGGCGAGCTTGCAGACGCTGCGGGCGCAGGACCCGGTCCTCCTTGCGGTACTCCTGCTGCAGGTACTGCCGGGTTTGCATTAGCTGCACTTCTTCCCGCTCGCGATCTATTGACTATCTGCTGAGCCATAGAAATTGCAGGGGCGGGTTGGTGCTGCTGATTGTTCTGGTTCTGCTGGGGCGGGTTTTGCTGCTGTGCCGCGGCAAACCCGGCTAATGGCGGGTTCCCACCGTGGCGACTCTTACTACGATAAGTTGTAGAATGAAGTGCGCTTTTCTCTTTCGAATACTGGACTTGCTGAACAACCGCAGTGCGCAACATGTCAATGGCACACCGAGCTTCAATCTCTGCTGGCGAGTCTCCCAATGGAATACGGTCAAGTGCTAAAGTTGCAGCGTACACATTTTCTGCTGGATTGGAAAAATGGCCCGCCGGCGTGTGGAACCTCGGTGTTCTGGGCGGTAGACCCGGATTTCCCCTGGCTCCCCATGCGAGAAGACCCGGCGCCGCTGTAGCTGTAACTCCAGCCCTTCCTGTTTCCCTTCCTGGTTCTGCGTTTGTTCTAACAACTGGAGTCACCTGAGCCATATCAATTGGTTGATCTTCTGGGGTCCTGAACAATATTGCGGGATTTATGGCGTTTTCTCCTGGAGCCAGCCGGCTCTGGTGCCTCCTCCGGTGTGCCCTGGTCATCTCATTGAGACGATTTTCCTCATCCTCTAATTGCTTTCGCCTAACCTCCATATCTTGCTTCTCTGCCATTGTGTCTCTGCGCACCTGCTCCAGAGCCCGGTGTGCTGTATCCAATTCTATAGCTCTGGCTGCCGCGTTTTCTGGAGTAATAATCCTCGTGAGTGCTGATGGATCTATGACCAGGCCATTGTTAAACAAGGCCTGGGCCCCAGTTGTGTTGTTTCTTTCCTCGCCCTGAGCCCGGTTATTGAGAAAACCGAAGCTGTTCCTATAACGCGCCGTGTTTTCACTTTCCTCTGACACCGAAGCCGGGTCTCCATCAACTCTTTGACCCGCCAGCTCCAGTACTGGTGGCAATGGTTGCTGCTGTTGACCCGGAGTAAAAGCTGGTGGCACGACAGTTGACGGTGACGCTCCTGCGTTGATCGATCGGGCGGTGTAAACCGCAACCCTCCTAACCGGGCTTGGGATGGACTCTTGCTCCTCTTCGTCCTCTTCTTCTGCTCCATACCCGAACCGGCCTTCAAACAGGGGCAAGATCGATTCTGAACCTGCGTGGTCCACCATATCACCCGGGATTTGAGCCGGGTTTCCTGTTCGTTCCTCGTGCACACCCAGGGGCAGCTCATCTTCAGCCGTACCAACTGATTCTTCTCCATCGGATTGAACAATTGTGGCAGCTCCTGACACAGATTCATAGTCTCCATCACTAGCAGATCTAGTTGCAATCATACCAACAAAAACGTTAAACTTGCCAATTGGAATAACATCACCTGACTCAAGTAGATCTGATTCCGGCCCCCAGCCAGAATCATCAACGATGGGCTCTCCTTGCGAGTTGAGGGTGATCTCGCCGAAAACAAATTTCTCCACTCCTTGCATTGCTTCTCCCATGATGGTGACACCTTTGGACGCGTTTCCCACAGACGGCGCCAACTGTCGTGGGGTAGATAACACGGCAGATGCTACCTTGGGGTAGCTTGAGATGATGGGCAAGGCGACTCTGGTATCTGGGAGATTGTTTAGCACTGCAGGGACAAAGGGTTTACCCAGGTTCGGCCTCTCCATTGGAGATAAAGACCTACTTCCTGCTATCTTATTATTGATCTCGATCTCGATAACCTGGCTACGACAACAGAGCCGGATCTCGATCTAGGTTACAAGGTTGAGGTGTTTCTCTCAATGGTTCTCTCGCCTCAGCTTGGATCGTAAAGTTCTGTCTAACTAGGGCACAGGGACCAGTTTGTATAGATGACCGGGCCTCCTGGCGCTTTACAAGATGAGTCTGGGTTCTACCCAAACTCGGAGTCCCACTCTAACTCTTCTGGCCTTCGTGTCCCCCAAGTCCTGAACCGCCTCTGGTCTTCTAGAATCTTTCCTTCCTGAACCGGGTTACCGCCAAACCTACCGGCCCAGCAACATAACCCGGCCCATGCTGATGGTTAGCTGGCCTGGCCGGGCCTCCTGCCTGGCGGGTCACGCTTCCCTCTTCATGGGCCTACCGGGTTATTATTCCCCCATCAGCGTGGTTCACTCCCGCGTGTGAATTTCACGCGTCTTTGTGTGCTTATCTTCCTCTATATATGCTAGGCTTAGCCCCTGCTTTTGCCTCGGGAGCTCTCTTTTTCTTTATTTTGGTTGTCCTTCTTCGTTGTTGTTTTTCGTGTTCTTCGTGGCTGTTTTCTGCTTCCTTCTCTTGCCGTTCTTGGGTGGGTTTTCCGGTCGTTTTGATTGGTTTCTTTCGGGTATGTGTGTTGGTTTGCTTCTTGTGTTTCCGCTGGCGTATTTTTCTTTTGTGGAACCTGTCTCAGTTCGTGTGTGCTGTTGTTGTATGATGTTTTATAGCGGGTGTTTTTTTTAGGTACGGTGTGTTTTTTTGATAATAAGGGGGCTGATTTTCGGGCCCGCGAAACCAGTCATTCATAGTGCCAGGAGGTTTTTGTTTCTGGTCGTTCGTCCTGTCTGTTTTCGACTCTCTTGTGGTCTTTCTCCGGAGTCGGCTTTTCGCTTGGTATCGCTCTGTCCTTGGTCAGAAGTCGGTCTTTGTATGGGAGTTGAACTCTGACTTGGTCGAGAGTCGTCCGCGAAATCGATCTTTCTGAGGGTCGCGAGGTGTTTTTGTTTCTGGTCGTGCGTCGTATCTTTTTTGAGTCGCTTGAGGTCTTTCTCGGGAATCGTCGTTCGGTTTGGAATCGTTCTGGCCATCCTCAGAAGTCAGTTTTGTCTTGGAGTCGCACTTTGTGTTGGTTTACAGTCGTTTTCTTCCGTGGGTACTCTGTGTGTGTGTTTTCTTCTGCATCTGATCGAACGTGTGTTCATGAGTTGTTTGTCTTGTTTTTGCAGCTTCAATGGGTGGCGAGTTAGTGCCGTTGTCCAGTTTTGAGCTGACTGGTGGTTCTGCGGTGTTCTGATGCTAGGCGTTTTATTTATGTGTGGTTCTTTTCGGAGTGGACGTTGGATGAATCCAATAGGCCAGTGCACGTACAAGTTTGGTAATGAGATCGGCAGGATACCTCGTGTTCATCTTGCAACTGGTGACCTGTTCTTTTTGCGGCTGCTTCTTATGATCGTTCGGGGTGTCACCTCTTTTGGAGATCCTGCGTCGTGGGAGGGTGTGGTTAATACTATTTTCAGGGAGTCTTGCTTGGCTCGATCTCTGGTTGCTGGTAAGGATGTCGAGAGGCTTACTGTAACGGGTGAATCGTTGCCAGAGGGTGATTTATGATGAACTTGGTTATGCTATATGTGTCGTGTTGGCGCATGTATTTCTTTGTGTGTTTGTACGTTGGTATTGTTGAAAGCTTTCTGTGGTGTTATGTTGTTGTTACTCTCAGGTCGGTTGGTTCGATGGTGATTGATGGCGTGCCGCCTGTTCCGTCTGCCTAACTTATTAGTGGAACTATGTAGCTTTAAAAATTGCTTTCCTGTTGTTTAGCGTATTATTTTTTTAGTGTTCCAGTGTATTTCGAACAAGCTGATGCTGCTGTTGTGAGGGGTGACCTTTATTTGCTTTCATCCGGAGTTGCCCGCTCTGTTTGAGCTGGGTGGGAGAGCTAGCTCTAGGTTGGGAACTCCCTTGGTTCGGTCTCGACCGGAGTCATTTTTTGGGCTTACGTTTTTCGGTCTGTCTGGACGAGAGTCATGTTCTTTGTGTTCTGGGCCATCATTGTTTGTTCGACTGACAGCTGTCCTCCGGAGGGCGTTAGTTTGATTCTATTTTGGTGCGACGCATGGACTCGCTTTGGGGAGATTCGGGTCCCCGCCTTCAGTGTGTTCTGTTGGGTTTATCTTCTGGTGTTGTGGCGTGTTGTTTGCCAGCTGGTGGGCTGCGTGCTGTTCTCCGGTGTACGCGTGGGCTTCCGCATAGTTCGTGCGCGGATATGTGCCCATTTATTGGACGTGTGTCTCTTTCTTCATGCCATATTAGGACCATGGGTTGTTGTTCATGAGCTTCTGGTTGTGGTGTTGATGCATGTAAAATGCATACATGAACTTTACATTTTATTACTTGATATTCCAACTTATTTGCATCATATATGGGTTATATTTATGTTTTATAATGATTTTAGGGGATAATTCACAGTTTCCCCATTTATTTGGAATTAACCCCGCAGAACCAGAAAACCCCTTTTTCCATCTTTTTGACTTTCAGGGACCCAAACGACGTCCAAATGACCTAATATTTCAAGGGCGTCAGTTTTTGGAAGGAACGAAGCGTAGAAGCGAAGGAAGCGAACAAACGAAAACCCGAGGGCCAAAAGAGGTGGGCCCACGCGGTCAGATTCCTTGACCGTGTGGGACCCCCCATCCTGGGCCTCGAGCCACCAATGCCATCGATCTTCGTCCCCGTGCCTCTGTCTTGACCTAAATATGACTATAAAAATAGTCCCCCGAGGAGTTTCGCGAGGAGGCGGGGGAGAAACACAAAAACCACGAAACAGGAGACAGAAGGCTGCCGCCGGAGAAGATCGGAGGGGGAAACGCCGCCGGAATCACCTCCGGAAGGCTCCTCCATCCCCCCTCCGGAGTCTCCATCAACACCACCGTCAAGACCAGCACCATCTCCATCACCATCTTCGTGATCCACTTCACACCCCTCATAGTTTGAGATTGTTGAACCCTAGCTATTGTCTAAGTACTATTCTACATGTTTGTGAATTGCTACTTGTCATTGTTTTGTGGGGAGATTATATTCTCAGATTGTGTTGTATCACTTATGCCATTGAATCATATCATGTCTTCGCGTTGTGAGTAGTTCTCTCATGTTCCTGGGGGCATAGGATGGATTGGCAATGATTTATTTATGACATGTGTTGGTATTTTGTCTAGTGTTTATCTTTTATGTAATTCTATGATGCTGTTGTGCGAACGTCGACTGCACATCACTTCACCTATATGGGCTCATAGGAGAACACCGTAGTGTAATGGAGTGAGGGAGACTTGGGAGGACATGTAAACCTGAGACCGAGTCATGAAGTTGCATTATGAGGGTATTAGTATCGGGGACCTTAGAGTTTAAGGCTATGGTGGGACTCTATGTCTGAATAACTCTTGTGCAGTCATTTACTTGGCCATAAGAACCATCATAAGGGGGTTTGGTTTATTTATTTAGCTTTCCCTAATTATGGCTCCGTCCAAAAGAAGATTAAAACTTGACAAAATGCTTACCTTGTTGTTCTAGAAATATTTATGCCATGAAGTCTAGGTAGCCCTTGGGAACGTTCTCCACTTATAAGAAACACACACTTGAGCTTGTCCTCTCGCTGCATAGAGGATTGGGCTTTCTCTCTTTGAGAGCTTTCACTTGTCATATTTTATTTTCAGCTTTTTACTTTATTGCAAACTCTACGCCAAAAACCCAAAAACACTTGCATCATTTAATCATTTTAGTTTGTCTAGTGCATAGATAATAAGAGAAGTGGCACTCTTATTTGAGAGGATAAATACTTATACCTTCTACTCCTTGTGGGATCGATACTATACTTACACATTGAAGATTTCAACGATCCCCTATACTTGTGGGTATCAAGACATTTTCTGGCGCCGTTGCCGGGGAGTGTAGCGCTTAAGTTTTTATTCTTGTTTGCACTAGATATTTATTTTCAGTTTTGCATATACTCTAGTTTACTTTCAGTTTTGCATTTAGTTTAGTTTTACTTTCAGTTATATATATAAAAAAATAGAAAATGAAAAATACCAAAAAAAACTCGTGTTATGGGCATAAGTATGGATATAAATGATGCTTTGTTTAGACACTTGAATGCTGCTAAGATTGCCAAGGAATATAGAGAATCAAAGGAAGGGAAAATACTAAAAGGTTTCATGATGGAATTAAATTATATTGCTCAGGAGTTGCTTTTACACCATGATGTAACTTGTATTTTTTGCTCTGAACAAAAAGATAAACATTTTGAATTTCAATGTAGGTTCCATGAAGAATGTGTTATTGTGATGCATGTAAAATGCATACATGAACTTTGCATTATTTTTACTTATATTCCAGTCATATTTGCATCATATAAGGGTTATATCACTGTTTTATTATGATTTTGGGAATATTTGACATGTTTCCTATTTTTTATGGAATTAACCCTGCGCAGGCAGAAAACCCTATTTCTATATTTTAATGTTTCAGGGACCCAAACGACGTCCAAATGACCTGAAAATTTACGAGCATCATTTTTTGGAAGGAACAAAGCGTGGGAGCGAAGGAAGCAAACAAGAGGAGGCCCGAGGGCCAGGTACAGGGGCCGCGTGGGACCCCTCCAATTGGGCCTCGACGCCCCGTTGCCATCAATCTTTACTCCACCGACTACGTTTTGACCTAAAACCGCCTATAAAAATAGTCCCCCGACGTTCTCTGGAAGGAGCGCCGCAGAAACACAGAAACCACGAAACAGAGACCTGGAGCTGCAGATTGGAGGGGAAAACCGGCGGGGCGCTGCCGGGGTGGTCTCCATCTTCTCCAACGACTTCTCCACCGTCTCCATGATGAAGGGGGAGTAGTCCACCCCCTGGACCTTGGGTTTGTGGTGGTAACTTGATTTAATCTCTCTATGTATGATCATTGTTGAAGTCCATATGATGTGCCTTGCATGATTATGGAACTATCTTTGTAATTCTTATGGTGGATATTGTGGTATGAGATGATTTGTTATACATTTACCGTTGTGTTGGAGCTTTTATGATTTGTCATACTTTGGAGATATTCTATGATGCATGTGATGGTTTGATTTATGCATAATGCCTTGTTTATCCTTGTCATGAGGTGATTGACACCACCAAGTGTGGATAGATGAGAGAGATGTGGTCATGCACACGAATTATGAATCATTGCACTAGTGTTTAGAATATTGTCCATTATGAAGTATGATGTATGTAGGTACGGGATGGCCGATGTGACACGGCATATGTATTGAGTGACATGTGAAATACAGCCCAACATCCTTTATCTGGGGGTAAAAAGGAAGAGTATGATGTGGGAGTGACAGCAACCACGCTAGCCTTACGAGGGTGACCTAGCAACACAAATGAGTACTTCTTTCAACTATGTGTTTTAGGACATATAGCCGTCATAAAAGCTACCATTAAAACATGACAATTGTGTGTACTTTATCTATAACATGATAATCACCGTAGATGAGAGAGAGAGGATTAAGTGAACCCATGAACCCATGTCCATTGTTCCTATAAGAGAAAACCTTTGTCTTGTCCTCTTGCATTGAAGAGGATTGGGACACTTTTACATTCTTGTTTTGTTACATTAAACTTCCATCCATTAAATCAACCATCTTGTTCTTTAAACTTGTTTAGTGCATAATCAACTAAAACTTGTGACACTTTAGTTGTAGGGAATAGATAACTTTTCCTTCTTGCTCCTGCGGATCGATACCTTACTTCCACATTGAGAGGTGCTACAGTGATCCCCTGCTCTTGGGGGTTATCAAGTACTTTTCTGGCGCCGTTGCCGGGGAGCGTAGCGCTTAAGTTCTATTCTTGTGTGCACTAGACTTTAGATTTATTTTTGTTTTATATCTTGCAATCATCTAAGCTTGGGGAGGTTCCTTTAAACTTGTTTGGTTGTGAGTTTCTCATTAGTTTTACTTTCAGTTTTATATATCAAAAACCCAAAAAAATTAGAAAATGGAAAACTGTTATGAAAACGCCATGATGGCTGCTGAATTTAGAAAATCAAATGAAGGGAAAAGATTAGGAGAATACATAGAGCTTCTAAATAAAATTGCTAGTGTGCTGCTTAATTATCATAAGGAAGAAACTTGTTGCTCTGAATACTTTAGACACTTTGAATTCCAATGCCCTTCCAATAGAGAACATGTTATTGCAACTTATCATACATGGAATTATGCTCACTTAGGGATGGAAGAAGTAGAGCAATTTGTTATTTTTATGGCAGCCTATGAATTATACACCTTCATTGATGAACATGAAACCTGCCCTATAGCTTCTCAATTTAAAGTTTTTATTGCCAATATCCTTGATCTCTGCATACTTGAATTTAATGAAAATATCTATGTTGTTGACACAAGGAAGAGAGCTGCCAAAGAAAGCTCTAATATTTTGCAGGAAGAAGATGACAAAAGCTTAAGCTTGGGGATGCCCGTGCAACCCCAAGAGGATGATGAAAACATAAGCTTGGAAGAGGAAGTATGTGAAGAGGAGATTGAAATGGATGTGTTCCAACCTAAGCTTGGGGAAGAGTTGGATCTCCCACTTCACCATCAACATTTGATAGTAGCACTCAAACTCAAAAATCTTTTGTTATTTATGAGAATCCATGTTATGATGAGTGTGAAACTGAAAATTCTATGGTCCTATATGATAACCCATGCTATTATGATGAAACTAAAATGCTCCTTTACTTTTTATAATGCTACTAGTGAACTTATTGATGATAATGAGGAGTATTGCTTAAATATGCTATATGATAATGCTTTAGATGATGGTCCTATGCTTATTGATAAACCTCCATGTTTAGTTGTTACTAAATTATGTGAGGATAAAAATGATATACTTGCTGTTTGTGATGTACTCTTACTCATGAGAGTCCTACTTTGTTCTTGAACTCTCCTACTTACACCATAGAGGAGAAATTTGCTTATGTTGAGAAATACTTATGTGGTTTGCAATTATCTTTAGTTCCAAATCTTTGTTGCAACCATGATATTAAACTTGATATTGATCTTATTAACTATTTTGAAAGAGGGAAGCATGCTAATGAATTCCATAATAAATTTAATAATCCTCTTTATGTGCCTAAATTATCTAAGTTGAATGATTCTTGTGGTTATATGGTTGAATTTATTTCTACTACTTGCAACTATTATGAAAGAGGAGGTGATAAGAACCCTCTTTATGTTACTAATAATTATATGCTGCAAGTAAATATTGTTAATATGCATTGGGAAACTTCTATTTATGGTGATTCATTCATATACAAAATGCCAATGCATAGAAAGAAAGTTAGACTTCGTTGTTATTACTTTTGTGTTTTGTTTTTCTCTCAACTAGGGTTCAACTTGACTATTATTTTGATTGGTTTGAGAACACCATGGGATCCTGGTATTATGCATGAACACTTCCAAGGAAGAGGGACACACAAAGTTCAAGCTCCCTCATGAGCTTCGTCCACAATAAACATCAAGTAAGAAGCCTAGCTATATGGCTATAAAGAAAGCGCTTTACGGGAGGCAACCCGGTTGTTTTTATTTGTGATTTTCTTTGTGTCCTCTTGCTGTAACAAGAGACTTAGTGTTTAGTTTAGTTTCTGGAATTTTTAATAAAGTGCCAAGTTTTACTCATTTTGGTATGAAAAAGTTGCTTATAGCGTTCGGAGATATTATTCCTGCACGAATCTGTGCACGGTATGATTTTTAATTCTTATTCTGTAACTCCGAATGAGCTCATATTTAAACTGTAGTGGCAACTTTTCATCCTCTGTATGCATGAATTTTTCGGAATTTTCCGACAAAGTTAAGTAGGGTAGAAAAATACGTTTAGCTGCTGCTGTTTTTCTGGACAGATTCTGTCCCATTTTGTTTGATGCATGCTTAGAACTTTTAACTTGAATCTTTTTATCCAATTGAGTTTATGAGTAGGCATACAACATTATACATTTCTGGACATTCATATGAATTTTTGTCTAAGGATTATATGCAGCAAGAAATCTATTTGTTTATCACTACTAATGTGCCCCACAGAAAAAGAAATGGGAGAAACGGTGTTTTGAAGTTTTTTCACAGGGATTAGAGGAGATGCACCAAGAGCTATCCAAGGATGGTGAAGACCATAAGCTTGGGGATGTGAAGACAACCCCACTGGACCTACACACTCTCGGTTTGCACACGTCTAACTTCTGTTTTTCGATCGAAACACTTTATCGCATAAACTTGGAGCGTCTTTTTGTTTGTTTAGGTTAGATTTTTATTTTGTGAGACCACCACACTATCATTTATATATGAGAGAGCTACTGGAAATTTGGGTTGAATTATGTTGGATGCTATTATAAGATTGGGAAAAGGGATGTTGAGTTAATTTTAAAAGATACATATAATTGCATGATTCATGAGCTTGTTAATGAGTAATAATTTGCAAATATTTTATCAAGAGCTATCTTTTATTCATGTTTTGATGCTAAATGTTATTTTACCTTGTTTTAACATGGATTAGTTAGTTCTATGGACACTCATGCATGCATTTAGATGGTCAACTTTCTCCCTCTTGCTAGCCCAAAAATTCCAACAAGCAAAAACTTGTTTCCAACACCTTCAACCAAAGTTTTTCCAGTGAGTCCACCATATCTACCTATTAGCTTTATGCTATTCCGAGTATGTTTATCATGATATTTGTGTTATCTATACCTCTGAATGAAAATGCTTATGTTGTTAATTGTTGTGGGAAAAGTTGGTTATATAGCTCTCTCGAACTTGATGCACACTTTACTTTCATTGCATAAATAAAATATGACCCATTGTGATTAAAATTATGATGTTGTGGACTTGACAAATGTCTTTGGTTGAGAGTTAGCTCATATGTGCTGTCACATGGCAAGCTTTCAACATTGCACATCATCTCATTTAGTTGATATCATGTACTTTTGTTTATGGATGCTTACCATGGGTGAAATAAATGAAAATGAAGTGAGTTTAAATGAGTTTGTATAAATGGTTAGAGAGACGCCTGGGCCGCTAATCTAAGCCATGCATCATTCATGGTGGAAATTTACTTACATGCTATGGTGAACCTTCTGTGATACACCTTACAATAAAAAGCTATCTAATGGTAAATAAAAAGGGTGTTGAGATTGTTCATTATGTTTGTTTGTCTTGTCATTTTGATATGGGCTTGTTCCATATCCTGGGACAAGAGGTACCCCAGTTGACGCTCTTAATGATACTATTATTACTTACAATGATATTTAACTTGAACTTGCTTTGTTTTCCAAGTTGAGTAACACATGGAGTAGGTACTTGTATTCAAGGGGCATGAGACTTTCAACCTGTACTTTGTCAAGCACACTACTCGTATTGCTTTCACTTTAAACTTAATCATTCAAGATGCTATGATAGGGGAATGAGAGCTTGACACCAAGGATTACCATATTACAATCATTGACTTAAGTAGAGAAGTTCAGAAGTTAGATGAAATTTATTCATGCTTTACCTCTACTCATATATATCTTTCCAAAGTGTCCACCTTTTATATTCAGATTTTCACAATACTCTATGACCATTGTAGGATGTTCTTACTTATTATTATGCATACATGTGGTCCATAGTACTTCTTCTCTTATGTTACACTTTGTGAATTATCATTGAACATCCTTGCATTGAATACTTGATATCACTTCATAAACTATCTTGCATATTGCTACTCCTTTTAAGAATGAATCATTTGACTCTATGTAGCAATAGTAATCATCTTTGATATCCATTGATAGTATTAAATTGCAAAGTCCATGTTAGTTTTATCACCTTCATACTCGAGGACGAGTATAGGTTAAGCTTGGGGATGTTGATGCATGTAAAATGCATACATGAACTTTGCATTATTTTACTTATATTCCAGTCATATTTGCATCATATAAGGGTTATATCACTGTTTTATAATGATTTTGGGAATATTTGAATGTTTCCTATTTTTTATGGAATTAACCCTGCGCAGGCAGAAAACCCTATTTCTATATTTTAATGTTTCAGGGACCCAAACGACGTCCAAATGACCTGGAAATTTACGAGCATCATTTTGGAAGGAACAAACTTGGGAGCGAAGGAAGCAAACAAGAGGAGCCCGAGGGCCAAAAGGTGGGCCCACGCGGCCCCTGTACCTGGCCGCGTGGGACCCCTCCAATTGGCCTCGACGCTCCGTTGCCGTCGATCTTTCCTCCACCGACTCCGTTTTGACCTAAAACCGCCTATAAAAATAGTCCCCCGACGTTCTCTGGAAGGAGCGCCGCAGAAACACAGAAACCACGAAACAGAGACCTGGAGCTGCAGATTGGAGGGGAAAACTCCGGCGGGGCGCTGCCGGGGTGGTCTCCATCTTCTCCAACGACTTCTCCACCGTCTCCATGATGAAGGGGGAGTAGTCCACCCCCTGGACCTTGGGTTTGTGGTGGTAACTTGATCTAATCTCTCTATGTATGATCATTGTTGAAGTCCATATGATGTGCCTTGCATGATATGGAACTATCTTTATAATTCTTATGGTGGATATTGTGGTATGAGATGATTTGTTATACATTTACCGTTGTGTTGGAGCTTTTATGATTTGTCATACTTTGGAGATATTCTATGATGCATGTGATGGTTTGATTTATGCATAATGCCTTGTTTATCCTTGTCATGAGGTGATTGACACCACCAAGTGTGGATAGATGAGAGAGATGTGGTCATGCACACGAATTATGAATCATTGCACTAGTGTTTAGAATATTGTCCATTATGAAGTATGATGTATGTAGGTACGGGATGGCCGATGTGACACGGCATATGTATTGAGTGACATGTGAAATACAGCCCAACATCCTGGGGGTAAAAAGGAAGAGTATGATGTGGGAGTGACAGCAACCACGCTAGCCTTACGAGGGTGACCTAGCAACACAAATGAGTACTTCTTTCAACTATGTGTTTTAGGACATATAGCCGTCATAAAAGCTACCATTAAAACATGACAATTGTGTGTACTTTATCTATAACATGATAATCACCGTAGATGAGAGAGAGAGGATTAAGTGAACCCATGTCCATTGTTCCTATAAGAGAAAACCTTTGTCTTGTCCTCTTGCATTGAAGAGGATTGGGACACTTTTACATTCTTGTTTTGTTACATTAAACTTCCATCCATTAAATCAACCATCTTATTCTTTAAACTTGTTTAGTGCATAATCAACTAAAACTTGTGACACTTTAGTTGTAGGGAATAGATAACTTTTCCTTCTTGCTCCTGCGGATCGATACCTTACTTCCACATTGAGAGGTGCTACAGTGATCCCCTGCTCTTGGGGGTTATCAAGCACTTTTCTGGCGCCGTTGCCGGGGAGCGTAGCGCTTAAGTTCCTATTCTTGTGTGTACTAGACTTTAGATTTATTTTTGTTTTATATCTTGCAATCATCTAAGCTTGGGAGGTTCCTTTAAACTTGTTTGGTTGTGAGTTTCTCATTAGTTTTACTTTCAGTTTTATATATCAAAAACCCAAAAAAAATAGAAAATGGAAAACTGTTATGAAAACGCTATGATGGCTGCTGAATTTAGAAAATCAAATGAAGGGAAAAGATTAGGAGAATACATAGAGCTTCTAAATAAAATTGCTAGTGTGCTGCTTAAGTATCATAAGGAAGAAACTTGTTGCTCTGAATACTTTAGACACTTTGAATTCCAATGCCCTTCCAATAGAGAACATGTTATTGCAACTTATCATACATGGAATTATGCTCACTTAGGGATGGAAGAAGTAGAGCAATTTGTTATTTTTATGGCAGCCTATGAATTATACACCTTCATTGATGAACATGAAACCTGCCCTATAGCTTCTCAATTTAAAAATTTTATTGCCAATATCCTTGATCTCTGCACACTTGAATTTAATGAAAATATCTATGTTGTTGACACAAGGAAGAGAGCTGCCAAAGAAAGCTCTAATATTTTGCAGGAAGAAGATGACAAAAGCTTAAGCTTGGGGATGCCCGTGCAACCCCAAGAGGATGATGAAAACATAAGCTTGGAAGCAGAAGTATGTGAAGAGGAGATTGAAATGGATGTGTTCCAACCTAAGCTTGGGGAAGAGTTGGATCTCCCATCTTCACCATCGACATTTGATAATAGCACTCAAACTCAAAAATCTTTTGTTATTTATTAGAATCCATGTTATGATGAGTGTCAAACTGAAAATTCTATGGTCCTATATGATAACCCATGCTATTATGACGAAACTAATAATGCTCCTTTACTTTTTAATAATGCTACTAGTGAAGTTATGGATAATAATGAGGAGTGTTGCTTAAATATGCTATATGATAATGCTTTAGATGATGGTCCTATGCTTATTGATAATCCTCCATATTTAGTTGTTACTAATTTATGCGAGGATAAAAATGATATACTTGCTGTTTGTGATGGTACTCTTACTCATGAGAGTCCTACTTTGTTCTTGAACTCTCCTACTTACACCATGGAGGAGAAATTTGCTTATGTTGAGAAATACTTATGTGGTTTGCAATTATCTTTAGTTCCAAATATTTGTTCCAACCATGATATTAAACTTGATATTGATCTTAATAATTATTTTGAAAGAGGGAAGCATGCTAATGAATTCCATAATAAATTTAATAATCCTCTTTATGTGCCTAAATTATCTAAGTTGAATGATTCTTGTGGTTATATGGTTGAATTTATTTTTACTACTTGCAACTGTTATGAAAGAGGAGGTGATAAGAACCCTCTTTATGTTACTAATAATTATATGCTGCAAGTAAATATTGTTAATATGCATTGGGAAACTTCTATTTATGGTGATTCATTCATATACAAAATGTCAATGCATAGAAAGAAAGTTAGACTTCGTTGTTATTACTTTTGTGTTTTGTTTTTCTCTCAACTAGGGTTCAACTTGACTATTATTTTGATTGGTTTGAGAACATCATGGGATCCTTGTAAGGACCCCTCATATTTACCAGTCCGAGGTGCCCACGTTATGTAAACAGATCACGATCCCAATGATCAGTGCATCGCGATCACATAACCAACATGGTATACAGAGTTACATCATCCAACTCGATTAGTACAAGACTTACATACATGGTGGTCACACGACCAAGCCTGCAACCATCGTCACGCAGGACGGAATTAACTACGATATAGCGGAAGCTTTCGGCTAGCGTCGGCCCTCGTCACAACCGGACGCCTTCCCACAGAGCAGTTGACCGGTGACACTCAGTTGGCGTAGTCGTCGGCGCACTCCTCATCTTCGGCGTAGGTCTTCTCATTGAACATCTGGACATTGGAATATCCAGGGACACAGCCATGAGTACAATTACGTACTCGCAAGACCACCACCAGGCTTAAGTTTTCATGGTAATGCAATAAGAGCGTTTTCGAAAACTAGGATAGCTGATATATGTGACTATAGGGCTTAATTTTCGCAAACGATGCTTTTAGACATAGAGAATACAACATCTCTATATCTTTGTTGAAAAAGGCATTTGGAGATATAATTCTCCTTCTTTTAGGAATGGCAGAAACCCTTTCCACATTTGAAAACACTTTTGTAAAACTTTTTCAAAACACTAGGATAGAGATGCCCCTTTTTCCTTTCCGGGTTCCGACTGGTTGACTCCCCGAGACCAACCATCTTCTCCCAAAATCCGTACCTCCCAGGTACCTCCTTGATGCCTCCTTTTTCTTTGCCGAAAACAGTTTCTTTTTAAAACATAAAAGTGCCCATACGCCTAGATCGGTGGACTTTCCAACCGTCCATGACCGAGGACTCGGCTATTCGAATAGTTTTACACTCTGCAGAGGTGGTGCACTTTCACCACACCAAACGGTCATTCCGCCGTGATCAGCCACGGTCCGTCATACATCAGTACGCGGGGGTTCGGATAACCTGATCAAAGCTTTTCACTATGTCGACCCTAGTACAGAGCCTCCTCTTCAGTGGGACTGGATCTCCCCAGCACCCAGTGGAGATGGCCATCGTATCGATCCGGTCTCTTCAAGCAACACTGCGCCATGACAGGAGGCCCACTGTTTGCAACCAGCAGCGATCCAGGCTCGAACTGGATCCCGCATTTAGATAACTTGGTTCAGAGAGCCCCGCTCTCCTAAGCATTTTGAGGCGCTCCGTACTAAGATAAACAAGTTTCCGGCTAAGCCCTACCCATGTCAGGTAATGTGGTTGCACGGGTTAATTGTTCGGGCGGCCGCTAGGGCTGTACTTTGTTTTCAAAAACCTCTTCACCTCCGACTGCTCCCAGCAGCTCGGGTTTTCGTAAACTCTCCGATTGCTCCCAGCAACTCGGGTTTTTCGTAATCTCCCCGATTGCTCCCAGCAACTCGGGTTTTATAAAACACTTTCTCGCCGATTGCTCCCAGCAACTCGGTTTTCTTTCAAAAACATTTCATCAAATCCAGGCTCCCATCCTATAGTTTTGAGGTAAGATTATAAGGATATACTACTAGAGAACATAATTTTCTTGATAGCGCCTTCAGTAGAAGGCTTCTCAAGTGAAGACCTATTTTTATAAAACCTATTATATACTAGTAGATATCTTTGGCCAAACAATATTTTTGTAAAATAGTTTTTGGGTGGCAAAATACCACAGAAGAAAGAAAACATGCATTATTTTATTTTGAAAACAAGGCATGCTTGTAGAAATAATAGGATTTCATTAGAGTGGTGAGGTGGCTTGCCTGGCTCAGCAATATGTCCTTGGTCTTTATCTTGATGTTCTTCGGGTTCACTCCTCACTTCCAGTTCCTTCCCGATCGTATCTAACGTCGTAAACAGGAAAATAACGATACTCAAAATACAAGACAAAACCACAACGACATATCAAACAGCAAGCATTGCACAAGACACTAAGCTATCAATCAAAATCAAGCAATTCACTAAATTAAACAATCAACAAGCAACAAGTCCATATAGCTAAGACAAACAACAAACACACCATAAGAATATATACATAACAATCCTAATAGTTGAATAGGTAGTTTTAACTAAACACTGAAGTACAACACCTCCTAGGGTGATTGGATCATTTAACAAGGGTTGCTATATTAGTTCAGGAAATACTTCAGACAAAAGTATCTTAATAGCTAAGGAAATACTTCAGACAAAAGTATCTTATTAGGCAAGCATTAACACTAGCATTAAGCACACTCACATGCAAGCATGCTACTAGCTCTAGGAACACATACTATTAAGTAGTTAATCAACCAATAAGATTAACACCACTGCTCACACAAGTTGTTGCTTAAGAGCTAAAAGGTGCAGGAGAGTTATTTAATAGAATACCACAAACATTACTGCAAAGGAGCGGGTTGACAACAATCTAAAGTAACAGAACCAAACAGCAAGCATTTCAACCACACACACCTTCTTGAATAAATAGATCTAAAACAATCCTAATCACAAACATGGCATAAAACAAAATAGTGCAAACAATAGATGCTAAGATGATCATGCTAAAAATTGAGTAGTGGGTGACACTACAATACTTTTAGAATGTTTGAACTAGGTCAGTACAAGGTAATTTAAGGTTCTGGACTTGAGGTGGAATAATAATATTCCTCAAACAAGTCAATTAGAAATAGTAAATTAAAATAAGACTTTTTAATTGTGGCAATAGTGCTGTTTTTGGGAAATAATCCTCCAGTCTTAGAATAATGTTCAGAAAATTAAATCCTTCTACCACAGTACTCCTAACATTCATACCAAGCTAAGGAAATTGGATTTGCTCACAGATCACTTTCTAAAAGTGAGCTAAAAATGCCCCAAGTGCTACTGGTCCAAAAACTAAAAAGACCACAACTCTATTTTTAGGAAACTCCTGCATGCAAGGTTAACTTCTAAGGAAAGGTATTGATTTTAGCTTTCTGTAGAAATTGGATTCACTCCAAAAGGTTACTCCTAGCTCGAGATATTCCATTTTAAGTGAAGAACATACTTTTTACTTGATTTAATGCTCAGCACGAAGTATAAATAATTTATAGACAAAACCAGTGTTGCATGTTAAAGAAAACTCAAAGGCACTCCACAAAAATACTCCTAAGCTATTTGCACAAATATATCTTGCACAAACAATTAAAACTAGACACACTCAATTAACAGAAAATAACAATATCCAATTTTAAGTGTAATAACCCACTGTCTTCGAGAATAATTTACTCTATGCAAAATATAAGTTGTAAAACTCTACCAAGCTAGGATATGATGTCTACTACCCATATCTAACCAAATCAATTGGATTTACTCCAAAAAGTATTTTTAATAATGAATTAAAAATCATCAAAATGCTACTGTTGTTAATCTTAAACCTAATATAACTTTAGTTACAGATATCTCCTGCATGCATGCCTTATAGATCTAGATAGGTATGGTTTTAAGCTTTACAGAGAAATAAAGTTTGCATGATTTGGATTTACAGAACTCTCATTATTAAATAAATGCTGAAAAGGGTACTTTTTACAAGATTAAATCTACAAATCAAACTAAATCCTATTTTTGCAAACGGTCTGTACCACGTGGTTAAGAAAACACAGAGGATTTCTACAAAATTTACTCCAATCAGTTTGCACGAATAGATCTACCACACTCGAATTAATCTAACATGCAAACAATTCACAGAAGACGAAAAAAGAAAAGAATGGAATAAAAAAAGACTGGGCCTTGCGCGGGCCGGATCTGGCCGTGGCTAGCACAGATCCAGGCCTGGGCGAGGCAGGCCGGCCCAGCAGCGTGCAGAGAGCGGCCTAGGCGTGAAATTTGATGGACGCGCGCTGGTCGTCGTCTTCATCGCGTTCTCGCGGCGAGCTCGCGCCGGAGGAAGACGGCGGCGATGGTGGCTCACCTAGGGGCGACGAGGGGCTGCGGGAGGGCTTGGATTCAAAGGAGGAGGTGACGGCAAGCTCGATGGGGCCTCAGCTCCCGCATGCAGCATCGGTGTCCATGGCGGCGACGACGGCTTGCTCCACGGGTCGAGGACGGCGCGAGCTCTACGGCGATTCTGGGCAAACAAGGGAAGGGGAGGGAGTTAGGTCTCGGCCAGGGGAGCTCCATGGGCCAAAAATGGCGGCGAAACGAGGAAGGAAACGATGGCTACGGCGGTTCTCCTCCGACGGCTTCCGACGATCTCGAGCGAGTTCTTGGGCAGCAGAGGGTTTGGGGACGGGCTGGGCTTCGTGGGGGAAGTGTGGGGTGTTGTGTGCGTGCTGTGAGCGAGGGATGGAGGGCAGGGGATAGAGCACGGCTCGGTTTAGGCAGGGGGCGTTTTCTAGGGTTTTGATGGGGAGGGAGGTCAAGGGGAGCTCTCATTGGCTAGCTTGGGCGGTGGGGAGTGGGGCAGGGATGAGGTGGCCGGGGTGAGGTGTTCTGGCCAGTGGGGAGAGGGGGGAGTGATCCTCCATTGGTCACTTTTGGAAAAGAGAGAAGAAGAGTGGCGGAGAGGGTGCTTGGGGGGGATGACAGGTGGGCCATGGTCGAGGTGCTGGTCTCCCTCTTTGTTTCCAGCAGAGAGAGAGTCGTTTGAGAGATGATAGATTAGGTTTTTAGTTGTTTTAGGTGATTAGGGGAGAGTGTGCAGAATTAAATTGGTACCATGTTCAACACTAAAAATTAAGCAAGCAGGGGCTCAAGGGTAGATCAAAAGAATTTTTCGAGCAAGCACAGGTGATAGAGAAGGGAGGGGTGCTGGTGCATTGCCCAAAGGGGTCCTGGTTTGCTTAGGGAGAGAAGTGCAAAAGTGTAACCAACACAAGTCAAAAGGTCACTGATTTGACTAGCCTTCTAACCCTAGGTGGTTTAGTGATCAAACAAGGTGTAAACATTTAACCAAAAACAGGTTTTGAAAATATAGGTGACAAAGACCATCTTGGTTGATTTGCATGCCAAAAATTGATTACGGTTTGCTTAATGAGGAGTCCTAGATTTACCATGTTTTAACAAACATGAAGATCACAAATTTAATTGAATCTAGCAAAACTTGTATTTGTTTTACCACCAAGCTAAAAGTTCAAGCAAAGAAATGAGCTCACACAACCACACCACAAGCATATGTTGACACATTCATTTGCAAGCTCAAAGTCTAGGCACATAAATCAACTATAAGCAAAAAAGGTTTCAAACAGACAAGGAATTGAACAAATAACCAAACTTTATGATCAAACAAATTTACTTATCGAGGTGATGATCAATATGATTATGACAAGATTTTGAAGAAAGAGGCTTAAACCACTTCTTAGTAATATTTTTCAAAGAATATTAAAACAAGAGTTTTGAAATGTTTGTTGAAAATAAAATAGGAGAAGATATATGGATTATTTTACTTGCCAATACATTGAACACAAAGGTCATGTCAAAACTTGGTTGCTTTTTAAATGGGTAGTTATTTTGAGGTCAAGAATACAAACAATAAGTTACATCAAGCCAAACTAGGCAATCAAAAGAAAAACCCATCCAAAAGCTAGAGGTTTGAAAAAAAAGTTTTTGTTGGTTCCAAATTTTGGGTCACTAATAACAAAGTTTTTTCTTCCTTCCAAAATTTGGGGCGTTACAGACCTTCCCCCTTTAAAAGAATCTCTTCCCGAGATTCCTAGGCGGGTACTAAGAGAATGCAAGGTTAGGGGGGGGGGTTGATGATTCTTCATCTTCCGAGGTTGTTGATTCTCAATTGAGCTCACCCATAAATAAGGCGTCTGATTTCTTCTAGAAGACTTCGGTCTTTGCTGAAGGTGCTGTCATGAAGGTTGATGCTGAACAGTATTCTTGTCGAGTTGACTCCAAATACTCCAGAGTTTGGGCGCATAGGATAGTTTGCCAAAACTCTCTAATAAAACTAGCGTATGTCTTCCCCCCTTAAAAAGGGGCCTTAAAGGGTAGCTGTTGAAGGTATAAGTTGTTGCCGTCTTCATTATGTTGTAGTTCTTGCGATCTTCGTCTTGGTCGTAGCTCCTTGGCGCTTGCGGTTGAGGTGGACACTTGCTCAGGTATTGCCGTCTTGAGGGGTTAGCAGTTAAATATCCGTCAACAGTTTTCAAGCCTCACCGGGGTGTCAGGTCCGTAGACTGGACTCTCTCCGGTTTTTCCTAAAAAGTCCAAGGGGGCTACAAGCTACTAAAGGCGTCTAACTTGCTTAGTGTGTTGTCAACAGCAACAGTCTTCGGGTCTTTCGTCGTTCTTGGTACGCACATTACTTAATGCGATTATCCGTTGCTTGCAACTTAATACCAACGGGGAACTCGGTATGACAACCTGGCGGTGGATTATTAGTCATAGACGCTGTTCGATAACGGTCTATGTATTTTGTCGTAATGCCCACATGAATATCATAGTAATCATCATGTCATATATATGCATTGTCATGCGCTTAATATTTTGTCAATTGCCCAGCTGTAATTTGTTCACCCAGCATGTTAGTTATCTTTTACGGAGAGACACCACTAGTGAACTGTGGACCCCGGTCCATTCTTTTACACTGATAATACAACCGACTGCAAACATTGTTCCTTTTCATTCTGTAACAGCCCAAAGTTTGTGAACCTAAAATGTGAACCAAATTTTCACTTTTCCATTTCATTCATGCATCATGGCATCATTTGTTTAAGTGCTCAAGTTGAAACAAAGATTTTGAAAACAAAGTAAAACAAAGGGAAACAAAAGCAATGATTGATTTCAAACAACTTAAACTCTAATGGGTTGTTGGTGACAACACCAACTCAACTAAACTTCCATATTTGTCAAGAAAGTTCCAAGAGTTCCAAAAATACTATTTTGAACTTGCTGTAAATTTTCCAAAGGAGCAACATTTTTGAAGTTAGCAAAAATGGCACAATCGAACCCTATGAATAAATGTGGTCCAAACTATTTTATTTTGAGACACCAAAATTTGTGGAGCTTCTACAGGTTAAGGGGAGCCTCCCCAAATTTTGTCATAATTTTTGAAGTTGATTTAGTGCCCTATTTAAATCTCAAGAGGTGCTACTGTTTTTTTTTTAACTGAAAAGGACCAGTTTGTGATGGAAATAAAATGACCAGGGGGCTTTTTGTAAAATCTTCTTCTTCCTCCCCTGTAGCGACCGCGAGCAGCTCGCGCCGGACCAGCTCGACACCGTGGTCGCCGTGCACGCCGCGCCGGGCCACCTCACTGCCTCCACCTGCAGGAGGAAGATCCCCACGAGCCGCTCTGCACCCCTCACCCGCTCATCTGCCTCCCCGTTCCCCAATTCTTCACCGAGCACGAACCCTAGCAGCCATGGCCGCCGCGTTCGTCGCCGTCGTTTGAACGCCCAAGGAGTAAATCGAGCACCACCAGCAGCTCCGCCTCGACGTCCTCTCCCTCCTCGTAGAAGGAATCGACCGGAGACGCAGGGAATCGCCGCCGCCGTCCGGTTTCGTCTCCGTCCCCGACGCAGCTCCGCCGATCCCGCGCCGCCGTGCTAGACCTCGCCTCGCCTCGCCGTCTGCACCATCGTGTTCATGGTGAGCTCCTGGCCCTTGCTGGCCCCTTCCCCTCTCCTCTCTCGCGCTGGTTCGTGGTTCGATACTTCACTTCGCCGTAGCCACCGTCGCCGAAGCTTCCGTCGCCGTAGCGCTCGTCCGGTCGTGGAAATGGCCTGGACCGGGCGGAAGGCCGTTTCTCTCCGGCCCAAACCTCACCTGTCTGCCGGCCCAAACCGGGCTGTCCTTGGATCATCAGAAAATCGTGTGTAATATACCAAAATGCTCCGAAAAAGGTGAACTATCTAAAATCATCATCATCATGCATATTTGAGCACCACAAAAGAATTGCACTTGTTACCGGTTAGTAGAATCATTAAGTTAAATATGGGGTGTTTTCCTATCTGGTTGAAGTACTTATTCTCGCCGTACCCCATTAAAAATTGCTAGATAGCTTATAATAAGTTCAGTACATTTAAATTGTCATGCCATCATGTGTTTGCGCATTGCATTTGTTCAAGCATGTGTGGTGATTGATTGCTCTTCCCGTGTGTTATGCTTCAATAGATCAAGCAGCCGGGGTTACGCCACAATACCCCGACGATCCGTACTACCAGCACGTTGAGCAAGGCAAGCGTAATCCCCCTATGAGCATATCTTATCCTAATTTCTGCAAATATTTTCTCCACTATAATATTGCATGCGGTTCTAAATGTCAATTTGCTTGGATTAGAGTATCCTATAGTTGCATTAAGTTTCCGATGCCATTACCTGTTTCCCTCCTATTAACCATAGGTTTGTATTGTTGGCCTGAGATACTTAACTATGCTATGTTGTTGCTTAGCCATGCTTAGCTAAACGCCTAGTTGTACGATGGATGGTTCATGTTGGAGACAGGTGATGAAATGAATGGATGATGGTGGAGAAATTGTGGTGACAGGTAATAAAATGCTTAAAGGTGGGGATGAGAGGCCACTATGGTATGGTGGTGATTTGTCTCACTCTCGCCGCCTAGGTGCGAGTTCTTTACCTCTTGAACCAAGAATGAGCGCGCTTCCTTTCGGTGGGGTATATGGAGCCCTCGTCGACCGACTAACTTGTGCGGGGCTAGCTAGGGTCCTCTAGTTTGAGCTTCCATTTGCGCGTGCGTTGAGATGGTGGCCAAGACAGAAATGAGGATGTGGTGTTAGGAAAATGAGTGGCCACGGGGCAGGGTGTTGGAGGCACTGAACCTGTCCCGTCATCACTGAGATCCTGGGTTAGTCTCAAGCAAGGTAAAGGTTGTAACCGTTCCCACTCAGCCGGTTTCCCCGGAAGAGAGCTAAGCGTAGGCAATGAGCCGGGCGGTACCGAAGGTAAACACAGTGCACCCCTGCAGGGTTAAATCTTTTCGAAAAGCCGTGTCCACGGTTACGGACAACTTGGGAAAGGACGATAAGACCATAGAATAACTTTAACGGAATGATTAAAACTGAGTACTAAAGGTACTACTCAAGAATGCAAGGTTAGCTTCCTCGAGGGTGATTCGGGGAGGTGCCTTTGTAGAACAGGTACAGTGGATGGTGGTTGATGATGAGAAAGGTGATCAAGAGAAAAGAGTTACTTCTTACCCCTTTTAAAAATACTCTGATTAGTCGATGCCTGAGTTATGTTTTCATAAATAAAATCAGCTTTATGCAAAAAGCCATAAAACTTTGAAAGCCTCATCGAGCTAAAGCTCTATATTTAATCTTGCGAGTTCGTCGAACTCAACGTCGTTTGTTTTGTTTCAGAGGAGGACTTCACCGACCTCGAAGGTGGGTTCTTTGTGGACGTCGACGAGTAGTCTGGGGTTCCCAGGTGGCAGCTTGGGACATCCCGGAACAGCTGGCGCTTGAATGTTTATCTGTAGGCCTCTTAGGCCATAATTTGGATCTTGTTGTTTAGAACAACTTAATTCGCTTCCGCATGTTGTACTGTTGGGTCTGTGACCTCTGGTTGTAATTTGCTATCTTTCTCTATTATAAGAGTTGAACTATAATGATTTGTGTCGTAGAGTCTGTGATGTGCCAGTTGTTCCACAAGTCTTGATCTTCTATTATGCATTGATAGTTGTGCCTGTGTTAAGGCATCAATCGGGGTGTTGCGTTGCCGATGATCAATTCCGAGCAACGCCTGCCAAAGGTTTTGGCCGGGGATTGGTAAACCCGTAACCTCCGGTTGTATCGCTTAACCGGTGACACACAGCATCACTGTATAGCAGTCGGGTCGGGGCGCCACAAGTTGGTATCAGAGCAGTAGGAAACCCTTCTACTGGTCGACGTTGAGTCTAGTGTTTGTGAAAATATTTTAACCTAAAAATGAGTTGTGAAAACCATCTTAGGATTCTTTTTACTCCTTATCTGGTTACATTCTAATCTCGGAGCAATCTTACCTCGATTTGAGTTAAAAGTTTTACTTCTCATCTGTTACCTCAAAATTTAGGATCACGGTTGGGTTCTACCTTTAGTGTTATGTGTCCGTTGCTCCCGCTGCGTTGCAATCCAAATCAACTCAGATGTTTCTACCGAGTCTGATCACTTATTCCTTTGTTGGGTTTTAACCCAAGGACTTGAACAGAAGGTCCCGGATTGTGCCAACTAGAGTGTGTTGAATCGTGGTTTCTTAACTATTTGAATCCCACGCTAGTAGTACATGATGCTGATCTTTGACCCAAGTTCTATCTTGTTGTCCCTTGTTAGTTGTTACACAATGTATTATCGTCCCTAGTCTGTGTACTTGAGTAGACGCTAATGCTATTGTTTCAACCATTCGGAGGAAGATACTAACTGTGTCATTGTAAATCTCCAGAATGGCTCGAGGAGGCCGTGGTAACCACAATGATGAGGAACCACCGCCACCACCCTCGATGGCTCAGGTCTTGATGGCCATTGAGGAGAACCGTGGGCGCAATGAGCGCTGCTTGAGCAGTTGGTGCAGCAGAATGCACAGAGGAATGGCTGCAACACTCTCACTGAGTTCCTGCGCTCGCAGCCACCCACCTTTGCTGATGCTAAGGAGCCACTGGAAGCTGATGATTGGCTTCGTGCTCTGGAGCGCAAGTTCTCCGCGCATGTCCCAGTGGCGAGCAAGTCAACTTCGCCACCTACCTCTGGTTGGTGCGGCTGGCTGTTGGTGGGAGCCATGTGGCATTGTTCCAGCCAACCATGTCTTCACTTGGGCTGATTTCCGCACTGCCTTCCGTGCGGCTTACATCCCTCAGCCGATCATGGATTTGAAGAGGAGGGAGTTCCTGGATTTGCAACAGGGACGTATGGACCTCCGCACTTATGGTTGTGAATTCAACCATCTCTCTCGTTACGCCCCAAGGGACGTGACCACTGATGCTGACAAGCAAGAGCTGTTCCGCAAGGGTCTTGCGCCGCAGCTCCGCTATGAGTTGCCCTTCAAGTTCCAGACCTACCAGGAGCTGTTCAACCAGGCTCTTACTCTTGAGCAGGGAAGGAAGGAACTTGAGGCTTCCAAGAGGCCAGCACACGGGGACCACCAGAGTTCCTCGGGTTCTGAGAGCAAGAAGCGCAGGGTGTTTGTTCCCTACAGCGCTGTGCCGCGTGCTCCATTCATGCCGAGGGCCGCGGATACAGGCCACCACCTCCGCGCCCCACTACTTCGACACTTGGGGTAGGCGGGAGTGGGTATCGTCCTATGCTACCTGCTCCACCTGGACTCACCTGCCCCCAGAAGGCACCTATCACGGGAACTCCTGCACGAGCCCCTGCCACTCCAGCTGGCAAGGCTGGACCTATTGTGCGTGGTCGCCTGAACCACGTCTCTGCTGAGCAAGCTGAAGAGGACCCCGGCGTCCTTATGGGTGAGCTACGAATCAACAACAATCTTGCTACAGTTTTGTTTGATTCTGGAGCATCGCATTCATTCATATCCATAGCTTTTGCAAAAGACCACAAAATACCGTTGAGAAAATGAGACGTCCCTTGGTGATCTCCACTCCTGGCTCCAAATGGCAAACCGATGGGGTTACTCCTGAGTCCAGATTACATAGGTTACTCGTCTTTTCCTTTGCTTTGGTAGCTCTGAGGTCAAGTGGCATTGATGTCATACTGGGCATGAACTGGCTAGCCAAATACCGGGCTAATCTCGACTGTGCTGCCAAGACCATTACCGTGACCACTCTTCCGGCGACATTGTTGAGTATTGGTCTGCACTTCAAGACCTCCATCTTCATCATACCCAACTCCCCGAGATCCTCCTTTGCTTTATGGAAGGCGAATCCCCTCCTGAAATCCAGGACATACACGTGGTGTGTGACTTCCCGGATGTGTTCCCGGAAGAATTGCCTGGCATGCCTCCTGACCGAAGTGTGGAGTTTGTCATAGATCTACTTCCCGGTACTGCTCCGATTTCCAAGAAGCCCTACCGTATGCCGGTGGAAGAGTTGGCTCTGTTGAAAGAGCAAATTGATCAGCTGTTAGCGAAGGATTTCATTCAGCCTAGCAGTTCACCTTGGGGTTGTCCGGTACTCTTTGTCAAGAAGAGGGATTCTACCGTGCCTCGTCTAGTCTCTGACTATAGACCGTTGAATGCGGTGACAATCAAGAACAAGTATCCTATTCCTCGCATCAATGATCTGTTGGATCAGTTAGCTGGTGCAACGGTATTCTCCAAGATGGATCTGAGGTCAGGATACCATCAGATCAAGATCAGAAAGGAGGATATCCAAAGACGGCATTTGTTACTCGTTATGGCTCATATGAGTATACCGTCATGTCCTTTGGTCTCACAATGCTCCAGCTACTTTCATGAGGCTCATGAACTCCATCTTCATGGATTATCTCGACAAGTTTGTCGTCATTTACATCGATGACATCCTCGTTTATTCCAAAACCGATGAAGAGCATGCCGAACATCTTCGTTGGTTCTGACACGACTTCGAGAACACCGCCTCTATGCCAAGTTCTCCAAGTGTGAGTTCTGGTTGGATAATCTTGTCTTCCTTGGTCATGTGATATCCGCTAATGGTGTGGCTGTCATTCCCGACAAGATTCAGTCCATTTTGGATTGGAAAACTCCAATGTCAGTCAAGGACATTCGTAGCTTTCTCGGATTGGCGGTTACTACCGCCGATTCATCGAAGGTTTCTCCAAGATAGCCAAGGCTGACTGACCTTCTCAAGAAGGATAAAAGTTCGTATGGACGGCCGAAGCTGAAGAGAGCTTCAAAACACTGAAAGCCAAACTCACGTCCGCTCCTGTGCTTGTCCTGCCGGACACAAGCAAGGATTTCGTCGTCTTCTGTGACGCCTCTCTGCAAGGCTTGGGCTGTGTGCTAATGCAAGATGGCCATGTGGTGGCATATGCTTCTCGCCAATTGAAGCCGCATGAGCACAACTACCCAACTCATGATCTAGAACTTGCCGCTGTGGTCTATGCTTTGAAGCAATGGAGACCATACCTGTTTGGTAACCGTTGCGAGATTTCTCGGATCACAAGAGTCTGAAGTACCTCTTCACCCAGCCGGATTTAAATCTCAGGCAAAGGCGTTGGTTGGAGTTAATCAAGGACTATGATGTGAGTCTGAACTATCAACCCGGCAAAGCAAACGTCGTGGCTGACGCGCTAAGTCGGAAGTCTGATGATTGAGAAGGCCCAACCTGCTCTTCATGAAGAGTTCGCCCGTTTGAACTGGAAATTGTTCCCTCTGGCTACCTTGCAAATCTGGAGATCAAATCTACTCTTGTAGACCAGATTAAGGATGCTCAGAAGCTGGATGAGGGTATCCTGAATATCAAGAAGAACATTGCTAGCGGAAGGCCAAATGTTTCTCGGAAGATGAATCCGGAGTTGTTTATTTTGGTGACCGTCTGGTAGTGCCAAAGAACCGGAATTTGAGGGAGCTGATCCTACAAGAAGCTCATGAATCACCTCTCTCTATTCATCCCGGTAGTACCAAAATGTACCAAGACCTTCGACCACAATTTGGTGGACTCGGATGAAACGAGAAATTGCCAAGTATGTTGCTGAATGCGACACCTGTCGACGGGTAAAGGCTGAACATCAAAGGCCTGCCGGCACTCTCCGCCCTATTGCAGTCCCGAGTGGAAATGGGATGAAATCGGTATGGACTTCATCACCGGGTTTCCCAGATCTCAAAAGGGCAACAATGCAATCTGGGTAATCATTGATCGTCTGTCCAAGGTTGCTCACTTCCTACCAGTCCGTGATGATATACGGCAAGTCAACTTGCTGACTTATATATGGCTCGTATTGTTCCATTGCATGGGGTCCCTCTGAGGATCATATCGGACCGTGGACGTGGAAGTATCTTTGTCTCCAAGTTTTGGCAGAGTTTCCAAACTGCTATGGGGTCCGTCTCAATTTCAGTACCGCCTACCATCCTCAAACTGATGGTCAGACCGAAAGAGTGAACCAAGTGTTGGAAGACATGCTTAGGGCATGTGTAATCTCTTTTGGCAAGGGTTGGGAAAAGTATCTCCTTTCGCGGAGTTCTCCTACAACAATAGCTATCAAGCTAGTCTGGGCATGGCTCCATTCGAGGTTCTATATGGAAGAAAATGCCGCACTCCTCTAAATTGGTCCGAGACCGGAGAGAGAGCACTCTTTGGTCCGGATGTGATCAATGAAGCTGAGGAGAAGGTCAGAATCATAAGAGAGAATCTGAAGATTGCTCAGTCTAGGCAGAAGAGCTACTATGATAAGCACCATCAGGAAATTCACTATGAAATTGGTGATAAAGCTTATCTCGCGTCTCTCCCCTTCGTGGCGTTCGCCGCTTCGGTATCAAAGGGAAATTGGCCCCTCGCTATGTTGGCCCTTTCACCGTTCTGGCCAAGCGAGGAGATCTTTCTTATCAATTGGAGTTACCGGTCATATTCCCAAATGTACATGATGTGTTTCATGTCTCCCAACTTCGCCGGTGTTTTAAAGATCCTATCCATGGAGTCAATCATGAAGAGCTGGATCTCCAGGAAGATCTCACTTATCGTGAGCATCCCATCCGTGTCCTGGATGAAGCCGAAAGGAAGACCCGTAACAAGACTACCAAGTTCCTCAAAGTTCAGTGGTCTCACCATTCCGAAGAGGAAGCAACTTGGGAAAGAGAGTCTAGTCTTCGTGAGGAGTATCCCGACTTCTTTCCGCACTCGTAGAATCTCGGGACGAGATTCCTGTAAGGGGGTAGAATTGTAACAGCCCAAAGTTTGTGAACCTAAAATGTGAACCAAATTTTCACTTTTGCATTTCATTCATGCATCATGGCATCATTTGTTTAAGTGCTCAAGTTGAAACAAAGATTTGGAAAACAAAGTAAAACAAAGGGAAACAAAAGCAATGATTGATTTCAAACAACTTAAACTCAAATGAGTTGTTGGTGACAACACCACCTCAACTAAACTTCCATATTTGTCAAGAAAGTTCCAAGAGTTCCAAAAATACTATTTTGAACTTGCTCTAAATTTTCCAAAGGAGCAACATTTTTGAAGTTAGCAAAATGCCATAATCGAACCCTATGGACAAATGTGGTCCAAACTATTTTATTTTGAGACATCAAAATTTGTGGAGCTTCTACAGGTTAAGGGGAGCCTCCCCAAATTTTTTCATAATTTTTGAAGTTGATTTAGTGCCCTATTTAAATCTCAAGAGGTGCTACTGTTTTTTTTTTTAACTGAAATGGACCAGTTTGTGATGGAAATAAAATGACCAGGGGCTTTTTGTAAAATCTTCTTCTTCCTCCCCTGTAGCGACCGCGAGAAGCTCGCGCCGGACCAGCTCGACACCGTGGTCGCCGTGCACGTCGCGCCGGGCCACCTCACTGCCTCCACCTGCAGGAGGAAGATCCCCACGAGCCGCTCTGCACCCCTCACCCGCTCATCTGCCTCCCCGTTCCCCAATTCTTCCCGAGCACGAACCCTAGCAGCCATGGCCGCCGCGTTCGTCGCCGTAATTTGAACGCCCAAGGAGTAAATCGAGCACCACCAGCAGCTCCGCCTCGACGTCCTCTCCCTCCTCGTAGAAGGAATCAACCGGAGACGCAGGGAATCGCCGCCGCCGTCCGGTTTCGTCTCCGTCCACGACGCAGCTCCGCCGATCCCGCGCCGCCGTGCTAGACCTCGCCACGCCTCGCCGTCTGCACCATCGTGTTCGTGGTGAGCTCCTGGCCCTTGCTGGCCCCTTCCCCTCTCCTCTCTCGCGCTGGTTCGTGGTTTGATACTTCACCTCGCCGTAGCCACCGTCGTTGAAGCTTCCGTCGCCGTAGCGCTCGTCCGGTCGTGGAAACGGCCTGGACCGGGCGGAAGGCCATTTCTCTCTGGCCCATAGCCGGCCTGTCTGCCGGCCCAAACCGGGCTGAGGGCCGGACGTCTCTGGAGCCAGGCCGGCCTGCTAACCGGCCCAAACCGGGCTGGAGGCCGGTTTGTCTGTTTTTTTCCTCGCGATTCTTTTCTCGTTCTCCCTTTTCGCGCATGCCTTCCGCTCCTCCCTCACGCCATTAGGGACATCGAACTCCGATGATTCTTCCGGTTCCATCTCCCTCTTTCGAGTTGGGTAAATATATGTATTGTTGTTGAAAATAAATTATTAAAAGCACATGTTTAAAAGAGAGAGTTAATAAAAATAATAACTTGTCCTTGGATCATCAGAAAATCGTGTGTAATATACCAAAATGCTCCGAAAAAGGTGAACTATCTAAAATCATCATCATCATGCATATTTGAGCACCACAAAAGAATTGCACTTGTTACCGGTTAGTAGAATCATTAAGTTAAATATGGGGTGTTTTCCTATCTGGTTGAAGTACTTATTCTCGCCGTACCCCATTAAAAATTGCTAGATAGCTTATAATAAGTTCAGTACATTTAAATTGTCATGCCATCGTGTGTTTGCGCATTGCATTTGTTCAAGCATGTGTGGTGATTGATTGCTCTTCCCGTGTGTTATGCTTCAATAGATCAAGCAGCCGGGGTTACGCCACAATACCCCGACGATCCATACTACCAGCACGTTGAGCAAGACAAGTGTAATCCCCCTATGAGCATATCTTATCCTAATTTCTGCAAATATTTTCTCCACTATAATATTGCATGCGGTTCTAAATGTCAATTTGTTTGGATTAGAGTATCCTATAGTTGCATTAAGTTTCCGATGCCATTACCTGTTTCCTCCTATTAACCATAGGTTTGTATTGTTGGCCTGAGATACTTAACTATGCTATGTTGTTGCTTAGCCATGCTTAGCTAAACGCCTAGTTGTACGATGGATGGTTCATGTTGGAGACAGGTGATACGTCGAAAACGTATCTATAATTTTTGATTGTTTCATGCCATTTTTATGCTTTTAGCACTTGTTTTTATACTAAGTTTATTATTTATTTGGACTAACCTACTAATAGTTGCAAAAGTGCACAATGTTCTTGTTTTACTATTTGATGTGCAGAAATTATCAAGAATATAAGAGGAAACCTTGTTGGAGTCGAATTGGGACTTTCCTGAAATCTGTCTGAGTACTGTTTTCGGAGTTTGCAAGTTTGACCCTCGACGATGATGTCACCTGGAGACCTACCTGTTACGAAAGTTGTCACAATTTTCCATACGAAGATTTTAAGCCCGAGATCAGCCCAATCGGAGTTCGGACGCGGCCTATAGGCCCGTTTTGGTGGAACCCTACAATGGGTGACGGAAATCCGAGAAGATATATAAAGGGAGGAAACCTAACTCGTGGAGGACTCCTCCATCCACGAATTTCAGCCACCAAAAGCCACGTTTTTGCCTCCACCATGGATCCCATCTCCATGGGGGAGGGCTCCCAAGAAGCCATGAAGGAGGGAGGCTAAGGGGCGGCGCTCCCCCATGATGCCGGCGGCGGCGAAGGAGTTCCCCGCGCCGCCGGCGCCGCCGCCGCCGCCCTGCGCTCCTCGCTGCCCTCTCCGCCGGCTTCACCGCCATCTCCATCACCATCTTCTCCTTGTATTCAGTGGTTCATCCTCCCACAAACCTCTGTACCGTCCTATGTAAACATGGTGTTTGATGCTATAATATTTATCCTATGATTTACATCATGTTTCCGTAGTTTATTTGTCTTTTGATTACTTAATTGAATGCATGAGGTTCATTAGAGTTGTATGTCTATATGGTACTGTCCTTTGGTGTCCATTATATTTTTGCGCGCATGGATCAAACACCCTAGGGTTGGTAGAATTTGCAACGAAGCGGGGGAAGTTCTGCCGGAGTGACAGAAACCTGAGAACGCGAATCGATTAGTTGCACGTATGGGAGTAAGAGGACCATGAACTTAAGGCTATGGTTGGGGAAACCTTAATGCATTGTTAGTATTTGTGGATGCTTGCTAACAATCCAATCATATAGTACTTGTAATCCCAAGTAGTGGAGTGCATGTATATTTAGCCTCTCCCACATAGAAAACTGCATCGAGGACAATGAACAAAGTACCTTCACTAATTAATCTTGGACAAAGCCACCACAATTACCACCACTTTTCCACACTCATGGTACTGTTAGTATATGGTTACTTAGTGTACTTTATTGTTGTAGCACTAACTTTTACTTTCTTGTATTTATTATCTTGCAAAACTACCTCTCATACCCGTATTGCTACCGTAGTTTTATTTCCTAGATAATGCAAACGTTTAGTGTGCGTAGAGTTGTATCAGTGGTTGATAGAACTTGAGAGAATACTTATCCTACCTTTAGCTCCTCGTTGGGTTCGATACTCTTACTTATCGAAAAGGCTACACGCGATCCCCTATACTTGTGGGTTATCAACAGGTGATGAGATGAATGGATGATGGTGGAGAAATTGTGGTGACAGGTAAAAAAATGATTAAAGGTGGGGATGAGAGGCCACTATGGTATGGTGGTGATTTGTCTCACTCTCGCCACCTAGGTGCGAGTTCTTTACCTCTTGAACCAAGAATGAGCGCGCTTCCTTTCGGTGGGGTATATATGGAGCCCTCGTCGACCGACTAACTTGTGCGGGGCTAGCCAGGGTCCTCTAGTTTGAGCTTCCAGTTGCGCGTGCGTTGAGATGGTGGCCAAGACAGAAATGAGAATGTGGTGTTAGGAAAATGAGTGGCCACGGGGCAGGGTGTTGGAGGCACTGAACCTGTCCCGTCCTCACTGATGATCCTGGGTTAGTCTCAAGCAAGGTAAAGGTTGTAACCGTTCCCACTCAGCCGGGTTTCCCCGGAAGAGAGCTAAGCGTAGGCAATGAGCCGGGCCGTACCGAAGGTAAACACAGTGCACCCCTGCAGGGTTAAATCTTTTCGAAAAGCCGTGTCCACGGTTACGGACAACTTGGGAAAGGACGATAAGACCATAGAATAACTTTAACGGAATGATTAAAACCTGAGTACTAAAGGTACTACTCAAGAATGCAAGGTTAGCTTCCTCGAGGGTGATTCGGGGAGGTGCCTTTGTAGAACAGGTACAGTGGAAAGTGGTGGCTGATGATGAGAAAGGTGAACAAGAGAAAAGAGTTACTTCTTACCCCTTTCAAAAATACTCTGATTAGTCGATGCCTCTGAGTTATGTTTTCATAAATAAAATCAGCTTTATGCAAAATAGCCATAAAACTTTGAAAGCCTCATCGAGCTAAAGCTCTATATTTAATCTTGCGAGTTCGTCGAACTCAACGTCGTTTGTTTTGTTTCAGAGGAGGACTTCACCGACCTCGAAGGTGGGTTCTTTGTGGACGTCGACGAGTAGTCTGGGGTTCCCAGGTGGCAGCTTGGGACATCCCGGAACAGCTGGCGCTTGAATGTTTATCTGTAGGCCTCTTAGGCCATAATTTGGATCTTGTTGTTTAGAACAACTTAATTCGCTTCCGCATGTTGTACTGTTGGGTCAGTGACCTCTGGTTGTAATTTGATATCTTTCTCTATTATAAGAGTTGAACTATAATGATTTGTGTCGTAGAGTCTGTGATGTGCCAGTTGTTCCACAAGTCTTGATCTTTCTATTATGTATTGACAGTTGTGCCTGTGTTAAGGCATCAATCGGGGAGTTGCGTTGCCGATGATCAATCCCGAGCAACGCATGCCAAAGGTTTTGGCCGGGGATTGGTAAACCCGTAACCTCCGGTTGTATCGCTTAACCGGTGACACACAGCATCACTGTATAGCAGTCGGGTCGGGGCGCCACACATTCTCTGCAATTTACTACTGTTTTCCACACCATACGTTTAATCCTTTGTTTTCAGCAAGCCGGTGAGATTGACAACCTCACTGTTTCGTTGGGGCAAAGTAGTTTGATTGTGTTGTGTGCAGGTTCCACGTTGGCGCCGGATTCCCTGGTGTTGCGCCGTGCCATATTCCGCCACCAACAACTTTCATACGTGATTTCTTGTTCCTACTGGTTCGATTAAACCTTGGTTTCATACTGAGGGAAAACTGCTGCTACACTGCATCATACCTTCCTCTTGGGGTCTCCCAACGAACGTGTGATCCACGCAATCAGTGTTTCATCGCCCTCAGGTAGTTGGTTCCGTATCATAAGCTTAGGTTTGCGTATTGTGATATTCTGGACCCTGTTCTTCTATTTGGTTTGTTTGCTTAGATATTATGTCGTCGTTGACAGGATATTGCCGACAGTCGCCGGTTGATTTTGCAGCGGATATGTCGATCTGGGGGCTTGATTATACATTCGGAAGGTATTGTTTCAGACGACACGGTAGGAACACTTTCTGGGATACATAGGGCGTGGTTGTTTATGGAGTTTCCGGTTGATGGTCATCCAACCGGTAGCATTGCTACTATGGTATATGGCCGAACGAAGGATACGGAGGAAGGAGCATGGGAGGAAGCTGCTGCACAAGCAATCCAGATAATCGCGTCTGCTAACAATGGTGTAGTGCTGCGTGGTTGAGCTGTGCATGGATGTTTATCAAAAAATCATCTGGAGAAAGGTTAACCCAGCTGCTAGGCATCTTAGATTGCTAATAGCGGGTTGCGGTAAAAGTGTCTGGGCGGTTGGTGCGTTCTTTGTCGGTGAGGGCTAAGTGTTCCTTGCAATTGGATGTGAGCATTTTCGCTTGCGCGTGTGAGTTGTAGCAGGGACACATCTATTAATTCGAGTTCGACGGAGAAGGCGTACTCTTTGTCAATATATCAGGGCATCTCCAGCCGTCCCCCCCAGGGCCCAAATAGCGCCGTTTGGGCCTAATAGCGCCGTTTTTCTACCAGCCGTCCCCCCAGGAGCCCAAATAGCGCCGTTTAACGCCGTTTTGGCGCCGGCCCACCCAGGCCAAACCCAGCGCGTCGGGTTGCGCCTGGGAGGGTCGGTGGAAGGGAAAACACGCGTGGGCCAGCACTGTCGGGGAGACAGCGCATTTCCCACCCCCGCCTCGCCCTTTCCTCTATCCCGCCCCGTCGCCGCCATCTCGCCGCCGGCACCACCCCTCCCCCCTCCGCCGGACGCAAGCAGCTAGGAACCCCACCATCTCGCCCCAAACCACGGCGCCGGCGCCGCCCCTCCCCTCTGCCGTGATCTAGCCGGAAGGAAGGCTCTCGGGAAGGCTCGCGCCCACCTCGCCTGCTACGTGTTCGGCGGTTTGTCTGCCCAGCCATGGACTCCGACGATGAGGAGCTGCTCGCCGAACTGCTCGATGGCGTGGTGGCTCGGCGCCCGGCCGCCGCAAGAGCAAGCCGAGGCAGCGCTACGAAGGGTACTGCATCCTCTACTCCGACTACTTCGCCGATCATCCCATGCAGGACGAGGCCGTGTTTCGGCGCCGTTTTCGGATGAACCGCAAGCTCTTCCTCGACATCATGCATGCCATCCGGGAGTTCGACACCTACTTCAAATTGAAGAAGGATTGCATCGGTACGGTAGGTTTTACATCAATTCAGAAGTGCACGATGGCCATGAGGTTGCTTGCATATGGTGCTCCCGCTGATTCGCAGGATGATTATCTGCGCATGTCCGAGTCCACTGCCATTGATTTCTTGAACAAGTTCTGCGGGCAGTGGTGGCAGTGTTTGGGCCAAAATACTTGCGATCACCCAATGCGGAAGACATTGCTCGGATCCTAGCTTGCAATGAAGCAAGAGGCTTTCCTGGGATGCTTGGAAGCATCGACTGCATGCATTGGACATGGAAGAACTGTCCATTTGAATGGCAGGGGATGTACAAAGGCCACAAAGGAGAGTGCAGTGTGATTCTTGAGGCCGTGGCTACACATGATCTATGGATTTGGCATTCCTTCTTTGGTATGCCAGGAACTCACAACGACATCAATGTGTTGCAGTGCTCGAATGTCTTCGCCAAGCTTGTTGAAGGTCATGCCCCTCCAGTGAACTACGAGATCAATGGGTACCAGTACACAAAGGGCTACTACCTTGCAGATGGCATCTACCCGAAGTGGTCAACATTTGTGAAGAGCATCTCCAACCCTGTGCCAGGAAGCGCGAAAGCTTGGTTTTCCAAGTACCCGGAGGCTTGCAGGAAGGATGTTGAGCGGGCATTTGGTGCGCTGCAGTATCGATTCGCTGTTGTCCGGTACCCAGCCATGACTTGGTCGAAGGCCAACATGTGGGAGGTGATGAACCGTTGTGTGATCTTGCACAACATGATCATTGAGAGTGAGCGGGATCATCCGGTGCCTGAGACTACTGAGTCATACTACCGACAGGGTCCTCTTGCAGATGTAGATCACCAGGTTTCGGCAACATGGGCAGCCTTCCTCGCTCTGCGCCAGGAGATTAGAGACCCTGCAGCACATACACAACTGCAGGATGATCTGGTGCAACACTTGTGGGAGCGCAAAGGCAATGGCAATGCCGCAATGCCAATGCCTAGTTTAATTTGTTCTATTTGCTTGCATTGTTGAACTATTTGTGTGTGGATTTGTATGTTGAACTATTCTTATGTGTGAATTTGTATGTCCAACTATTTTAATTGTGTTGGCCTTTGTTTTATGCGCGAAATATGGCCCAAACTCGCCGGCTGGGGGGCGGCCTGGGTTCGGCGACTGGGAATCGGCGCCCCCCAGCGCGTGAAATAGCGCCGTTGCCCCCAGGCGGGCCAAAATAGCGCCGTTTTTGGGCCTGGGGGCACAACGGCTGCCCTCAGGTCTAGAGGTTTCGAGTGGTGATTGTTGTTGAATACTGCTTGATGCTATGTACGTTTGCCACGTGTATACGCGTGAGGTTGCCGAGTTGCCCAGCTGTCTGTGCGGTTTGGTGTGGTCAGAGCCAGCTATCCGTCACACGGTGGGTTGTCGCGTGTAGTTGTCGCGCTTTGGTCTAGGTCGCCGTCATTTCCTGCTTGATGACCAATGTTTCGTTGGAGGATGACTCTATAAGAGCATCTCCACTCGCGGCACCCAAACGGCCGCCCAAACGCCTTTGGGGCGTGCCGGACACAAAATCGCCCCCACTCGCGGCGACCAAACGCGAATTCGGTCCGGCGCGGCCCAGTTTTGTGTCCGGCACGCCCAGCCCACGCCCTCAACTTGGGGAGGCTTGGGGCGGCTCCGGACGGAAGGAAACGCGACGCCACGTCGGCCTCCGACGCGTGGGCCACGCCTGGCAGTGAGACGGCGATCGCAATAAGTGTCGGCTTCCCCCAATTCGTCCACAAAAATCGCATTTCCCCCCGCCATCTCTCCGCCATCTCCTCCCGCCAAAAGAAAAACCCTCGCGCCGCCGGCACCCAAGGGGGCAGCGAAGACGAAGGCGGCGGGGATGAAGGCGGCGGGGAAGACGCTGGGCGTCAAGCGCAAGACCCCCCCGCCCCCCCCAGCCGCCCAGGGAGATGCCGGAGGAGATGAGGCAGGAGGATTGGGACCTCGACGTACTCCGGCGCCGATTGGACACGCAGAGCCGTGCCGGGCGCCGCGTGAAGCAGAATGAGAGGAAACGGCTCGGCACGGCGGCGCCATTGACGGCAAGGAAGATCGCCGCCATGAACAAGACCGTCGCCGCCTTGAACCAAGCATTCGCCTTGGGAGGAAGCCAAGAGAGCAGCGCAACTCTACGATGCAAGGTCGGCGGCTCGCCGTCGAATTCCTCCTTCTTCGCCGACAACGTCGCCGCCACGCCTCGCACCAGGTTCTCCCCCGAGTACGGCGACAGCCAGCATCACGGCGGCTTCGACCCCAACGTCATCTTCCCTTCTTGTGGCCTGAATCTAAACCACCCCGTCGATCTGAATTCGCCGGCGATGCGGAGAGATCCCGCCGTCCAAACGGCCGCCGGTCGGAGCCTTTCATTCGACGCGGGCGCCTCCCATGTGATCGACGGAATGACTCCCGACACCCCGGAGCTCATGCAGGTATGAACCCGCAATTTGTAGCCATGGCATGTACAATAGACGTGTGCATAGGCGAGTCGTGGCTACCGGCCTTGCTCCTTGTGTGTAGGAGACCGCCCATATCATGGACGACATCATCAACGACAACGCCCGGGCGGAGGATGACGATGACGGGTTCGACGAGGATGAGGAGTACTACGAGGACGACGACGAGGACGGCGCCGAGGTCGAGGAGGAGGAGGTGGTGACCGACGCTGTGGTCGGCGAGCAGGCGGCGAAGAAGAAGAAGAAGGGTAGCCGCGGCACAATCTGGACGACCAAGAAAGACGAGTGCATGGTCGAATCATGGAAGGCCATTACTACCGGCGAGATCACCGGCACAAACCAGTCGAGCACCGCCTACTGGTCCCGGATCAAGGACGAGTTCGACGAGCGCCGGTTCACCAAGGACTTCTACAAGGTGAGCATGGTGCGCGGCCAAGGCGCCATCGAGCATTGGTGGCGCATCGTCCAACGCCTCGTCAACAAGTTCCACGGCTGCCATGAGAACATCGTCGACCGGAAGGAGAGCGGGAAGGGCCCGGCGGATCAGGTGACCGCCGGCTTGCGATCCCCTTGTTGTTTTGTTGCTTAAGTACAATTGTGATCGTCGTCGGCTTGCTTTGTTGTAGGTCATCGACGCCCTTGTGTTGTACAAATCCATCAACAAGGAGAAAGACTTCAAGTTGATGCATTGCTACAAGCTTCTCCAAAGTTGTGAGAAATGGAAGGCGCACCGGCGGACTTTGAACAAGAACGGCCGCGCCGACCTCAACGCCGATCCCCAAAACTCGGAGGGGCGGCCAATCGGGAACAAGAAGGCGAAAGCGGCCTTGGCAGCGGCGGCAAAGACGGACAGAGTGCAGTCGTCCATCGACAAGGTCCTCGCCGATGTTTGCTCCAACTCGAGCTTGAGGCGCGAGGAGAACAACGCAAGGTGGGCGACCTTGATGCAGAAGGCCGACGTCAAGATCATTCTCGAGCAGAAGAAAGCCGCCGTCAAGAAGAGGAGTCAGGACTTCATGATCTTGACGGCCGACGTCTCCAACTTGGACCCGCTGGCGAGGGCGGCGCACAACATGTATCGCGCCGCGATCCTGCAAGAGCTTGGGCTCGTTCCGCCGAGAACGGCGGCAACCACGGTGCCGAGACCGGCCACGGCGCGGACGGCCAGGTCGACGATGACCCCGACATGACTCAGCCCGGCTATGGCTACGTGCCCCAGCCCGGTGACAACATCTAGATCGGCGACGACGACGGCGGCGGCGACAAGCAGACACCGGGCAACGACATCTCCCGGCGTATTTTGGCGACATATTTTGGCATAGTGTATTTTGGCGAAAAAAAACCTTTGGGCCGGGCGATTTGGGCGTCGCGAGTGGGGAGCGAGGACGCCCAAATGCGCCAAGTAGTCCGAACGGCGCCCAAACGGCCTGTCCGGAAGGCGTTTGGGCGCCGCGAGTGGAGATGCTCTAATGTTCTTCTTATTTATATCAATGCATAGAAAACGAATCTTGGTGAGTGTGAGATGCTCTTGTACGTGACATGACGTCGGAGATGTGAAATCTATAGCGCTATCGCGATGCTTATAGCTGAAAGAACCTGTGTTCGGAAAATAAATTCTCTGCAGGACACAGAGGTCTCCAGTTTCGATACGTGAATGACTAGGGAAATTAATTACGTTGTCTCATCTCCTCAGTCATGTATACGATATTATTTACACTGTCTGATCTCACCATTAATGTATACAAGTTTAGTGATTTCATTATCTTGGGTTGCTATTATATGACAAGGCGTGTCTACAAGAGAGTATGTGTGAAATATATTGTGTGTCTGAGTGGTTCTGTGTTTCGGACTCATGTCTGATCTGATGTGAATCAGTGCTCTGATTTGGGATAGTATTCGTTCTGCACTATTTGTTTATCACGTCGCAGAATATTTGTTTTAGTATACTCAAGTTTTAAAAAAAAAACTGTTTTGTAAAATCACGGTGTCTATATGTTTAGCGAACCAGGCCTTTTGTACATGCGTCGTCTTTCGTGTTGCGGTCTCACACTCCCGCTGTCAGTCGTACACGCCTTGATTCCGAAAAGAATATGCTTGGGTACTGGTCTTAGGTCTTGTTTTTACCAAGTAGTGGACCTAGTGGTAGGCCGGTCGTGTGAGTGTTTTAAATTCCTTTGCGAGAGTCGACTGACACTTCTAGGAAGGCTGTGCCTGTAGCCAACCTAGCCATTGATTTGACTAGACGTTACAGAGCAGGCGAGTGTTTTAAACTGCCTGGCGAGACAGTAAATCACGAAATCTATTGCGGGCTGGGGAGGCTAATAGCTATTGCTCTTCCTACAGAGTCACTTCTTGGGTTCCGCACAAGAAGACCATTCTTCGCAGAAAAGGTATGAGTTGCTGATCGTTAGTGTACGATGGATGGACCAGATTGCAAGGCGTTCAGCTCTTCGGCTGTTCATAACTTTATTTATCTCTTGCTCGCTGCACGCCTGTCTCTCACCGTCACACGCAGACGAGCAACGAGCATGTTTACATGGTTGTACCCTGAATGCTTGGTTGATCTTATAAATGTGACGGGAGGTGACTTCGACTGAGGTGTCCATCTTTTCGGTCAAGAAGGTTGCTCTGGAATCGAGCCGAGCCGAGCCGGCTCGAGGCTCGGCTCGGCCAGGCTCGGGAAAACTCGAGCCAAGACTGGCTCGGCTCGGCAGTAGAAAATTCTGAAAAAAGTGGCTCGTGGCTCGGCTCGACGAGCTCGAGGCTCGGCTCGCGAGCCGCAGCATCTTTTTTTTTTCCACATGAATCGATCCCCTTCGGAGGCAGCCCGTGCCTGTGCTCTGCTTTCTGTCTCTCTCCTCTCGTTCCCCATCGCGCTCCGCTAGGGTTACCGCGCCGCCGGCCGCCACCACTGCCGCCGACGCCGGCCGCCACCACCGCCGCCGACGCCGGCCGCCACCACCGTCGTCCGCGGTCCGCCCCGCCTCCCATGGATCGTCCCCTGACTCGCCTCCCCCCGTAGCTCGCCTGGGCAGTGGAGCCTTTCAAGGTCAGCCGTCGCCTACTCGCCTGGACGCTCGTGCCGCGCGGAGCCGTCGCCGTGCTTCCAGTGGCGGCCGGCGGCCTTCCGGCAGCAGCAGCCCAGCAGGGATCCGTCGCTTCTCTCCACCTCCGGTAATGACGCCATCTGATCTGACTATGTACTAATCTTGGTGCTGTCATTAGATGGTTACTTGTTGCTTAATGCTTACAGTAAGCCTGTGCTTCTTGTGCTGCAATTTTCTTTTATTCTGCTACATTTGCTTACTTTCTCCTATCTTATCTGATCGATGATGAAGCTTACTGATTTGCAAATTAATAATGAGATGCTGAGTAGTAGTAAACTTGCACTGTCGTATTGATGCTGTGATGCAAATTAATAATGAGAGTGGGTGCTGCTCTCCTGCAGCAGGAGCTCTACATTCTGTGACGAGTTGCTTGCAGCCTGTGTTGAAAAGGTTGCAAAATGTTAGCACTCAAACATTTGCTGAAATATCAGCCTGTGATCAATGGTAATCTAAATTTATTAGTGCACACAAGGAGTCTTTCAGAAAAAAAACTAGAAATCAAATTCTCCTGGATAAATAATTGTATGGGTTTTCCATATATATTGTGATGTCAAATGAGATGGCTCAGTTAGACTGTAAACATGGAAAGGCAGTACACCAAACCTAATTTAGAACAATTCATTAGACATATAAATGGATTTCTAAAATGGATTTGCCTCAATTCAAATATATCCTTCTGATGATAATGGCAGAACTGAACGAATAAAACTAATCTAAAAAGCTACACCACTCAAATTTCAGTGATGCATGTAACCAATCTCAGCCTACACCACTCAAATCTCATTTATTGTGGTAACTTGAGCAGCTAGTGTTAATTTCTTGTCCTTGGGATTGGTAGCAAACAGTAAGTTTTTTTGAAGCATTATGAACATGACTGTGATGCTGTGATGCAAATTAATAATGAGATGCTGAGTAGATGGTTACTTCTTGTTACTTGTTGCTTAATGCTTACAGTAGATGGTAGAATGGTAGTAGCACACTAGCACTGTCGTACTGATGCAATTTTTCGCCACGTGTTACAGAGACAGAGGCTGGTGGCGCAATGGTCCTTTTGTGGTTGAACTTTATGTTAAATTGTTAAAACTTGTGTTCTATTTGTTGTTGTTGAACTATGCACGTGTTTGTCAGTTTGTGGTTGAACTTTGTGATGTATGACTGTATGAGACTATTGTTGAACTATGCACGTGTTTGTGTTTGAACTTTTATTTCTGTTATGCTTAGTTGATGCTTTGTGAAACTTGTTACACTATCTATTGTTGATTATAATTGTCAATTGTTACATATTTAGCAAAAGTCATGTCAATTTTTTTTATTTCATCAAGCCTTCGAGCCGGCTTGCGAGCTTCACCGAGCCGGCTTGTCGAGCCTCGAGCCTTGTTTGGAAGGTATAGGCTTGGCTTGCACCACCTTCGAGCCGAGCCGAGCCCGAGCCGAGCCTTGTCGAGCCCGAGTCGAGCCTCGAGCCTCGAGCTTCAGGTCCAGCCCTAGCTCTGTCTGTGTCTTTGTTTGAGTGCGTGGGTGGGGGACTCCCCGGGGAGGGGGGCGACTCCCTCTCGGACTCTGGTCCAGTTGGCGAATTGTGCATCTCCTGCTTAGTCGGTGCTCCGGTTAATGAAGCCCGATGCGCACAATGTGTGGGTTGCGATATCCATAGCAACAGTCCGTGCACGGTACGTGTACTCCTACATACTGACAGGGTTGCTGTCAAAGGGCCGTGGTACTGCCACGTAGTTACTTGTTGCTGTACAGGTGTGCATCGGGTGGAGGATAGTTTTTGCCGTGTGTCTTACACGGTCGCACGTACGATTGCTATAAGAAGTCTTGCCTGTTCCTTTGGGGCTACATCGGCTGTGTATTGCGTCTTCGTGCTGTTTTGGGGTTGTCTTTTTTTTGCGCCTCTCTTAAGTGGATACAAGTTGTAGTAACTGATCAGACACACAACCACGCACACCCCACACACACACACCACACGCACATCACTAGCTGTGTACCTAATCTAGACCTACAAGCTATACTCAACTTGCCTGCCTGGTATGGGATTTTTTCCTTCATGTGGCTCACAGGCGAGGCCAAAGAGGCATTTATTGACGATGCAGAATACTGTTCCTATTGAACAGTACCGCCGTACACTGTTCGAACAGTGCACCCTGGTGAGACAACCCGAAAATGCGCTCCTGAGGAGTCGATCCCGGGCGGGCAGCCTAGCCACTGCTAGAGCTTGCGACTGAGCTGTCCTCCTGTTTTGGGGTTGTCATGGATCAAGTGCAAGTGGTATGTACGTGTGCCTTGCGTTTTTTCATGTCTACTTGCCCTTTTCCTCTTCGTTTATTATGCTGACTTTCATAATCGTTGCGATTTATTTTTTATGTGAGGCTGAACTGTATTATGTTTTATTATTGCTTTATAGGCTACTCCGAACGTGGTCAGGATTCCTCATAGGATGTTGCTTGACTTTATGCTAGAGAAGCTTGGGCTTCCTAAGGCAGAATATCAGCTTGCACTATGTCAATATGGGAAGATTCGTGTGACCGTGCTGTTTGACATCTCTACCTTAGCGCCGAGAGGAGTTCCTCTGTACACATCGTTGTCTGGAGTGCAGTCTAAAGATTATGAAGTAGCAGAAGATAGTGCGTGTGGGTTTGTTATTGCATACATAGAAAAGGCAACGAATACTGTTATGAGAGATTTTAACCACGTTTTGGTAAAGGATTTAGAGGAACAAAACAGATCTTTGTTGCGGCAGCTTAGGCTGTCAGATAGGCACAAGAAAGAACTTGCGAGAGGTTGGTTTCTTTCTGTTAGGCATATGTCTTCGTTTATTCCGCAGATTTTAAATATTGTGCTTCTTAACCATTCGAATGAGGAGAGTGCAGTGGGTAAGGTTTGGAACGCCCTCTTGATAATTTTTCAGGACTTAGGGTTTAGACTTCGAAGCAAAGGCAGACGTTTGGAGAAGCGTCTGGAGAATGTTAGGAGTAGTTTTTGAACATGAACTCGAGAGTAGTGTCATTATTATGTGCATAGTTATTTTTTTTCGTGCGTTTAGTCTGTGGGGCAACATGTGTTTTTTTAATGAATTCGGCTATGTCTTTCTTCCGTGGTATTTTATACTGTTGCCTTTACCTTTTGTTTGAAAAGATCACCAAATCCTTAAAATACTTAACCCCCGTAAATGATGGGTTATCTTGTCATGGTGATTCCGTCACCTTATCTATAAAACACGCAGTAGTTCTCCAGCGATAAGTGGAACTATCATAGAGGGTAGTTAAAGTTTCACTGTTACTTATCAATGTTTAGTGGGTCTGATCCTAACGGTGCATAGTATCATCGATGAGGGTTGATTTTTTGTAGTTACACAGGAGTGTTGTCAGCCAAGAGTTCGAGGCATATCTCACTAAAAACGTATCTTATGGTCAGATCTGTTAGCTGGGATCAAATATACTGGATGTAAAATATGCTCCAAAGACGAAGCGATTCCAGATCGAGAACAAGTTCGACTCCAGTAGTGATCTGGCTTTCACGTTTCTAATGAAGTAAAACAGAGCATTCTTCCAAGTAGGGAGTGCCTGTTGACTAAAACAGGGTTCTGGTTGTTGGCTTACTGTATCGTTAGGCTGTTATTACTGTCCCTCGAATATATGCTCTCACAGATAAGTTATGCCTTGCATTATTGTGGATTATAATGGGCTTAGACCTATAATCAATGTGATTGAAAAACTGGACCATTGTGGCTAAATTGATTGTATTCTTGCAATTGTCAGTGACATGGTCGGCCTAGCGCAGCGTGCCGCTGCGCCGGTTTTTGCTAGTTATAAATAAAATTCACATCTTTTATCATGTGAATCAATTTTTCTTAAACAAAACATAACTTACTAGCTCTATACGTTTTCAAGCATTCATGGCACCTTTTACTATCACACCAAAAACATTTTTTTACTAAAATTCATATTTTTACCCATTTAATCAAATTTTCTTAAATTAAAATATAACTTTTTTGACATTCAAACCTATTTTGTAAACACTATTATTTGGTTCGTTTATATGTGGCACTGGCACTACTAAGATACCAAAGACACTGTAAATAAAATTCACATCTTTTATCCTGTGAATAAAATTTTCTTAAATAAAACATAACCTACTAGCTATCGACGATGTTGAGCATTCATAACACCTTTTACTATCACACCAAAAACATTTTAAATAAATTCATATTCTTACCCAATAAATTAAATTTTCTTAAATAAAATGCAACTTAATAGCTCTACATCTACTAGTTCAATCCCACTTTCGAAAATCTAATTTAAACCTTTTTTTTGGTTAATTCACGTCTTTTAGCCAGAGAGATCTACCTCTATGTCTCCATCAGTTCAGCCCCAAGACGACGGCGAAAAAATAATACAAGGCGCTCCCTGAGAGTTTGAGGTCAAGGAGATCATATAGAAGAAGGGTGAAAGTGCAACGAAGATCGACTAGAGGAGGAGGGGTGAATAGGTGACTAACAATTTTACCCTTTTCTTTTTAATTAGGGCTAAGCAAAGTATAACAAGGTTGAATATATGTGCAACTAGATGAAAGCAAACTACGTGATACAAGCACGATAAGTAAAGCAAACGAAGCAAGTAGTAAAGGATAGAAGTAACCGCAAGATGGGCACGAGGAGATGATTCTCGTAGTTCGTTCCCAAGGGAAGTACGTCTACGTTGGAGAGGTGTGGAGCCGCCTATAGGCAATCCAATAGCACAATTGTGCTTCACCTTAATTTCCGTGAGCCGTTCCCGCAAGGGGCCTAGCTCATTCCACTACGAGGTCGACTTCTTAGGCGTTGACCCAACCTTTACAACAAGGTTGCGGCTCTCCACAATTGTATTGGAGACTCCCAACAACGTCCCGAAGCTCCTTACACCAAGGTGAAGCTCTGAAACCCAAGAAGCCTCCTAGGGTTATAAGCAACCCAAGAGGTAACACGATTCGGTGGGGAAACATGGATGGATTCAAAATTCCTTCGGTGAGTCGTAGATCTAGACCTCCTCCTTCACTCCTCGAAGTATCAAGGCGTTAGGGTGGATGGAGTGGGTGATCTAGAAAGTTGAAGCTCAACAACAATGGAGGAGAGAAAGTGTAAGGCACAACCTCTCCTTGGGGAAGAAGGTCCTTTATATAGGGGGCCCAGAAATCGAACCGTTATGTGCAGAAAATCTGCACAGAGCGGTACTACCGCCACCTGAAGACCTGGCGGTCCCTCTTTGTAATACTGCTCCCAGCGACAGCAGTACCGATAGGTACAACCGCTGCTGCCAGGAAGCGGTACTACCAGTGAGCTTTCCGGTCCTACCGTTGGCGTCCTTCGATTTAATTCGAAGTATTATAGCGGTAGTACGTGGTAGCTACCGCCGAGGTACGGCTGGGTATACAGAGCCAAAATCACTCCTGGTGGTACCTTGATGTAGTGCAACCTACCCTAAGCAACCCAACACATCCCAAGTCACTATGGACCTCAAAGGTGAACTCCTTCCACTATGTGATTCACTATATGTCACCTTTGGACGTTATACTACTTGACCATTATCCCTGCGTATTGCTAGTCATGACGGGTACGAGTCCACGGGAAGATGGCCAAGACGCAAGAGGAATGGAGTCCGACAAGACGGTGGCTTGGAAACGGAGAAGGAAGAAGAAACTGCATCATGCGGTACTACCGGACTCGCCCCGGTACTACCGCCACAGGCCGGCACGGTACTACGCGCCTACTACCGGATCTCCCAGGAGCTACGGGTGTCGTCGAGTTTCATCCCGGTAGTGACCCCGGTACTGGCCCGGTACTACCGCACGCCCGGTACTACCGGGCTCCAGCCGGTACTACCGCTGCGGGCGAGCCTGCGTGCTGAAAAGGCCCCTGTGCCTTGTAATCTTATCCACCCACCTACCCCTTTGGTCAACACTATAAATAGGCCCCCCTTTGCTCAGATCTAGGATAGACTATGTTTTGAGATTAGAGTAGAGCTAGGCTCCCCACCTCAAGACGGTCTCCTTCCTCCCCTTGCGGGGATGGTTCCTCCCTTGTGGAGAAGATCCCCTTGTGGATTCAAGACCACTACTTGTAGTTTGACTACTTGCCAATCTTTCATCTCCGGGTGACTTTATTGGAGCGGTTCGGTTGACCGTTGGAGAAACAACCATCCAAGATCCCTTCGTGTATCTACTTGCCGATCTCCCACCTTCGTGTGGATTCTATTGGGCCGGTTGGACCGACCGGTAAGGGAAACGGTTCTTGTATCTTGTGTGTGTTCTTGTGTTCGGGGCGTTCTTCTTGGTGTTATTCGTGTTCCTCGTGTTCTTGCGTGCGTTCGTCCACACCGCCGTCAATCCGTGAAGATCGGGCCACCCTAGTAGTCCCCTACTACATCATATGGTATCAGAGCATGGTTGCCACGGATTTGACATGTGTTTCCCCCCAAACCCCCTAATTTTTCTTTGATTTTGAGAAATTCAAAAATTTCCACCAAAAATAGCCCCAATTTGCTTTTGGATCGATCTGAGATTTGAGTGCGTTTTGGTAGGTTTTGATCCGTGGATCTATTGCTATACTTGTTGATCTACCTTCTTTTGCGTTCCCATAGCCTAATTCCATCGATTTCCCTCCGATTTGGCCATTTTCGAGCCGTTTTTCCGCCAAAATCGCGCATTTTCGCATCTCGGGCACGAACAGCGACCCGACCCGGTACTACCGGACCACGTGCGGTACTACCGCCCCTCCAGAAACTGAACTTTTCAGAAAATTGTTTTGGCCATATCTTTTGCATTCGGACTCCGTTTTTGGTGTTCTTTGGCTCGTTTCAAAGCTACGATCAAGGCCTTCGTCACCATTGCGGAAGATCCATCATCCACCACCACCAAAATCCGTGGGCAAGCTCGATGCTTCTACAACAAAGGGTGAAGAACATCGACGAAAGGTATAACATTGCCAACCTTTACTCCTTGCCATTCCTTTGTGAGCCACACTATATCTTTGCATTTACCATGTCCTATTGAGGCTAGCTCTTGATGATTGCTTGGGCTTTGCACATTTGCACCGTGTAGTTTCCGAGCAAACTTGCATGCGCTAGTTGATATATATCTTGTGTTGGCATCAAAGAAGTGGGTGTGCAAAATAGAAAAGAGGCCAAAGAGACAAGAGAAAAGAAGCAAAAAGTGCCAAATCAAAAGAAAGAAAAGAAAGAAACACCGCTTGCCATATCTTGTAGGAAAGCGCAAGCTCGATGAACATCTTGTAGGTGGTGCATTGTTGTGCAAATCTTGTAGTCCACCAAATAAATTGCAATCGAGCTAGTGGCTCTCCTTGTACTTGTGCAACACCGAGCTTATAGTCTTCGCTAGGATCATATGGTTCTTTAGCTCGCTTCTTGGTTGCATAAGTCCCATTTATCTCTCCACGCGTGTGTTTTCTTGACTACATTCCTATCTTTTGAGATTGACTTGTATTTTCTTTGTGATCATTGTGGTTCTCTACTTGCTTTGACAACATCTTGGTTTCCGGTTGGTTCAATTTGCTTTCCACCTACCATACCTACCTACCAACTTTTAAGCCGTGTGTGTTTTGGAGTTTGCTTTGGATACTTGAACACAAGCACTTTACTTTGTGATCGTTTTCCTTGGGTGTCCACGACGTCCAATACTATCTACAAGGTGAGAGGTTGTGTTCTAGTTCCTTTCCACTCCACATATATACACTTGTCTTGTGAGTTGACATGTATAGGGAGAGCGAATGCAACTATGGAGCCTATGAGGAGGACTACACGACGAGTCACATGTACTATGATGCCCCAAGCTTTGAGTACATGGGGGACTACTACGACTACACCGACAATGACCCCATGACATGATGGATCATCACCAAGACTTCCGCTACAACTACTCCGACTACGACTCCGACTATTCGAGCGTCCACGACAAGGAGCGGTACCACGACTTCGAGCAACCGTCGTCATATGGTATCGACTCCAAGTACATTCGAATCTACCACGACTCCGACTACACAAGCTCCAACGACAATGAGGCGCAAGTGTCTTCTGTAACAGCCCAAAGTTTGAGAACCTAAAAAAAAACCTGAGTAAAATTTTCACTTTTGCATCCATTCATGCATCATGGCATTATTTGTTCAAGTGCTCAAGTTGAAACAAGGATTTGGAAAACAAAGTAAAACAAAGGGAAACAAAAGCAATAATTGATTTCAAACAAATCAAACTCAAATGAGTTGTTGGTGACAAAACCAACTCAACTAAACTTCCATATTTGTCAAGGAAGTTCCAAGAGTTCAGAATAAATATTTGGAACTTGCTTAAAAATTTCTAAAGGAATATAAATTGGTTTTTAAGAAAATTGCCACAAGCAACTCCCCATTTTAGTCCCCAAGCAAATGAACTCCAAATGCCTTCAAATTTCTATGAGTGCTTGCCAAGGTTGCAGGGAGGTTGCACAAAAATTTACATAATTTTTGGAAGTGTTTAAGTGACTCATTTAATTCAAATCCAATGCTGTAATAATTTTCCCAGAACAGAACAGGACCTTTTGGTAAATAAGAAAATGCAGCCAGGGGCTTGTTTGCAAAAATGTCGTCTCCTCTCTGTAGCGACCGCGCGAGCTGCTCGAGCTCGCGCCGGACCAGCTCGACACCGTGGTCGACGTGCACGCCGCGCGGGCCCCCTCACTGCCTCCACCTGCAGGAGAAGGATCCCCACGAGCCGCTCTGCTCTCTCCCCGATTCTTCCCGTTTCCTCTCTCTCTGTTCTTCCCGAGCACGAACCCTAGCAGCCATGGCCGCCGTGTTCGTCGCTGTCGTTTGAGCGCCCAAGGAGCAAATCGAGCACCACCAGCAGCTCCGCCTCGACATCCTCCCACGCCTAGCCAGAGGAATCGAACTGGGACGCCGAGAATCGACGCCGCCATCCCCGTCTTCCCCGCGGCCGTCCGAAGCTCCGCCGCCCGATTTCGTCGCCGTCAAGCCTCCTTCGGCCTCCCCGACCTCTCCACCGTGCTCGTGGTGAGCTCCCCGTGCCGTAGCACCCCTCCCCTCTCCTCCTAGCGCTCGGTATCCTCACGCCCTGCTTCTCGCCGTAGCCACCGTCGCCGAAGTTCCCGTCGCCGTAGAGCAAGACCGGTCGTGGAATCGGTCTGGACCGGCCTGGAGGCCGTTCGTCTCTGCCCATAGCCGGCCTTGGAGCCGGCCCAAACCGGGCTGAAGGCCGGTTGTCTCTGGAGCCATGCCGGCCTACTAACCGGCCCAAACCGGGCTGAAGGCCGGTTTGTCTTTTTTTTTCCTCGCTGCTCCTTTTCCATTTTCTCCCTATAGCGCATGCCTCCCGCTCCTCCCTCGCGCCATTAGGGACATCGAACTCCAATGATCCTACTATTTCATCTCTCTCTTTCGAGTTGGGTAATTATTATTGTTGTTGAAATTAATTTAATTAAAAGCATAAGTTTAAAAGAGGGAGTTGAGAAATGTACTAACCTGTTTTTAGTTCATCAGAAAATTGTGTGTAATATACCAAAATGCTCAGAAAACGTGAACTATCCAGAAGCATCATCATCATGCATAATTGATCACCATTACAATAATGTACTTCTAGTAGTATTAGAATCACTAAGTAAATGTGGGGTACCCCTCTTCCCTAGTTAAAGTAGGTATCGCCGTACCCCCTTTAAAATTGCTAGATAGCTTATAATAAGTTCAGTACATTTAAATTGTCATGCCATCATGTGTTTGCGCATTGCATTTGTTAGAGCATGTGTGGTGATTGATTGCTTCTTCCCGTGTGTTATGCTTCAATAGATCAAGCAGCCGGGGTTACGCCACAATACCCCGACGATCCGTACTACCAGCACGTTGAGCAAGGTAAGCGTAATCCCCCTCTGAGCATGTCTTATCCTAATTTCCGCAAATATTTTCTCCACTACAATATTGCATGCGGTTCCAAATGTCAATTTCATTGGATTAGAGTATCCTATAGTTGCATTAAGTTTCCGATGCCAATACCTGTTTCCCTCCTATTATCCATAGGTTTGTATTGTTGGCCTGAACTACTTAACTATGCTATGTTGATGCTTAGCCATGCCGGTGGATATCTCATGTTGGAAACAGGTGTTGAAATGTCCGGATGATGGTGGAGGAATTGTGGTGACAGGTAATAAAATGCTTAAAGGTGGGGATGAGAGGCCACTATGGTATGGTGGTGTTTTGTCTCACTCTCGCCGCCTAGGTGCGAGTTCTTTATCTCTTGAACCAAGAATGAGCGCGCTTCCTTTCGGTGGGGTATATGGAGCCCTCGTCGACCGACTAACTTGTGCGGGGCTAGCCAGGGTCCTCTAGTTTGAGCCTCCATTTGCGCGTGCGTTGAGATGGTGGCCAAGACAGAAATCAGGATGGTGGTGTTAGGAAATGAGTGGCCACGGGCAGGGTGTTGGAGGCACTGAACCTGTCCGTCCTCATTGATGATCCTGGGTTAGTCTCAAGCAAGGTAAAGGTTGTAACCGTTCCCACTCAGCCGGCTTTCCCCGGAAGAGAGCTAAGCGTAGGCAATGAGCCGGACGGTACCGAAGGTAAACACAGTGCACCTCTGCAGGGTTAAATCTTTTTGAAAAGCCGTGTCCACGGTTACGGACGACTTGGGAAAGGATGATAAGATCATAGAATAACTTGAACGGAATGATTAAAACCTGAGTACTAAAGGTACTACTCAAGAATGCAAGGTTAGCTTCCTCGAGGGTGATTCGGGGAGGTGCCTTTGTAGAACAGGTACAGTGGTTGATGATGAGAAAGGTGATCAAAGAAAAGAGTTACTTCTTACCCCTTTTGAAAACTATCTGATTAGTCGATGCCATGGAGTTATGTTTCTATAAATAAAATCAGCTTTATGCAAAACAGCCATAAAACCTTGAAAGCCTCATCGAGCTAAAGCTCTATATTTAATCTTGCGAGTTCGTCGAACTCAACGTCGTTTGTTTTGTTTCAGAGGAGGACTTCACCGACCTCGAAGGTGGGTTCTTTGTGGACGTCGACGAGTAGTCTGGGGTTCCCAGGTGGCAGCTTGGGACATCCCGGGATAGCTGGCGCTTGAATGTTTATTGTAGGCCTCTTAGGCCATAATTTGGATCTTGTTGTTTAGAACAACTTAATTTGCTTCCGCATGTTGTACTGTTGGGTCTGTGACCTCTGGTTGTCATTTGCTATCTTTCTCTATTATAAGAGTTGAACTATATGCTTTGTGTGGTAGAGTCTGTGATGTGCCAGTTGTTCCACAAGTCTTGATCTCTCTATTATTCATTGATAGTTGTGCCTGTGTTAAGGCATCAATCGGAGTGTTGCGTTGCCGATGATCAATTCCGAGCAACGCCTGCCAAAGGTTTTGGCCGGGGATTGGTAAACCCGTAACCTCCGGTTGTATCGCTTAACCGGTGACACACAGCATCACTGTATAGCAGTCGGGTCGGGGCACCACAAGTTGGTATCAGAGCAGGACTGCCCGTAGGAAACCCTTCTACTGGTCGACGTTGAGTCTAGTGTTTGTGAAAATATTTTTAACCTAAAAATGAGTTGTGAAAACCATCTTAGGATTCTTTTTACTCCTTACCTGGTTACACTCTAATCTCGGAGCAATCTTACCTTGATTTGAGTTAAAGGTTTTACTTCTCATCTATTACCTCAAAAGTTAGGATCACGGGGTTGGGTTCTACCTTTTGTGTTATGTGTCCGGTTGCTCCCGCTGCGTTGCAATCCGAAATCAACTCAGATGTTCCTACCAAGTCTGATCACTTATTTCTTTGTTGGGTTTTAACCCAAGGACTTGAACAGAAGGTCCCGGATTGTGCCAACTAGAGTGTGTTGAATCACGTGGTTTCTTAACTATTTGAATCCCACGCTAGTAGTACATGATGCTGATCTTTGACCCAAGTTCTATCTTGTTGATCCCTTGTTCGTTGTTACACAAAGTATTATCGTCCCTAGTCTGTGTACTTGATTGGACACTAATGCTATGGTTTCAACCATTCGGAGGAAGATACTAACTGTTTCATTGTAAATTCTCCAGAATGGCTCGAGGGGGCCGTGGTAACCACAATGATGAGGAGCCACCGCCACCACCCTCGATGGCTCAGGTCTTGATGGCCATTGAGGAGAACCATGGCGCAATGAGCGGTTGCTTGAGCAGTTGGTGCAGCAGAATGCACAGAGGAATGGCTGCAACACTCTCACTGAGTTCCTGCGCTCGCAGCCACCCACCTTTGCTGACGCTAAGGAGCCACTGGAAGCTGATGATTGGCTTCGCGCTCTGGAGCGCAAGTTCTCCGCGCTGCATGTCCCAGTGGCTGAACAAGTCAACTTTGCCACCTACCTCCTGGTTGGTGCAGCTGACTGTTGGTGGGAAAGCCATGTGGCATTGTTTCCAGCCAACCATATCTTCAACTGGGCTGATTTCCGCACTGCCTTCTGATACGTCCATTTTGCATCACTATTTTATATCATAATTTACTGCTATTCATCGATATATTTCATATTTAGAAGTGTTACTTATGTTATTTTACCTATTTTGCATGTTTGATGAATAATGGAGAATTGGACACCGGAGTCAGGATTCTGCTGGAAAAAGCACCGTCGAGATGCACTATTTCTGAAGATCAATAAATCGAAGGAGACATATGGAAGTTCCTATTTTACCAGAAGATGGAGGAGGCCAAAAGGGGAGGCTGAGAGGGCCAAGGTGGGCCCTCCTCACCAGCTGGCGCGGGGCCCCAGCCGCGCCGCCAGGTGGTTTGGGGGCCCTGGCCCACCTCAGCCGTTCCCCCTTCGCGTACTTGACCCCCTCAAACCCTAACACAGGGACGGCCATCGAAATATTCCGCCGCCTCCACGAGGCGGAAAACACCAGAGAGCGAAAAGCTCCCCTGCAGGAAGAAATCTGGGGGGAAATTCCCTCCCGGAGGGGGAAATCGTCGCCATCATCACCGTCATCGAGCTGGACTTCATCGGGATCATCATCATCTCCACCGCCAACACCATCATCCGCCGCTGCACCCGTCTCCGCTATAACATCTAGGGCTGAATCTTGTCTATTTCATAGGGGAAACTCTCCCGGTGTTGATTACTCTTGTTATTGATGCTATTGGGTGAAACCATTGGACTAAGGTTTATGTTCAGATTGTTATTCATCATCATATCACCTCTGATCATGTTCCGTATGATGTCTTGTGAGTAGTTCGTTTAGTTCTTGAGGACATGGGAGAAGTCTTGATGTTAGTAGTGAACTATGTTGAGTAATATTTAATGGTTTGATGCTTAAGTTGTGGTGTTATTCTTCTAGTGGTGTCATGTGAACGTCGACTACATGATACTTCACCTTTATGGGCCTAGGGGAATGCATTGTGTATTCGTTTGCCAATTGTGGGGTTGCCGGAGTGACAGAAACCTGAACACCCGTTGGTATATCGATGCATGAGGGATAGCAGGATCTCAAAGTTTAAGGCTGTGGTTAGTTTATCTTAATTACTTTCTTGTATTTGCGGATGCTTGCAAGGGGTATAATCACAAGTATGTATTAGTCCTAGGAAGGGCGGTGCATTAGCATAGGTTCACCCACACAACACTTATCAAAACAATGAAGATTAATCAACTATATGAAGCGAAAGCACTTGACAATATTCCCGTGTGTCCTCAAGAACGTTTGGTCATTATAAGTACAACAACCGGCTTGTCCTTTGCTGTAGAAAGGATTGGGCCACTCGCTGCAACTATTATTACTGCATTTTATTTACTTGTACTTTATTTATCTGTCATATCAAAAACTCCTAAAAACTTGTCTGAGGCATTTACAGTGAATCCTTCATCAAAACCGCTTGTCAACACCTTCTGCTCCTCGTTGGGTTCGACACTCTTATTTATCGAAAGTACTACGATACACCCCCTATACTTGTGGGTCATCAAGACTATTTTCTGGCGCCGTTGCCGGGGAGTGTAGCGCTATTGGTAAGTGGAATTGGTAAGGGAAACATTTATTGTACGTGCTGTTTTTATTTTTGCCTGCTGCTATATCTCATTATGGAGGGGTCTTCTCTTGAATTCCTATTTGGGAAAACAACTACCACTGCTAAGGTAGTAGAGGAGGCCAGATGAGCAGGTAATACCGTTCAAAATTCCTATGAAAATTGTTGAACGTGTCACAAATAACCGCTATGCAGGAGATGGAACTGTCCATCCTGGAGATCATTTGTTATTTCTGCATGAATTGTGCGAGTTATTTAAGTGTGCAGGTATCTCGATGGGAGAAGTTAAGAAGAAATTATTCTCTCTATCACTGTCTGGTAAAGCTGCACATTGGTATAAACTGCTGAAGAATGGGTATTCTCTTGGATGGGAGGAAATTGTACCTCTCTTTTACTCCAAATTCTATCCTCCAAGTGAGATTCATAAGGATCGGAACCTATATATAACTTCTGGCCCTATGATGGAGAGAGTATCGCTCAAGCGTGGGGGAGATTGAAGGCATTAATGCTCAAATGTCCCATTCATGAGCTTCCTGGTAATATTGTTATTGATAACTTTTATGCAAGACTCTCCTTTCAAGATAAAACTCTATTGGATACCACTTGTGCTGGATCGTTCACTCGTAATAAAGAAGAGTTTAAGTGGGACCTTCTTGATCGGATTCAGGAGAACACTGAAGGATAGGATGGAGAATGACAAAGGTAGGGAGTCAGGTATAACTATGACTTTGAGTGTGTTAAAAATTTTATGGATACTGATGATTATCGCAAAATTAGCACTACTTATGGTCTTGACTCTCAAATTGTTGCAAACTTTTATAAAGCCTTTGCTTCCTATTTCGGTTTGCCGAAGGAGGGTTTTAAAAATTATCATGAACCATATAAAGATGAATCTGTTTCTCATATATCTAAAGGTGTTGAGGTTAATGTTGTTGATCGCATTATTCCAGAACCTTATATTGAAAAAGTTCCTTTTCCTAATAAGATTAAGGAACATACTATCATAACTGGTGTTGTTAGTAAAAGTAATAAGAAAACTACCAAACCTGATGAGCAAATAACTGTTGAACCTGTTGTAGCATTGGTTAAAGATCTTGTCACTGAAAATTTAGAAGATAGACACATTATCTTTTGTGAGGATGCTTCTAATATTGTCTCACATCCTAAAAGTTCTAGGAAGTCTAGTGTTCCTGTGCTTTCTGTTAGGATAGGTGATCATTGCTATTATGGTTTATGTGATATTGGTGCAAGTTCTAGTGCTATTCCTTATGAGCTTTACAGGGAAATTATGCACGAAATTGCTCCTTGTAAACTTGAAGAGATTGATGTGGTTATTCAGCTTGCTAATAGGGAAACTATCTCTCCAATTGGTATCATTAGAGATGTCGAAGTCCTTTGTGGTAAGACTAAATACCCTGCTGATTTTCTTGTACTTGGGTCGGCTGCCAATGATAGTTGTCCTATTATTTTTGGTAGACCTTTTCTGAATACTTGTGGTGCTGTTATAGACTGTAAGAAAGAGAAAATCTTTACTAAATTTGCTGGTGAATCTTATGAATTCAATTTCTCTAAATTTGCTAAAGCACCTTATGAAACTGAATTGCCTAGTGAGGATTTTGAAATTGCTCAACTTGCATCTATTGTTCTTGCTCCTAACAATGCTTTGCAGCAACATATGGAGAATCATGAAAGTGAGAACTTCAGGGAAGAAAGGAATGAGCTTGATGAAGTATTCCTTCGTCAACCTATGCTCAAACACAATTTACCTGTGGAAGATTTGGGTACCACAATGCCACCCAAGGAGGATCCTGTTTTTGATTTGAAACCTCTGCCTGATAATCTTAAATATGCTTATATTGATGATAAGAAAATATATCCTGTTATTATCAGCTCTAAACTTTCAGGTACAGAGGAGGAAAGGTTATTGGGAGTGTTGAGGAAACACCGCGGAGCTATGGGATATACTCTTGATGACCTGAAGGGAATTTCTCCTACTATATGTCAGCACGCCATCAACATGGAACCTGATGCAAGCTGTTTGTGGGTACCCCGGACTAGCTGTCCGAAATACCCGATTATGCTAACACAACGATCCCGTGATCAGTCTGTCGTTGCACATAATCCGAATTGGATACCAAAGTTTACATCCATTACAATACCGAATAAAAAGTCTTACATAAATGGTCATTTAGACCAAGTTCTTACATAGGTGCCTTCAAGGGCCAAACCAAAATATCAGCGGAAGCTACGGCGTAGTAGACATCATATTCTAACGATGACGACCCGAGAGGCAGCTGACTTGTGGAGATCCTTAGTTCGCGTAGAAGTCGCCATACTCCTGCTCGGCGTAGCGCTCCTCCTCGTAGTGGCTAGGACAATAGCCAGGGACGAAACCAATATGAGTACATTTGAATGTACTCGCAAACTACCCCAACATGAGTATGCACTAGCTTTATTTTAACTTACAACTTTTAATTGTTTTAAAACATCTCTATATCTTTATTGAAAAAGGTAAGAAGGGTTTTATAACTATTTTTAAAAGAAATCACCATCTCATTTGTTTCTCCAAACCCTTTCTTTTCCGGACCAAGGCTCACCATGGTCCATTTATTCCAACAACTCATACCACTCCATTTGGTATAGTTGTATCACACCATCACCAATTCATTTTTCTTTTAAACTTAAAAGCTTTTCCAAAAATTTGCACATGATCTTAGGACAGCCTCCCAATTGTCCATATCCGGGGACTCGGCTATTCGAATAGTTTTGACCCTCTGCAGAGGTAGCACGCTTTTATCCCACACCCATCCGGTAACTCATCGTGTCAGCCACGTCCCGCCATACAAGGTGTATGCGAAGTTGAGCACCGACCTAGCCTCTCCTTTGCTCATGCTAGTATAGGATCCTACCCATATGATAATTCCCACCAACACTCAGTCCGGTCCCCGTCGGCAACCCTAAGTGTAAGGACTCATATGTTTTTCCCGGCGACCACATTATGAAGTCTTCAATCCTCCTCCTTATCTTCCATAGAGTTTGAGCGAGGACCCAGGTCAGGGAGTTCACAAACCATCCCTCATGCATAACGGAGTCATCCGTCGATGAGGTATCCCATACTAATAAGAGCAAATTATATGACTAAGCCCCGTTCCCATATGGGGGTAAGTGTGGTCGCACAGATTAAGATTGGTTGTCATAGTACTAGGATACTGTGCATTTTTCATAAACATTCCCATTTTTCCATTTCTCCACTTTAACACCGACATCTCGGCATTCCATAACCACACAAGTATTTCCAAAGGAGTTTGAATAAACAACATTGTTTTCCATCCTAAAGTTTCATAACTACTACATAGGGTGGCAAAATAATTTCCATACACTTTTGGAAAAGGTTTTGTAAACCATTGGTTTTAAGAGTAAATCGTTTGATCAAAGTAGAGGCATATATATTTAGTGCAAGCTCAGAGGAGTAGCTTGCCTTGCTCGGCAAA